>CM053274.1:54683848-55068086 GCA_028583415.1 Protea cynaroides | reverse complement strand
TATAGGTTAGAAATAGGGTTTAGTAACCCTACTAGGATTAGGAAACTTCTAGGATTGAAATCGGGAAAGTGGGACCCGCAGAGACCAATTTCCAAATTCCCAGACATAGCAGTGCAAGGCCATACCGGTCGACCGGTACCATCATCCGGTACCATCGACCGGTATACCTAAAATCAGGTATAATTGGTCGACTTTGGTCCGATTTCGTACCTGTTTGTTATCCGCTTGCCCCGTCTGGCTCGGTGATGATCGGAAGACCTGTCACGACACAAAACCAAGGTTTAGACCGGGTTTTCAGAGTGCGGGTCTTACAACCTTGATCCAACTTGGGATGGCAGACTTTGACGTCATCTTTGGAATGGATTGGTTAGCTCGGCATTCCGTGAATCTACTATGCTTCGAAAAGAAGCTAACATTTAAAGACAAAGAAGGAGCAGAATTCAGTTTTGTGGGAAACAAACTTCCCCGTAAACGCAAGCTCATACTCTCAGCACTAAAGGCTAAGAAGTGCCTTGAGAAGGGGGTAGTCGGGTATCTAGTATCAATGGTCGACCTCACCAAGGAAGCACCACGGATGGAAGATATTGATGTCGTGCGGGACTACCCCGACGTATTTCCTGGGGAACTACCAGGATTAGAGCAAAAATATTTTCTAAGATCGATCTTCGGTCAGGCTACCATCAGTTGAAGATTAAAGATGATGATATTCCTAAGACAGTTTTCAGGACCAGATATGGACATTATGAATTCTTGGCCATGTCTTTTGGACTAACGAATGCACCAGCAACTTTCATGGAACTTATGAACCGGGTTTTCCACGATATGTTGGATACGTTGGTTATTGTATTTATTGATGATATATTGGTATATTCCAAGGACAAGAAAACCCATATTAAGAACCTAAAGGCCGCCCTACAGCATTTAAGGAAAGAGAAGCTATATGCCAAATTTACCAAATGTGAGTTTTGGCTAAGTGAAGTCGCCTTCCTATGCCATGTAGTATCCGCTGAAGGAATCAAAGTGGATCCCAGCAAGATCGAGGCTATTGTAAAGTGGGAAGCACTAAAGAGCGTTGCAGAAATTAGAAGTTTTCTGAGTCTCGCTGGTTATTATCGGAGGTTTGTGGAAGACTATTCTCGGATTACCGTACCTCTCACCAGTTTGACTAAGAAAGGTGAAAAGTTTGTGTGGACGGATAAATGTGAGAAGTGCTTCCAGACATTGAAGACCAGATTGATATCCCCTCCGATTTTGACTATTCCCGTTCCCAGACAACCATTTACCTTGTACACTGATGCTTCAGGATTGGGATTAGGATGTGTGCTGATGCAAGGAAAACAAGTAATTGCGTATGCCTCGAGACAATTGAAGACACATGAGAAAAATTATCCCCCTCATGATTTAGAGTTAGCAGCAGTAGTACATGCTGTCAAGATATGGAGACATTACCTATACGGAGAGAAGTTCCAGATTAAATCGGACCATAAGAGTCTTACTTATTTTTTTAATCAAAAGGAATTGAATATGAGACAAAGAAGATGGCTAGAACTACTGAAAGACTATGATTGTGATATCTAGTATCATCCGGGGAAAGCTATTGTAGTAGCGGATATATTGAGCAGAAAGGCAGTGATAAAATCTCAGGGGGAGGTTAGCACAACTGCAACAATGTGTACTATCGGAATGGTATTCAATCATGGCAATGAACAGTATGTGATAGATACAATGGATGGATCAGCCAACCAAGGATTTATTCATCGGTTTTCAAACATGTACGTTGCAATGAAGATTATACCGGATATAATTGATGAAGTGAAGACAACTATCAAATAAGACCCTTACCTGAGAATGGTGTAAGAAGACATCAAAAAAGGTAGGACTAACCCTGAGTTCACCTTGGACGAAGAGAAGGTACTGAAGTACTAAGGAAGGATATGTGTACCTGAAACAGAAAGTGTGGACATTAGACATCGACTGATGAAATATGCCCATACCACCATCTATTCGATACATCCTGGAAGTACAAAAATGTATCATGATCTAAAGAAACTATATTGGTGGAGAGGGATGAAAGCAGATGTAGCTAAGTTCGTGTCTCAATGCCTAAATTGTCAGAAAGTAAAGGATGAACGACAATGACCCGCAGGACTGTTGCAGCCGTTACCGAAACCAGCATGGAAATGGGACTACATCACTATGGACTTCGTCACGGGATGACCACTGACTCCTCGAGTAGTTGACGCAGTTTGGGTGATTGTAGATTGTCTGACTAAGACAGCTCACTTTATACCGATACGACCTCAATATACACTGGAAAGGTTAGCAAAGCTGTATGTGGATAATATTGTTTGATTACACGGTGTACCAGAGAGCATTGTGTCCGATAGAGATCCACGATTTACTTCCAAGTTTTGGAAAGGATTGCAAAAGGCTATGGGTACAACCTTGAAGTTTAGTACTGCATTCCATCCACAAACAGATGGGCAGTCAGAGCGTACAATCCAGATTCTAGAAGATATGCTACGCGCATGTGTAATTGATTTCAAAGGATCATGGGATGAAAAGTTACCACTGATCGAGTTCACTAATAACAATAGCTATTAGGCTACTATACAGATGTCACCCTACGAGGCACTGTATGGCAGAAAATGTCGAATCCTGTTATTTTGGAATGAAGTTGGAGAGTGTAGTATTGTTGGACCAGAATTTGTTGAAGAGACTTGTCGAGTGGTCGCATGGGGGTTGATGGCCAATCGACCCTACCAGACTCTGAGCATCGACCCCCAGTGTTCGGGAAGTCCAGAATAGGGGTGGTCGCACCCAGGGTCGATCATTACTCTGACCTACCTCCGACCCCCAGTTAACAGTATGGTTTTTAAATTCAGAATTAATTCTAATTGAATTCTATCGACTTTGTTAGGTCTTCTACCAATATAATAACAATATAAAGGTGATTCTAAAGCTTGAAAGAGGATCTATTAACAAGCTAAGGTGAAGGAACAAGACCTAAACTAATTGATTAATAACAAACTGTTTTTATTTCTTGAGTCCACTGCCATATTGATTCTATGCGTGTATGCTTGTATGTGCATTCAACATGTCATCCAATATTTCTATTATTTGTTCACGCATATTTACTTTATTGTTTATGACATGATGATGATGATGATGATAGGAATAGGCATGTGAATGTTTGTGTTTGGCCAGTGTATATGGTGCGGATAGGGATGCAACCGGTACTTTGATACCGTTTTCATCGGGGTATATTGTGCCATGGTTTAGAGTATCAGGGGAGGTGGTCTCGGTCCTTGTAGTCTCTGACTCTACCGGGGGGCCTTAGCTCTATCTCTATGGATGTTCTGAGGGATGCTGGGGTGAGGCCTTGGATACACTGTTTGGCATTAGGATTGGTTAGTTGCGAGCCCAGTTTGCAACCCTAGCCAGCAGGGATTTATTTGTTGGTATGGTATCAACCGGTACAGCCATGACCGCTTTTCATGGGATGTATATTGTGCCATTCTGGGTGCATGTGGGGCAACGGTGCCATTTTCATTGGGCGTTTCCACACACTCGTGTATAGAGGTGCGGCAGCCACCTATCCTTTCTATAGCACATTGCAAACTTATTTACCGGACCAAAGATATGAATTGACTGCATGCATATGTATTGTTGCGTTGTTTTGTTTGCTCATTGAGCCATGATGTGTGCTCTCCCCTCGACGTCGAATATTTTTAGTTGATGATGCAGGTATTACCATTGAAGATTATATAAATGCTCCAGTATATGGGAACGTGGCGGCGATGGAAGTTGAAGATGCAGTGGATGCACATGACTCCTTTTGCGAGTGCAACTCTTGTGTATTCGATTAGATTTTTAGTTTTTCTTTATTTGGATTTATTAAGGACATGTATTTGATATTTATTTATGTCTCAGTTGGTACAGAATAATTTACTACTTAAATATTAATATCACAGTAGATTCTCAGTTCATTTTACTATGAGACTTCCGCTATTGTATATTTACTCCGATTATGAATGTGAATGTATGAGGTTTAGATCAGCCGGATACCATCTGTACAAGATCCTGGTTGAACCGTTGGTTTGCTAACGGTTCATCACACCATTCCGAAGTGTATGGAATTGGGGTATGGCATCACCAATTGAAGATCATGGCCGCAGATATTCCGAAGACTGCTTTCAGGACAAGGTATGGACATTATTAGTTCCTTGTAATGTCATTCGGGTTGACTAACACTCCAGCGTCGTTCATGGAACTGATGAACCGAGTGTTTTATGACATGTTGGACACTTCGATCATCGTATTCATTGACGACATATTGGTCTACTCGCAAGACAGGGACACACATGCGATACATTTGAGAGCAGCCCTACAACGGCTGAGAAGAGAGAAGCTTTACGCCAAGTACAAAAAATGTGAATTTTGGCTGAAGGAAGTGGCCTTCTTGGGTCGCGTAGTATCTGAAAATGGTACAAGAAGACATCAAAAAAAGGTATGATTATTCCTGAGTTCACCTTGGACGATGAAAAGGTACTGAAATACAAAAGAAGAGTACGTGTTCTTGAAACAGAAAACTTGAACATTAGACACCAACTAATGAAGGAAGCTCACACCACCGCTTCTTCGGTACATCCAAGAAGTACAAAGATGTATCATGATTTGAAGAAATTATATTGGTGGAGAGGAATGAAAGCAGATGTAGCTAAATTCGTGTCTCAATGATTAAATTGTCAGAGGGTAAAGGCTGAACGGCAAAGACCTGCAGGATTGTTGTAGCCACTGCCATAACCAGCATGGAAATGGGACTGCATTACTATGGACTTCGTCACCGGGTTACCATTGACTCCTCGAGTAGTTGACGCGGTCTAGGTGATTGTGGATTGTCTGACTAAGACAACTCGTTTTATAGCTATACGACCACAGTGTACCCTAGAGAGGTTAGCCAAGCTATATGTGGATAACATTGTCAGATTACATGGTGTACCTGAAAGCATTGTGTCCGACAGAGACCCACGCTTTACTTCAAAGTTTTGGGAAGGATTACAAAAGTCTATGGGTATAACGTTGAAGTTTAGTACTGCATTCCATCCTCAGACAGACGGACAATCGGAACGTACCATTCAGATTTTAGAAGACATGCTTCGAGCCTGTGTAATTGATTTTAAAGGATCATGGGATGAGAAACTACCATTGATCAAGTTCGCCTATAACAACAGCTATCAAGCTACTATACAGATGTCACCCTATGAAGCACTGTATGGTAGGAAGTGTCGAACTCCTCTATTTTCGAATGAAATTGGAGAACGTAGTAATGTTGGGCCAGAATTTTTTGAAGAGATATGTCGAGTAGTCGACATTATCAAGGAAAGAGTAAGAACGGCTCAGAATCGTCAGAACCAGTATGCAGATACTCGACGTCAAGACCTTGAATTTGTCGCAGGTGATAAGGTATTTCTTGAAAGTATCACCTATGCGAGGTTTAAAACGGTTCGGACAGAAAGGGAAGCTTAGTCCGAGATATGTCAGGCCAAATGAGATTCTGGCTAAACGTAGAAAAGTGGCTTATCAGTTAGCACTACCACCATCTATGTCAAGCGCGTATGATGTATTTCATATCTCATTACTGATGAAGTACGTCAGGGATCCATCGCACATCTTGACAGTAGACCCACCAGACTTGACAGAGGACTTGACGTTTGAAGTTGTACCTGTGATGCTCACAAGCCAAAAAGTACAATATCTCCGAAGCAAGGATATCCACTATGTGAAAGTGCATTGGAAAAACCAAGATGTAGAAGAAATTACTTGGGAGGAAGAGAATGCGATGAAAAAGGAATACCCTAACCTTTTCGACGACCAAGGTACGTTCCAATTTCGAGGCCGAAATTTATTTTAAGGGTGGGGGAGTTGTGAAACCTACATGCAAATTTTGGGGACGAAATTTCTTTTAAGGGTGGGGGAGTTGTAAGACGTGCACTCCATGAACCCGATCTAAACCTTGAATTCATGTCATAACAGGTCTTCTAATCATCACCGGGCTAGACGGGACGAGCGGATGACAAACAGGTATGAAACGGACCGAATTAAGTATAAATTAATTCATACCAGTCGATGGTACCGGTCTTGGTACCGGTCGACCGGTATGGCCTGCGCAGCAGACCACTAAGATCCGGAAACGGATCTCTACGGGTCCTACTTTCTAAATTTCAAACCGAAGGACTTTCCTAATACTAGGAGGCTTATTAAACCTAAACCTAGCCTATATAAACCCCTCTAAACCTCATAAAACCTCTTCCATGATCCTCACAAACCCTAGAAAGGAGAAAGAGGCTGAAGAAGGAGAAGAAGCTAGGAAGGAGAGGGAAGAGCCACCATTGCCGTTCGACGAAGAACAAGTTACCGCAAGTCAACAGTAAGTGCTCAAACCTTCCTCTACCATAACTAATCTAGAATGGTTAATTGTAGTTGGATCAATACCATGCAAAGCGAGGTATTAATCTAAACCCTATTTTGTCGTCAAACCCTAATCTAGTCGGTAAACCCTAGATTCAAGTTCTAGGTTGAGACCATCGAAACTAGGACTTGAATGGAGTTGAAAACAACTCTAACGCAATGCTTAGACCTAGAATGTGTAGGAGAAACCCTAGGATCATTAGGGGACGATCGACGGAAGTCGAGAAATCGGACATATGGTCTTCCAGAGACATACCGGTCGCACCCCATGCGACCAGTACTGCGACCGGTACTTTCGGGGACTAGTTTGTGGGGACCGATCGACCATACCGGTCGTAGGTTTCCCCATAGTGCTGCGATCGGTACTATGACCAGTCAGCTCTGTGAGATGTGTTTTGTCATTGTTGGTTTCTGACCAACGTAAACCTAATCTAACTAAACCCTAATATTGTGTAGGACCTTGTGATAGCACGTTTGGACCTTGTAACGCGGAGCGAACTATCAAACAAGCGTCAGGTGAGGGAACAAGACCTAAGCTAATTGGATAATAAAAAGCTATTTTTCTTATTGAGTCTGATACCATGATTGATTGATTCTATGTGTGTATGCTTGTTTTTGTGCATTTAACATGTCATCCAATATTCCTACTATTATTGTTCATGCATATTTAATTTTGTTTATTTATCACTTGATGATGATGATGAAGCTAGGAATAGGCATGTGAATGTTTGTGTGTGGTTAGCGTACTTGATGCGAGTAGGGCATCAGGGGGAGGACGTGACACTATGGTTTTTCCTGGTCACCAAACTCTAGCTTTATCTCTACTCAAGTCTTGTCCACTAACATCGTCGTATCGCCATTACCATAGCAGAGCTATTACGTAGTAGGGCATCAGGGGAGGTGGTCTTGGACCTTGTAATCTCTGACTCTGTCGGGGGGCCTTAGCTCTATCTCTATGGACGTATTGAGGGATGCTGGGGTGAGGCCTTGGATACACTGTTTGACATTAGGATTGGTTAGTTGCGAGCCCAGTTTGCAAGCCCTCGCCAACAGGGGCTTACATGTTGGTATGGGTGCATGTGGTACAGCAATGTCGATACTCATTGGGTACATTGTTTCCATGGTGGGTGCATGTGGGACGGCAATGCCGATATTCATTGGGCGGCTTCACACACTCGTGTATAGAGGTGAGGCGGCCTTCGAACCTTTCTATAGCACATTGCAAACTTATAAACCAGACCAAAGATATGAATTGAAAGCATGCATATGTTTGTTGCATTATTTTGTTTACTCACAGAGCTCAAGTTGGAGAGCTGACCCTCGCACGCGTAATTCTTTTTAGTTTCTGATGTTGCAGGTATTATGGTTGAAGATTATGCCGACACGCCAACATATGAACAAGCGGTGGCTATGATGAGCAAGTTGTGAAGGACTATTGTGATACGTTAAGTGAGCGTTTCAACTATGGATACGCTTAGTGTTAACTTTCGTATTTGGATATCTGTAATATGTATTAAATTATGTTTTGGTTACTTGGAGATAAATGGAATATTAATTATTTATCATGACTAGACCTCAGTTCATTATCTGTAAGCCTTCCGCTATTTACTTTATTATCTCTGATTAATGTGGAATGTGTTTTGGTTTAACAAAAATGGGGTTAGCCTATTCGAGATCCTGGTTGAACCGTTGGTTTATTGACGGCTCATCACACCATTCTGGTTGGTGCAGAATTGGGGTGTGACAGCTACCGTCCTTCTTTTTCACGAACAATACTGGCGCTCCCCATGGTGATATGCTAGGTAACCCTTGTCCATTAATTCTTGTATTTGTACCTTCAGTTCCTTCAGTTCAGTAGGAGCCATTCGATGAGGTGCTTTAGATACTGGTGCGGCTCCAGGTATAAGATCTATAATGAACTCTGTCGCTTGGTCGGGTGGTAGTACTGGTAGTTCCTCATGAAATACATCCGAAAGGTCACGCACAACATCAATATCCTCCATTCGTGGTGACTCCTTGGTGAGATCGAGGAATTTTCTAGCCTTTAATGTAGAGAGAATGAGTTTTCGTTTACAGGGAAGTTTGGTTCCCGCAAAACTAAACTCTGCTCCTTCCTTGTCTTTAAATGTCATTTTATTTTCTACACATAATAGGTTTGCAGAGTGCCGAGCTAACCAATCCATTCCCAAGATAACGTCAAAGTCTGCCATCTCGAGTTGAATTAAGGTTGTATCCAAAATATTTTCGTCGATAAGAACTGGACAAGGTCCATAACCTTTTTCTAGTTCCACTTCTAATCCCATAGGTGAACGTACAAGAAATTTATAGTCTAAAGGTCTGAGGGGTAGATTTAGTTTCTTTTCAAATGACACAGATATAAAAGAATGAGTAGCTCCAGAATCAAAGAGTACTCTAGCAGGTATGCCAATAATAGGTACGATACCTGTGATTTAATTTAATTTAGTCTACATACTCATACAAGGTAGTACAAAATGAAAGGTTCAGGTCATACCTATGACCACATCAAGCGATGCGACAGCATCGTCAGATGTAACTGCATAAATCTTTCCTTGCTGTAGCTGCTTCTTGGGCTTAGGACACTCCCTTGAATAATGTACTATTTGATTACAGTTAAAGCATTTTACTCCTTCACTACTTTGTTTCTATTAAGGTTGGGCTGTCAGAGAAGTCTTGGCTACAACATTGAAGGCTTGAGTACAGAAGGGTTTAAATGTCTTTGTGTTCCCTCCGTTATATGAATTTCCATTAGGCCTTTTGATACGTCTGTTCTGAGCAAAATAATTTTCCCTCTAGCTCGATTCCAGTACTCAAGTAATCTGTACCGCTTCATTATAAATCTTCTTTTTCCAGTACCAATACATGCTCACGGATGCTTCCCCTAAGTCCTATGACGAACCTTTGGGTTTTGGTATTTTCCTCCTGCATACTAGAGGGAGCAAAGAAAAACAGCTCTTCGTAACGCTGCTGATACGCATCCACAGTCATCTGTCCTTGATACAGACTCAGAAACTCTCTTTCCATCACATCTCTGAAACTTCTGGAAAAATACTTCTCGAAGAATGCTTCTTTATAGATAGCCCAGGTCAATTGCGCGTGCTTCATTAACAGATAACTTTGAGTAAACTTCCACGAATGGTGTGCATCGCCCTTCAGCATAAATGTGGCACATAGCACTTTTTCCTCTTCATTTACAGTCATCATCATGAAGTTTCTTTCCATCTCGTCGATCTAGTGAGCTGGCCACAAAGGATCCGATGGCTTGCCATTAAATTCCTTATGCTTCATCTTCAGTCGAGAATGGTCCAGCTGATACTGAGCATATGCTCCATATATAGGCGGTTGATACTGGTAATTGCCTTGGTTGTATATGCCTTGAGCTACTTCAGGGTTTTGTACTTGAGCTTGTACAAATGGCGTTTGAGGTGCTTGAGGTATTGTGTTGACACTTGGGGCACGGTGTTGCTACCCCCTGGTACGGTACTAGCTTGTCCCGCCGGTAAAGGTGTAGTGTTTGTAGCTGGGAAAGCCATTCCCATAGCAGCTTGCATGTTGGCTTGCACTTACTGTATTTGCTGCAACTGTTATGCTAGATTCAGCACCGCAGTAGACAAATCTGTAGGTGGGGCTGGCAAGTTTGTGGGGTTGGCTTGGTCATTGACTCCTGGCTGTACCACATTCTGGTTCTCCTGTTCCTCAGGGTTTTCATGGCTATTTTCCTCCACAGGTGGTGGTGGAGGTGGAATTGGGTTACGTCCTCTCCTGGTTATTCTTCACCCAGCCATTTTCTATTTTCGGCAGTGGAAGTGTCTGAAAGTCAAGGAACATATGAGGAAATCTCAATATACATCATTCTCATGTCAAAATCCAAATAAACAAGGCAAACTTTCAATCTTTAAACTAATTCAATTAAAACAGAGCATTTTTCATCATGGGGTCGATGGTGGGGTCGCAGTATATGCGACCACAGGGTTGCGACCACACAAACCCTATCAGCTCACCGAGAGCCTGTGTTCGATCGTGTGGTTGCACTATATGCGACCACAGGGTTGCGACCACACAAACCCAGTCAACTCACCAAGAGCCTGTGGTCGATCGTGGGGTCGTATTTTTGGTCGAATTCTGCGACCACACGATCCCAAATCAGGTTTTTAAACCTGATTTTTGAATCATTCTCTATATTTCTCTTTTATCTTCAACTCAACTCGCCACCACTGAGTTGCTACAGTGTCAACCGTACAAATTGGTGATTCTTTCATAGATCTACGACTTACGTTCCGTTCTTCCAGGTATGTTTTCTACTCTTTCTCCTTTTTAAGCTTTCATACCTAGGTTTTGCCCCACTTATAGGGTTTTCCTCAAATTAATATTTTTCTGACCGTAAAAATTTGATTTTTATTGGGGGCTTTTGCTATTGGCCATCCAATGGAAGAAAGCCCTCAAGAAAATTCAAGTTTCATCGGTTAGTTTAATAGAAACTTGAAAATTCTCATTTTTGACCTAAATTTTAGGGTTTTTCGCAATTGTCAAAATTTCTCAAAATTGACCAACCTAGTTTAAATTTTCGATTGTATGAGCCTTGCAGGATGGTTTGGGACCTATGTAAGTCCTCCTGCCCAAATGTTTGGGTGAAAAGTGAGGCTTTTGGCCAAATCACGTCGTCATAATGCCAAAATTTTAAATTTTTACTATATCTGATATATTGCTTGTTGGTCTATGCCCTTGCAAATAACATGGCTTGCACTAAAGTTGTAAGACCCATGTCGTACTAACCGGTTTTACCACCTTGTATCAGGTCTTCTTATCATGGTCGGGGCCAAGCGGACCAAGTGCGTGAAGAAACCACAAGACCAGGTATGAAATTGAACCCAAAATCAGTTAATTAGGAGCGTGTGGTCGCATGCCTAAACAGGTGTGGTCAACCACACCTCAGATTAAAGCGACCACAAAAATCTGGGACATGTGGTCGCAGTTTTTGACTGTGTGGTCAACGGGTTCTGCGACACACCTGCGACCACACGAACTCAGACAGACTCCATAATTAGAAAACCTTCCTAATCCGAAGGGGGTTCTTTCCTAATCTTAGTAGGACTCTATATGAAGGGTTTTCCTCTATATATAGGACGTCCCTTAGCCTCTTTCATCCTTTTTATAACTCAAATTGAAAGAGAGGGAAAGAGAAGAGGAGGAAACGAAGGAGAATTGAAGAGGAAGACTAAGAGGAGAAAATTCAGAGAGAACTCTGAATCTTCAACAAGTTTAAGGTATAAAAACATTCTCCATATCAATTGAATGCCTAGAATAGATCATGAAGGAGATAGTGGTTCAAAGTGAGACCCCAATCATCAAACCATGAACAAATTCTAAGAGATCCATGGAGGGAATCTATTAGAATGATGGATTGTGTAAAAATATAAATTTTAAGCCATAGAACAATCATAGGAAGGATCATGATGATAAGCCAAGGAATCAAAACATGAAGGAATTGAGTTGGGAGTGAAAAGTCAACCATCACATGTGTGGTAGCATGTGTGGTCGCATGATATGCGACCACACGAGACACACATAACCGACCACACACCCTCGGGAAGTCTAGGGAGGGTGTGGTCGCATGTGTGGTCGCATGATATGCGATCACACGAGACACACATAATCGACCACACACCCTCGGGAAGTCCACGGAGGGTGTGGTCGCATGTGTGGTCGCATGATATGCGACTACATGAGAGACACATGATCGACCACATGCCCTCGGGAAGTTCCAAGGAGGGTGTGGTCGCATGTTGGTGGCATGATATGTGACCACACCTTGCAACCACACACCCTGTGGTCACAGAAACTGAGACCACAGGTGTAACCACACTTGCGACCACTCAGTTTCTGGAAGTCTGAATTACTAGAAATAAATTCTAATTTAAAATCTATAAATTTGTTAGGTTTCCAAGTGGTCTAAAATGGATTTACAAAGCTTGAACGAGGAACTACCATCGACCAAAGGTGAGGGAACAAGACCTAAATTAATTGGCTAACAATAAACTATTTCACTTATTGAGTCCAATGCCATGAATGATTCTATGCTTGTATGCTTGTAATGTGCATTTCACATGTCATTCAATATTCCTACTATTACTGCTCATGCATATTTAATTCTGTTTATTTATAACATGATGATGATGATGATGCTAGGAATAGGCATGTGAATGTATGTGTGTGGTTAGTGTGCTTGATGCGAGTGGAGCATCAGGGGGAGGACGTGACATTATGGTTCATCCTGGTCACCAGACTCTAGCTCTATCTCTACTCAAGTCTTGTCCACTGACATCGTCGTATCGCTGTTACCTTAGCATAACTATTACGTTGTAGGGCATCAGGGGAGGTGGTCTCGGACCGTGTAGTCTCTGACTCTGCTGGGGGGCCTTAGCTCTATCTCTATGGACGAATTGAGGGATGCTAGGGTGAGGCCTTGGATACACTGTTTGACATTAGGATTGGTTAGTTGCAATCCCAGTTTGCAAGCCCTCGCCAATAGGGGCTTACATGTTGGTATGGGTAGGGCATCAGGGGAAGTGTTATGCGGTGTTTGATCCGGGCACTTTAGCTCTATCTCTATTCCATGATGGGTGCATGTGGGATGGCAATGGTGTTTGATCTATTGGGCGGCTTTACACACTCGTGTATAGAGGTGCGGCGGTCACCAATCCTTTCTATTGCACATTGCAAACTTATAAACCAGACCAAAGATATGAATTGAATGCATGCATATGTTTGTTGCAATGTATTGTTTGCTCACTGATCCATGATGTGTGCTTACCCTTTCGACGTCGAATATTTTTAGTTGATGATGCAGGTCCTACTGTGGAAGATTAAATGAATGCACCAATGTACGGGCATATTACTGCGATGGATGTGGAAGCTATGGTGGAGTAGCATGATTCGTTGTGCGAGTGCAACTCATGTGTTTTCGATTAGATTTAGTTGTTGGATTATCGGAACATGCAATTATTTAATTTATTTCATTTTATGTCTAGTCATTTGGAGATAATTGGATTATTAATTATTATGTTAGATACTCAGTTCATTAATTTTAAAGACTTCCGCTATTATTTATTTACTCTGATTATGGTTGTGGTTGTATCTAGTTTAATCAAATGGATACGGCCTATACGAGATCCTAGTTAAACCGTGGATCATAGACGGTTCATCACACCATTCTGGTTGGTTCAGAATTGGGGTGTGACAAAAGTCCCCAGAGTTCATGATCCCCGTCACTTTCTGTCACACCCCAATTCTGATCCAACCAGAATGGTGTGAGTGAACCGTCATTGAACCAACGGTTCACACCAGGATCTCGAATAGGCCGTGTCCACTCGTACAAACCCATTACACATAACCACAATCAGAATATAAATAATACAGTGGAAGTCTTTAAATAAATGAACTGAGAATCTATTGATAAATTTAAATAAAATATCTAATTATTCAAATTCAAACATATAATATAATATCCTTACATCCATTTAGTCCAACTGAAAATAACTGAAATAAATAAATAAAACCAATCAAAGGTACACGCAGAAAGGGCACTCGCATGAAGCGCCATGCTCATCCTCTCTCGCCCCGTACGTCCAACGCGAACACCACCATACGCCGGAGCGTTCATATAGTCATCCACTGTGTAACCTGCATCAACATCTAAAAACAATGTATATACAAATGGTGAGCTTACAACTTAGCTCAGTAAGACAATCAGACAGTTTCACAATATTATGCATGAGTAACAATCAATTTTATGTTGTGGTCTGGTTTAAGTTTGCAATGTGCTATAGAAAGTTTGGTGGCCCCTGCACCTCTATAAACGAGTGTGTGGCACGTCATGGATCACACCCTCATTGGCCCACATGCACCCATCATGGAATAGAGATAGAGCTAAGATACCCCCGTACCTCCCCTGATGCTCTACCCATACCAGTACCTAAGCCCCTACTGGCCAGGGCTCGCAAACTGGGCTCGCAACTAACCAATCCTATATGTCATCAATGTATGCTCTATCCCGGCCACAGTCGTCTACAGCATAGAGATAGAGCTAAGGCATTCCCACACCTCCCCTGATGCCCTATCCGCAACTAACCCACTAGGATAGATACATAACGCAAGTAGACCCTATCCCAACATAACTCCCTACGGCATAGAGATAGAGCTAAAGCATCGTGGACAAGCCAGCGTCGACCTCGGAGACCACAATGCCACATAACCATGGCCAGGCCAGCATCAACATCGGAGACCACCGTACCACGACCTTCCCCTGATGCCCCACCCGTACCAAGCATGTTAAGACAGAATACTACAAAAGGTGCTAGTGTGAGGAGCGATCCCAGGCCCATGCCCCACTCCACACACTAACGAAAACAATCACATGCTTAACAATCACATCCTAACAATGCATGAACAGTAATAATAACTGAAATTAAAAGATGGCATGTGAATATGCACAAACATCACATCATATATAATCAGGTGGTTAACAACAATTTACTGTCCATTAATTATTAGGTTTAGGTCAGATTCCCTTACCTGATGCTCGTTTGTTAGCTTGCTCCATGTCGCAAGATCCAAACGTGCTTTCACAAAGTCCTACAATATTATTAGGGTTTCATTAGAATAGCTTCTTAGGGTTTCATGTTGGTCAGAAACCAACAAAGTTACAAAATACCCTCACAGAGCTGACCGGTGGCATGTACCGGTCGCAGCTCTATGGGGAAGACTGGCAACCGGTATGGTCAGCCGGTCCCCACAGACCAGCCTCCCGAAAGATACCGGTGGCAACATACCGGCCGCACTATGTGCAACTGGTATAGTCGACCGGTATGTCTCCGGAAGACCATACATGGGTTTTTCGACTGCCGTCGATCATCTTCCATGGATTTCCAAGGTTTCTCCTATCCATTCTAAGTCTAATCTTTGAGTTAGGGTTATCCCCAACTCATTCGAGTCTAATTTCGATGAATATCATCTCGGAACTCGAATCTAGGTTTGACGGCAACTTAGGGTTTATTGGCCAATTTAGGGTTTTAGATCAATACCAACTTTGCATGGTATTGATCCACCCACACAACTAACCTAAAGACATAGAGTAAGAAGAATGATTAAAACACTTACCGTTGACGGGCGTAACGTGAGCGTCGTCGAACGGTAATGGCGGCACCTTCTTCTTCCTCCTAGCTCCTTCTCCTTTCCAACCTCCTTCTCTTCTCTAGGGTTTATGAGAGATAATGGAAAGGATTTGAGGAGGTTTAAGGGTGTATTTATAAGCTAACATTAGGGTTTAGTAACCCTATTAGGATTAGGAAGGTTCAGGCATTAGGGTTTAGGAAAATGGGACCCACAGAGATCCAATTCCGGATCTCCGCACTCAGCCAGCAGAGCTGACCGGTCGACCGGTGCCAAGACCGGTACCATCGACCGGTCAACATAAAATGATGATTATTTGACCGTCTTTGATCCGATTTCGTACCTGTTTGTCATCCGCTCATCCCGTCTGGCCCGGTGATGATCGGAAGACCTGCTACGATACAAAACCAAGGTTTAGACCGGGTTTACAGAGTGCGGGTCTTACAACTCCCCCACCCTTAAAAGAAATTTCATCCCGAAATTTGCATGTAGGTTTCACAACTCCCCCACCCTTAAAAGAAATTTTGGCCCCGAAATTTGAACGTACCTTGATCGTTGAAAAGGTTAGGGTACTCCTTCCTCATCGCGCTCTCTTCTTCCCAAGTAATTTCTTCGACACTTTGGCTTCTCCAATGCACCTTCACATAATGAATATCCTTGGTTCAAAGTTGTTGTACCTTTCGGCTTGAGAGCATCACAGGCACCACTTCGAATGTTAAGTCTTCAGTCAAGTCTGGGAGATCAGCGGTCAAGATGTGCGATGGATCTATGACATACTTCTTCAGTAATGATACATGGAACACGTTATGAACGCTTGACATAGATGGTGGTAGAGCCAATTGATATGCTACATTACCACGTCGGGTCAATATCTCATATGGTCCCACATACCTGGGGCATAGCTTTCCCTTTTTACCAAACCGTTTCAGACCTCGCACCGGTGATACCTTCAAGAATACTTTGTCACCCACTGCAAACTTCAGATCTCGACGTCGATTATCCGCATAGTGCTTCTGTCAAACTTGAGCTGTCTTTACTCTCTCCTTGATTTGATCAATCACTCGGCAAGTTTCTTCAACAAACTCCGGTCCTACAAATCTTCTTTCTCCCACCTCGTTCCATAACAGAGGTGTACGACACTTCTTCCCATAGAGTGCTTCATATGGGGCCATCTGAATTGTAGTCTGATAACTGTTGTTATAAGCAAACTCGATAAGTGATAGTTTCTCATCCCAAGCTCCCTTGAAATATATTGCATAAGCTCGGAGTATATCTTCTAAAATTTGAATAGTTCGTTCTGACTGTCCGTCCGTCTGAGGGTGAAAAGTTGTACTAAACTTCAACTTCGTTCCCATAGCTTTCTGTAATCCTTCCCAGAACTTCGATGTAAAACGGGGATCTCTGTCAGATACTATACTCTCTGGAACGCCATGAAGTCTGACTATATTATCAACATATAACTTGGCCAGTTTCTCCATGGTATACTGAGGTCTGACCGCAATAAATCGAGCTGTCTTGGTGAGTCGGTCGACTATAACCCAAACTGCATCCACTGACCTTGGTGTCAAGGGTAGGCCAGTGATGAAATCCATAGTAATGCAATCCCACTTCCATACAGGTTCTGGTAATGGCTGTAGTAAACCTACGGGTCTCTGCCTTTCTACTTTAACTTGTTGACAATTCAGACATTGGAACACGAAACGAGCTATATCTGCTTTCATACCCCTCCACCAATATAGTCTTCTTAAATCATGGTACATTTTGGTACTTCCTGGATGTACCGAATATGGAGTGTAATGAGCTTCGGTCATAACTCGATCTCTGATATTGCAGTCTTCACTCTCAGGTATACGTAACCATCCACGATACCTGAGTACCTTGTCTGAATCCAAGGTAAAGTCAGGATTGCTCGTACCCTTCTCTAGGTCTTCTTGTACTGTCTTGAGATGTGGATCTTGTAGGATTGCTATCTTGACTTCATCAACTAGATCCGGTGAGATCTTTAAAGCTGCGAACATCATGGTGAACTTATGAATTAAGCCTTGCTCGACTGGATCTTTTGCAGTTTCTATAATATGTTCTTTATCATCTTCAATTGAACTTGAGGCTGCGGCACATAATGTAGCATTTGTACTTGGCCCTGCCTCAGGTTTCGATGCCCACTTTCTGCTTAAGGCGTCAGCCACAACATTTGCTTTACCCGGATGATACTGGATGTCACAATCATAATCTTTTAATAACTCTAGCCATCTTCTCTGTCTCATATTCAGATCCTTCTGAGTGAAAAGATAAGTTAAGCTCTTGTGATCTGACTTGATCTGAAACTTCTCACCATACAAGTAGTCTCTCCAAGTCTTGATTGCATGTATAACCGTTGCTAACTCCAAATCATGCATAGGATAGTTCTTCTCATGCTCCTTTAACTGTCTTGATGCGTAAGCAATCACCTGTTCTCCTTGCATCAATACACACCCAATACCCAACCCTGAAGCATCTGTATATAAAGTAAATGGTACGCTTGGTTCTGGGATGGTCAAGATAGGTGCAGAGACTAGTCTTGACTTCAAAGTCTGAAAGCACTTCTCACACTTATCTGTCCATATGAATTTCTTCCCCTTCTTGGTCAATCTGGTGAGTGGAACAGCGATCCTGGAGTAGTCTTCCACGAACCTTCTATAATAACCAGCCAACCCAAGGAAACTACGAATCTCCGCAATAGATTTTGGTGCTTCCCATCCTACTATAGAAGCTATCTTACTTGGATCACCTTCCTTCAGCCAAAACTCGCACTTCTTGAACTTAGCATTAGGGTTTAGGAAAATGGGACCCACAGAGATCCAATTCCGGATCTCCCGCACTCAGCTGCGCAGAGCTGACCGGTCGACCGGTACCAAGACCGGTACCATCGATCGGTCAACATAAAATGATGATTATTTGACCGTCTTTGATCCGATTCCGTACCTGTTTGTCATCCGCTCGTCCCGTCTGGTCCGGTGATGATCGGAAAACCTACTACGACACAAAACCAAGGTTTAGATCGGGTTTACGGAGTATGGGTCTTACACTTTTGGTCTATTGAAACAGAAGCACAGTATACCGGGTACGAGTGTAAGAAGGTGGAAGGGGGTCGTTGTGTCAACTTGGCCAACCTAGCCTTATTTGATGTGGAGGGAGCATTCGGTGTTATGGGCTGGCTTCTTGTGATCCTATATGAGGGTTGCACCTGTCTTGAGTTGGTGAAACAGTTTTACTGTAATTTACAGGTGGAGGGTGACATAGATAGGGGTAGAGAGCTCAGGATCACCAGTTTAGTTAAAGGGGTGAAGATTTCTTTTAACTGCCAAGAGTTGGCTGATCTCCTGGGTATCTCAAATAATGGTCCCTTGGTATACTGCGTACCCAAGGAACCCCAGTTCCTATCAGTGAGAATGCTCACAGAGATTGACAGCCAGATTCTTAGGGATGATCGTTGGCAAATGAAGGCAATCAACCTATGGTCGGAACCCCGAGTGTATTGCAAGATCAGCCAGCACAACCTGATTCCCCAGAGTGGACATTATGAGAAGGTTTCGCAGTTGACCTAGTACCTCCTGTATTGCATCTGCACTAGGCAACCTGTCTGCCTTCCGTATATCATTATCAGGACCATGCACTGTGCCACGACGCCTGGTCTGGTGGGTAATCTACCCTATGGGCGTTTGATTACCACTCTGCTCACTCGCCTACAGGTAAACTTGGTCAATGAGATGATTCATGAGGACACTTTTTTGAATGACCTTGACTGGGAGGCCATATGCAGGATGGGGATACGAGATGTGCAGGTCAGTGACGAGGAGATAAATGCTATGGTGCATCCCCGTACTCGAGTAGAGATAGCAGACGCGGAGGCAGCAGCAGCAGCAGCAGAGGTTCACTAAAGCAATGATGAGGAGGATGATGATAGGATGCTCATGGATGTGGATGCCATACCTCCTCCGTCACCATAACATTCCACTAGAGCTGGCCCTTCTTGGGTTCCTTCCCACTCAGCTGGTCCTTTGCACCCACCACCAGATGACGTGATGGGGCTGCTGCGTGAGATTCAGGAGGCCCAACGTGATACTGATCAGCGGGTAGCGGATCTGGAAGCTAGTCTCTAGGTGACCCAGACTCAGATAGCTTGTCTTACGAGGGTATATGCTGAGGATTATGATCGAGATCGTGAGGCACCTCCTCCTCCAGCACCCCCAGCTCCACGATGCCTTTATTTCTTTATACTTTATACTTTATACTACAGAGTAACTGTCCGGATTGTGGATCGTACTCTGGTTCGGATATATGTTAGTTTTATTCTCATTTGATATATACATAGAACTTGTTTCTCATTTTTATATGTGTATTATTCTCTTTCTTAGTTATTGTTTCATACAATATAGGTGTGTAAGCACCTCGTTTTTACTATCCCCAGCATAAGTGAATCCATATGGCAAATTTTCGGCTTTTAACCCAAAGGTATGTGATTATTTAATGAGCCCACAGCAGGGACATGGGCTATTACCTACTTGGATGTTAGGCCATGAAATCATCTTCAAAATGAGACTGGAATCATCAAATTCTGATATCAAACAAGGAAGGTATCACAGTTTGAAAGTGCAAGGGCATTTACATAATTATCGTATGATTCATGCATTATGGTTTGAACTTCAAATCATCATATCTTGATCATCTGATATCGGAATCAAATGATTCAAGTACCAATATTCCTTATTTTCAATCCTTATCAAAGAGGACGAGAAAAATCCCAGGTAGAGGTCACCGGTGGGCCCCATGCAAGCTTTCATGCAGAATTATCGATAGAACTTCAATGCTTCATATCTTTGCTGTTTTACGTCCGATTCAGATGATTCAAAGGCCATTATTCTTCATTTGTGGTGTTCTACAAAGTGGACATTAAAAATTCGGTACAGAAATCTCCGAAGGGTCCCATGCAAAATTATATATGGAAATGATCATTTAATCTTTGAAAAATCATATTTTGGTCACCCTACATCCAAATCAGGTGATTTCAGTTTCAATATGTTTCATTTTTAGTACTCAACAAAGTGGACATAAAGGATTTCAGGCAGAAGTCTCCGAAGGATTCCATGCAGAGTGGTTAGCTAAATTATCGTAAATTAACCTACTTAAACTTCAGAAATTCATAAGTTGAGTATTTTATTTTCAAATGAGGTGATTCAAGTTCCAATATTCTTCATTTTTAGTGTTCTACAAAGTGAACATAGAAAATTTGGGATAGAGGCTATCAAAAAATTCCATGTGGAATGACAGCGGAAATAGACTATGAAATGATAAAAGAAGTCAACTTTGGTCCAAACCCAGCTCAACCCAACTTAGTCCAACTCAGTCCGGCCCAGTTCAGACCAATCCGGACCAAGTCACGTCAGCCCATATGCAAGTATTTCTTCCATATATATATATATATATAATGTATAATATATTATTATATATAATATATACATATGTCTTATAGGTATATTATATTATATATATTAATATATTTATATATATTATAAAGAAAAGGAGAAAAAGCTGAGAGAAAGAGAGAAGAGAAAAGAAGAAAAAAAGGAAAGAAAGGAGAAGAAGCTGAGAAGAAAGTGAAGAAGGAAAGAAGAAAGAGAAGAAAAGAGAAGAAGGAAAGAAGAAAAAAAGGAAAGAGAGAAAGGAAAAAACATGGAAGAGGAGAGGGAGATTTCTTAGAAAAAGAGAAGAAGGAAAGAAGAACAAAAGGAAAGAGAAAAAGGAAAAAATGTGGAGAGAGAGATTTTCTAGAAAAAGAGAAGAAGGATAGAAGAAGAAAAGGAAAGAGAGAAAGGAAAAAAAACGTAGAGAAGGGAGGAGAAAGAAGAGAAGAAGAGAGAGAGAGAAGGAATTTTTCTAGAAGAAAAGAGAGAGAGCCCGAGAGAGCGAGAAGAGAAAGAAGAGAGAAAGAGAGAAAAACCATGGGAGAGAGAGAGAAGAAAGAGAAGAAACCAAGGAGGAGAAGAGAAGAAGAAGAGAAAGGAGAAAAGAAGAGGAGAAAGAGGAAAAGAGAAGGAAGAAGCACTCACCATTGTCATCTTCTCCAAGCAGTTTGCAATCGAGGATTCATCCATCGTTGGAACATGGTAAGAAGCCTAAACTCATGTCTAAATAATTATTTTATTGATAATATGAATGATTGAATAGGCTATGTGTATGATTTACAATGATGATATATGTTTGAGCAATTTTTATCATGATTTTTACCATGTCTATGAGTTTTCTCTCATGATACGAGATTCCTCTGGTTCAAAACTAAGCTCCATCCATGGAGGTTTCTTTAGTCAAACAAATCCATGAGTGGAACACTAGATTTGAAACACCAGATTTGAAACTCGAATTAGGGTTTCAATCAATATGTCAAAATTTAATCCAATGACTCTCAAAATCTTACCCTAAATTCATCTATGAGTCAAAAAGAACCTCTTGAAAGGTTTAGATTTATTTGAATATGGAAAAGCCATGAAAAAATCATATAAATTGTTGTGGATTAATTTTTTTATGAACATTGAATTTAACATGGATTTTAATGGCCTTATGATAACATTAAAATGAATTTAACATTGAATTGGTGTTAATGGTCATGAAAGTGTTTTGCTATTTGTTTCCATTCAATGTGTCATGCATGCTATGCTAACACTGTTTTTTTATAATATTTGGCATAACAATCTCTAGATTACTTGCCATTATTGTTTTATGTTACTTCTATATTTGGTATGATGGATATTTCTTACCAAATATAATTGATTCTTGTTATATGTCTATTGTGATATCTTGCTATTTTTAACCTTTTCATGCATAAAAATGTCATGTTAGGTCTTACTATGCTTAGAAAATAGCATATAAGATCTTACCTTTTTTGGATAATTCATGTCATATTTGCATTCTATGTTTGGTACTTACCATATTGACATATAGATGCATATATTAATTTCTTGTCATTTTTAAGTCTTACCATGCTTAGAAAATAGCATTTAAGATCTTGCCTTATTTAGATGATTCATGCCATATTTGCATTCTATGCTTGGTGATTACCATATTGACATATAGATGCATATATTAATTTCTTGACATTTTTAAGTCTTACCATGCTTAGAAAATAGCATATAAGATCTTACCTTTTTTAGATGATTCATGTCATATTTGCATTCTATGTTTGGTGCTTGCCATATTGACATATAGATGCATATATTGATTTCTTATCATATTAGGTCTTACCATACTTAGATTATCATACTAGATCTTGCCATATAGGTTCTTGCCTTATTTGCAACACATGTCATATTGGGGAGATTTTCAACAATCTTGCTATATGTGTATTTCTTGCCATAAATGCATTATATGCCATGCTTAGATAGAATATTCCATTTGTGGTAATAACTTAATTTTTTACAACACCCTAGTTGAGCTGCCATGTATGCACACTTCTAGAAGACAATCTAGGCATGGGGACATGCATTTAGGCACCCACATTCTTCGGAAGGGTATAATGGAAAATAATAAAAATCTTAACAAAAAAAGAGAATATTTTGCCAAACCTTCCAAAATTAAAGCTTAGGATGAAAAGGGTAGCTCAGGACAATTTCTGTCCCTCAGTAAATCCTAAACCTAGAATAGGTTCTATATCCTAAACCTAGAATAGGTTCTCAATCCTAAACCTAGAACAGGTTATTTCAGTCATTTTCCAAACTACGCGGATTTTGATTCCTAGGGCAAACTCTAGGATACGTAGGACATTTGGGAGAATCCCAAATTTGGATCCACACCTTAGTCTACTCGGACTATCCATAGATCCACTAGGATATCCATTCACATTCCGACCCATTATCCACATTCCAACCCAAATAGGGTTATCCATATTCCGACCCAAAATGAGTTATCCACATTTGACCCAAAAAGGGTTATCCATTCTTAGATCCACTAAGACTATCTATCAGTTCGCATGGACTATCCAGATACTAACCCATAGGGTTTCTCATCCTTTCAAGCATAAACTTCAACTTGAACAATGAACTTAATCATGCACAAGCATAAATCACAGCCATAAACTTTAATTACACCTAAACTATGATGGTAAACCAGATTTTCGGAATAAGTCCGAGATACGTAGGCAATCTGATGGATACAGATTCCATTCAATGATATCAAACCACTTGGTTTGGTTCGGTTTAATAAATAGAGTCTAGCATAGGAAAGGTATAGGAGATCGATTTCGATCGGGCAGTTTGGGTGGAGACCGATTTCGATCGGGCGGTTTGGGTGCCTAACCCCTTTCCATAACCGTAACCTAACGCTTACCCAATCTCTGATGGACCAAAAATCCAATCTAAGGGTCATGAGTCAATTGAAGTCTTACCTTGGGGTGAGATTTCACATTTCCAAGGTCCTAGACCTTAATCTAGGTGGCAACTTTCAAATCAAAAATAATCTTTGTCCTCACAAGGTGCTTATGGTGTGTTCTTATTAAAACTTTTAAATTTTATCCTAACTCAGTTCACAAACTCTTGTGGAAGTATATAGGTTTAATAGACAGAGCCCGAGAGCTCTGATACCAAGTTGTCACACCCCAATTCTGGACTAACCAGAATGGTGTGATGAACCATCTATAAACTAACGGTTCAACCAGGATCTCGTATAGGCTGTGCCCATTTGACCAAACCAGATACAACCACAACCATAATTAGAGTAAATAAATAATAGCGGAAGTCTATAATATTAATCAACTGAGTATCTAACAGTGATAATATAATTAATTATCCAATTATCTTTAAATGACTCAAGACATAAAAATAAAATAAAGTAATCAATTACATGTTCTGATAACCAACAACTAAATCTAATCGAAAACACAAGAGTTGCACATGCACGACGAATCATGCGACTCCACCATAGCTTCCACATCCATCGCAGCAACATGATCGAACATTGGTGCATTCATATAATTTTCCACGGTAGGACCTTCGTCATCAACTAAAATATTCGACGTCGAAAGGGTGAGCACACATCATGGCTCAGTGAGCAAACAAAACAATGCAACAAACATATGCATACATTCAATTCATATCTTTGGTCTGGTTTATAAGTTTGCAATGTGCTATAGAAAGGATTGGTAGTCGCCGCACCTCTATATACGAGTGTGTGAAGTCACCCAATGGATCAAACACCATTGCCATCCTACATGCACCAATCATCGAATAGAGATAGAGCTAAAGTGTTCGGATTAAACACCGCATAACACTTCCCTTGATGCCCTACCCATACCAACACGTAAGCCCCTATTGGCGAGGGCATGCAAACTGGGATCGCAACTAACCAATCCTAATGCCAAACAGTGTATCCAAGGCCTCACCCCAGCATCCCTCAATATGTCCATATAGATAGACCTAAGGCCCTCCGACAGAGTCAGAGACTACACGGTCCGAGACCACCTCCCCTGATGCCCTACGACGTAATAGTTCTACTAAAATAATGGCGATACGACGATGTTAGTTGTCACACCCCAATTCCACACATCTCAGAATGGTGTGATGAACCGCTAAAAACCAACGGTTCAACCAGGATCTCAAATAGGCTATCCCTGCGTTATCCAAACTTACACACATCCGTGATCATAATCAGAGTAAATACACAATAGCGGAAGTCTTATAATAACATGAACTGAGAAACTAAGATGATATCAATAATTTAATAGCAAATTATTCTGGTTTCAACCGAGACATAAATATTTAAATACCAAGTACATGTCTTAATAAATCCAATAAAGAAAACAATAAAATATCTAATCAAATACACACGAGTTACACTCGCAAGAGGAGTCGTGTGTATCCTCTTCAGCTCCAGCTTCCATTGCTGCCACGTTCCCATACGCAGACGCATTCATATAGTCTTTAACGGTATAACCTGCATCATCAACTAAAAATATTCGACGTCGAGGGGTGAGCACACATCACGGCTCAGTGAGTAGCCAAAACAATGCAACAATACATATGCATGTAATCAATTTATATCTTTGGTCTGGTTTAAAGTTTGCAGTATGCAATAGAAAGGTTTAGGTAGTCAAAGGTCGCATTTATTGACTCTGCCTCTATACACGAGTGTGTGACGTCACCCGAAGATCACGTTTATCGTCAACTCACATGCACCCAATCATGAACATTATATAACAAAAGTTACATTTATTGCCATATAGTGACATACCAACACGTAAGCCCCTGTTGGTGAGGGCTACAAACTGGGCTCGCAACTAACCAATCCTAATGCCAAAAGTGTATCCAAGGCCTCACCCCAGCATCACTTAGAATGTCCATAGAGATAGAGCTAAGGCCCCCCGGTAGAGTCAGAGACTACAAGGACCGAGACCACCTCCCCTGATACTCTACAACATAATAGTTCTGCTAAAGTAATGGCGATACGATGATGCCAATGCACAAGACTTGAGTTAGAGATAGAGCTAAAGTGCTGAGACCCGCCAAAGGTTAACATTTATTGACATTCTCATCACACCTCCCCTGATACTCGCTCGCATCAAGTACATCAACCACACACATACAAGCACATGCCTATTTCTATCATCATCATCATTATCATGTTATAAACAATAAAGTAAATATGCATGAGCAAGTAATAGAAATATTGGATAGCATGCTGTATGCACATTACAAACATATTCGCATAGAATCAAGCATAGCATAGGACTCAAGAAATAGAAAACAATTTTTGTTATTAACCAATTTAGTTTGGAGTTCTGATTCCTCACCTTAGCTTGCTATAAGATACTTTTCCAAGCTTTAGAATCACCTTTACAGTGTTATTATATTGTTAGAAGACCTAACAAAGTCGATAGAATTTAATTAGAATTAATTCCAGATTTAAAAACTACTCTGTTAATTGAGGGTTGGAGGTAGGGTCGGAGTCAGGATCGACCCTAGGTGCGACCCTCCCTTAACTCTGAAATTTTCGAACACTGAGGGTCGATGGTCAGGAACACCTAGGGTCGGATGGTCATCGACCCTCGGTGCGACCCTCGGTGCACTTTGGTCCAGTTCTTTCTTTTAATCCATTCTTCGTGCTTGGGATCCTATGGCTTGCTCCTACATTCCATTCTACATTCATTCCATGGTCTGAAACCATGTATAACCCACCTAGATAGCTTTTATGCATTCTCCTATGGTTTTCCATGAAAACCTAACCATAGATTGATGGTTTGGGTTTCTCCGAGATCACACTCTCAACAATAACTAACCTAAGGTCTGTAGAAACTCATGGAATTAGTATCCATACCTGAGAAGATTACTTTTTCTCTGAAGTCCTTCTCCTTTTTGCTAAGTTCTCTTCCTTGCCTTTCTTCTTCCTCTTTTCCTTCTCCTCTCTTTCTCTCAATTCAGTTAGGGTTGTGAAAGGAGTGAAAGTGGCTTAGGGACGTCCTTTAAATAGAGTAGGAACATCCTAAAATAAGTCCCTCTGAGATTAGGAAAGAATCCCAATCGAAAATTAGGAAATTTCCTAATTTCAATTTCAGAGACAACCGAGGGTCGATGGGAGGGTCGATGATCCCGTCGACCCTAGGGCTCAAGATGTCCGACCCTCCCTTCAAAATTGAGGGTCTGACTTTCTGCTTTGGGAGGTCCGACCCTGCTTAGCTGGGTATACGACCCTCCCTTCCAATTAAGTGTTTTTGGGTCGATTTGATACCTGGGATCTCGATCACCTTCACGCCCTTGGTCCATTTGACTCAACCATGATGGGTAAACCTGGTTCAAGGTGGTAAGACCGGGTTAGTTTGACACGGGTCTTACAACTCCCCCCAACTTATAAAAATTTCATCCTCGAAATTATACGTACCTTCTGAATCAAATAAGTGAGGGTATTGCTTTCGCATAGCATTTTCTTCTTCCCATGTAATCTCTTCCATGTCTCTACTTTTCCATGTGACCATAACATAGTAGATGTCTCTGTTGCGTAGACGTTGAATCTTTCGACTAGTGATTTCTGCTGGTGTTACTTCAAATGTCAAATCATCAGTCAATTCCAGTAAATCCACTGTCAAAACATGTGTTGGGTCTTTGACATACTTCTTCAATAGGGAAATGTGAAATACGTCATGCACACTTGACATAGATGGTGGTAGTGCTAACTGATAAGCCACTTTTCCACGCTTAGCTAGAATTCCATATGGTCCGACATATCTTGGACTTAGTTTCCCTTTCTGTCCGAACCTCTTCAATCCTCGCATAGGCGATACCTTCAAAAATACTTTATCACCTACAGCGAACTCTAGATCTCTTCGTCAAGTATCGACATATTTCTTCTGACGGTTCTGAGCTGTTCTCACTCTTTCCTTGATGATGTCGACCACTCGGCAAGTTTCTTCCATAAATTCCGGTCCAACTATACTACGTTCTCCCACTTCATTCCAAAACAAGGGAGTTCGACACTTCCTGCCATACAGTGCTTTATAAGGTGACATCTGTATTATAGCCTGATAGCTATTGTTATAAGCAAACTCGACCAATGGTAACTTTTCATCCCATGATCCTTTAAAATCAATCACACATGCTCGTAGCATATCTTCTAGAATCTGGATTGTACGCTCCGACTGTCCATCTGTCTGTGGGTGGAATGCAGTACTGAACTTTAGCATTGTACTCATAGCCTTTTGCAATCCTTCCCAAAACTTGGAAGTAAATCGTGGATCTCTATCGGACACAATGCTTTCTAGAACACCATGTAATCGAACAATGTTATCCACATACAGCTTCGCTAACCTTTCCAGTGTATACTGAGGTCGTATAGTTATGAAGCGAGCTATTTTAGTCAGATGGTCCACAATCCCCCAAACTGTGTCAACTACTCGAGGAGTCAATGGTAGTCCCGTGACGAAGTCCATAGTGATGCACTCCCATTTCCATGCTGGTTCCGGTAATGGCTGCAACAGTCCTGCGGGTCTTTGTCGTTCAGCCTTTACTTTCTGACAATTTAGGCATTGAGACACGAACTTGGCTACATCTGCTTTCATTCCCCTCCACCAATATAGTTTCTTCAGATCATGATACATTTTTGTACTTCCAGGATGTGTCGAATAGATGGTGGTATGGGCTTCTTTTATCAGTCGGTGTCTAATGTTCATACTTTCTGTTTCAGGTACACATATTCTTCCTTTGTATTTCAATACTTCCTCGTCATCCAAGGTGAACTCAGGGTTGGTCCTACCTTTCTCAATATCTTCTTGTACTGTTCTCAAATAAGGATCTGCTTTGATAGCTGTCTTCACTTCATCCACTATATCCGGTATAATCTTCAATGCTGCGAACATATTCAAAAACCGATGAATAAACCCTTGGTTGGCTGATCCATCCATTGTATCTATCACATATTGCTCGTTGTCGTGATTGAATACCATTCCGGTAGTACACATTGCTGTAGTCGTGCTAACTTCTCCTTGAGATCTTATCATTGCTTTTCTGCTTAATGCATCCGCTACTACGTTCGCTTTTCCCGGATGATACTGGATATCACAATCATAGTCTTTCAATAGTTCCAGCCATCTTCTTCGTCTCATATTCAACTCCTTCTGATTAAATAAATAAGTAAGACTTTTATGGTCCGACTTAATCTGAAATTTCTCTCTGTATAAGTAATGTCTCCATATCTTGACAGCATGTACTACTGCCGCTAACTCCAAATCATGAGTGGGGTAGTTTTTCTCATGTACCTTCAACTGTCTCGAGGCATAGGCAATTACTTGCTCTCCTTGCATAAGCACACATCCTAGTCCCAGTCCCGACGCATCAGTGTATAAAGTAAATTTCTGTCCTGGAACGAGAATAGTCAAAATCGGGGCGGATATCAATCTGGTCTTCAGTGTTTGGAAACTCTTCTCACATTTGTCGGTCCACACAAACTTTTCACCTTTCTTAGTCAAACTGGTGAGAGGTACGGCAATCCGAGAATAGTCTTCTACGAATCTCCGATAATAACCAGCTAGACCCAGAAAACTTCTAATTTCTGAAATGCCCTTTGGGGCTTCCCACTTCACAATAGCCTCGATCTTGCTAGAGTCCACTTTGATTCCTTCAGCGGATACTACATGGCCTAGAAAGGCAACTTCACTTAGCCAAAACTCGCACTTTGAAAATTTGGCATATAGCTTCTCTTTCCTTAAACACTGTAGGGCTGCGTTTAGGTTCTTGATATGGGTTTCCTTGTCCTTGGAATATACCAATATGTCATCAATAAATACTATAACCGATGTATCCAAAATATCGTGGAAAACTCGGTTCATAAGTTCCATGAATGTTGCCGGTGCATTAGTTAATCCGGAAGACATAACCAAAAATTCATAATGTCCATATCTGGTCCTGAATGCTGTCTTTGGAATATCACCTTCTTTAATCTTCAGCTGATGATAGCATGATCGAAGATCGATCTTTGAAAATACTCTTGCTCCTTGTAACTGATCGAACAAGTCATCGATCCGAGGTAGTGGATATCGATTCTTGATTGTCAGTTTATTCAACTCCCGATAGTCAATGCATAATCGAACGCTACCATCCTTCTTCTTTACGAACAACACCGGTGCCCCCCATGGAGATATACTGGGTTGAATATAATCCTTGTCCAGTAGGTCTTGTAGTTACACCTTCAGTTCCTTCAGTTTCGTAGGAGCCATTCTATAGGGTGCTTTTGATACGGGTGCGGCTCCAGGTACAAGGTCTATCACAAACTCTGTGGCTCGGTTGGGTGGTAATCCGGGTAGTTCCTCTGGAAATACGTCAGGATAGTCCCGCACGACATCAATATGTTCCATTCGTAGTGCGTCCTTGGTTAGGTCGACCACGGATACTAGATACCCGATTGCCCCCTTCTCAAGGCACTTCTTAGCCTTTAATGCTGAAAGTATGAGCTTGCGTCTCCGGGGAAGTTTGGTTCTCGAAAAACTTAATTCTGCTCCTTCTTTGTCTTTGAACGTTAGCTTCTTTTCGGCACATAATAGATTTGCAGAATGCCGAGCTAACCATTCCATTCCCAAGATGACATCAAAGTCTGCCATCTCAAGTTGTATCAAAGTTGCAAGTCTTCTCTCCAATGAGAACTGGACATGGTCCATAATCTTTCTCTAATTCCACTTCTAACCCCATCGGTGACCGTACAAGTAATTTGTAGTCTAATGTTTTGATGGGTAATTTCATATTCTTTCCAAAGGACGCAGATATAAATGAATGAGTAGCTCCGGAATCGAAGAGTACTCTGGCGGGTACGCCATTTATAGGTACAATACCTGTGATTTATCTTTACTTAGTCTACATGCTCATTCAATGTAATTATAACTTTAAAAGTTTCAGTCATACCTGTGACCACATCGGGTGATGCGGCCGCATCCTCGGATGTAACAGCATATACCCGTCCCTGATGTAACTGCTTCTTGGGCTTTGGGCACTCCCTTGCGATATGTCTGGGTTGGTTGCAGTTAAAACACTTCAGGACTTTAGAATTTGGCTTTGGCTGAGGTTGAGCTGCTGGAGTAGTCTTGGTTGCAGCAGTAAAATTCTGAGGATGGAAAGGCTTATACGTCCTGTTATTGCCTCCGTTGTAGGAATTTCCGGCTGGCCTTTTGATGCCTCTGTTCTGAGTAAAATAACTCTCCTTCTGGCTCGATTCAATCACTCGAGTAATCTGGACAGCTTTGTTATAAATTTTCTTCTCTAAGCCCAGAACATGTTCCCTGATGCTTCCTCTCAGTCCCATTACGAACCTACGGGTTTTGGTATCTTCTTCTTGCATGCTAGTCGGTGCAAAGAAAAATAGCTCTTCGTAGCGCTGTTGATATGAGTCCACAGTCATCTGTCCCTGATATAGGCTCAGGAACTCCTTCTCACTCGAATCTCTGAAGCTCCGTGGAAAATATTTCTCAAAGAAGGCTTCTTTATATGTAGTCCATGTCAGTAGGGCATGCTTGGTCAGTAGATATGCTTTCGTGGATTTCCACCAATGATGTGTGTCACCCTTGAACATGAAGGTGGCACATAGTACTTTCTCTTCCTCTGTGATAGTCATCATGAGGAAATTTCTCTCCATCTCGTCTATCCAATGTGCTGGCCACAACGGATCAGACGGTTTACCGTTGAATTCTTTGGGTTTCATCTTCAAGAATCTCTCCACTAGTCGAGAGTGGTCCAACTGGTTTTGGGGGTTTGCCCCAAACATATGGTGTGGATACTGGTAATCACCCTGAGCTGCTTTTGGAACCCTGCACTGGAATCTGTATAGCAGGTTGTGGAGGTGTCTGATGAGCTGGGTGGTTACCCACCGGTGTTGCACTGGCTTGTCCTGTGTGCATGGGTGCAACCTGAGTGGCTTAAAACATAATTCCCATGGCAACTTACATCTGAGCCTGTGCGTGTTGCATCTGTTGCAGCTGATGTGCCAGATTCATTACCACTGTTGCTAGCTCTGGTGGTGGAGGTGGCAAATTTGTAGGGTTTGCCGATTCTGGATTACCCGGTGCATAATTATTTTCTTGACTGGTCTCCTCCACGGGTGGTGGTGGTGGGACTGCATTTCGGGTCTGTCGGATTACTCTACGTCCAGACATAATTCCTTTCGGTGATTGGTGGTGCCTGAAAATTGTCAAAATAGGTGAGAAGTCATTCATATTTCATGTAGGCACGCTAACCGATTATCAATTCCAATTTTAGCTCATTTTATAAAAAAAATACTCTTTTCTATGCAGGGTCGTTCGTGAGGGTCGATGGTAAGTCCGACCCTTGGTATCCGACCCTGGGAATGACCTGTTCTTCTCGAGAGCTGAGGGTCGATGCGAGGGTCGATGGGTGTCCGACCCTCAGTTCCGACCCTTAATTTTCTGTCAGATTCCCGAGAGCCGAGGGTCGATGTGAGGGTCGATGGGTGTCCGACCCTTAGTTTTCTGTCAGGTTCCCGAGAGCCGAGGGTCGATGGGAGGGTAGATTCGAGGGTCGATGGTTCTAGTCGAATTGTCCGACCCTCGGACCAAAAATCAGATTTTTAAGATCTGATTCTGGGTCATTTCCTATTATTTCTCCTCTGTTTCGACTTGTCTCTCCTCTCTGAGTTGCTACAGTGCTACTCCACTATTTTTGATCGGTTTGACTCCGGGTTTCGACGTCCACGTCATCCATACAGGTATGTCTTCCCATTTTTCCCTGTTTTTAGGTTTCCATTTCTAGGTTTTCGCACATTTAACTTGTATTTTCCAAATTAAACTTTTTCCAATTGTTAAAATTTGATTTTTATTGGGGGGTTTTGTTATTGGTGTCTCGAGGAACGAAAGCCCTCAAAAAATTTTAAGTTTCATCGGTTGGTTATCGAGAAACTTGAAATTTTCTCTTTTTGCCCTAATTGTCAAAATTTTTTATTTTTCTTGAAATTCTTCAAATTGGACTTCGTCAGTTAAAATTTCCTACTGTATGTGGGTTGTAGGACGTATTTTAACCCACGTAAGTTCTCATGCCCACTTGTATGATAAGAAATAGGGCTTTATCGTCACTTACGTCATTATTAAATCGAATTTCGGATTTTTATCCCATAATTTTCTTATTTTTCCTTCTCTTTCTTGTTTTACAGATACCATGGCTCGTACCAAGATACCCCAAGTGCGTGATCCACTCCGCTTCCGTTCTAATGAAGCTGAGGCACAATATGCCCGTAAGAAAGTGGAAGGGGGTCGTATGGTGAACTTGGCTGAGCTAGCCTTGTTCAACGTAGAGAGGGCATTTGGTGATATGGGGTGGCTCCCTGTCATCACCTACGACGCGTGCACATGTTCGGATTTGGTCCGCCAGTTCTATTGTAATCTCCAGGTGGTGGGGAATTACAATGACGTCGAGCATGGTCAGGAGTTGCGCATCACCAGTTACGTCAAGGGGGTGCACATTTCTTTTGATTATCGGCAACTGGCCGATCTGTTGGGCATACCTTATGATGGCCCCATGGTGTACTGTGCGCCTGGAGAGCCACAGTTTGTTTCTATGGAGATGAGGGCAGAGATCGACAACCAGTTGTTACGCCCGATCGGCGGATGAGAGCCCATTACTTGCGTCCAACTCCACGGGTCTTCTGCAAGATTATCCAGCATAATCTGATCCCGCAGAGTGGGCACTATGAGAGGGTTTCTCAGCTGACCCAGTTTTTGATATACAGTATCTGCACTCGACAGCCCGTCTGCCTTCCATACATCATCATGCGGACTATGATTAGTGCTACATTGTCCGGTCATAGGGGTAATCTACCCTATGGACGCATGATTCCGTGGGGGTTGACCTGGTAGATGAGAAGATCCAGGAGAAGACCTTCTCGTCGCCTTTAGATTGGGAGGCAATCTGCAAGATGGGTATGCGGGATGCCCAGGTTAGTGATTAGGAGAGGAACGCGATGGTGCGCCCTCACACTCGTATCGAGATGGCTGATGCTGAGGCTGCTGCTGCCACTGCTAGAGCTCGTGTGGATCCTGTCGACGATGATGACCGTATGTATATGGATGTCGACTCGATACCACCGCCTTCACCCACACATGCGGCTGGTATTGGTACTCCTTCTTCGGCGGATCTTGTACCTGAGGCTGGTCCTTCTCATGCGGCTGGTCCTTCACTCCCACCTTCTGACATGATGGAGATACTGCAGGAGATTAGGGAGGCTCAGCACAGATCTGATCTGAGGATGGAGGAGTTGCTAGACGCTCAGTGTATGAGGGTGGATGAGCTGTTATGTTCCAGCGGGCGACTGATAGGAGGGTAGCCGATCTTACAGCTAGTCTCTAGACGACCCAGACCCAGGTGGCCTGGTTGACTAGGGTCTATGCTGAGGACTATGACCGAGATCGTAAGGCCCCGCCTCCTCCTTCGCCTCCAGCTTCTTGATTGTACTTTATTTTCATGTACTACAGAGTAACTGTCCGGGTTGTGGACTGTACTCTGCTTTAGTTATGTATATACATCTTGTTTCTATCACTCATTGTATGTAACATGTTTTCCCTTTAATAGATGCATTATTCTCTTTTTAAATTTGGTCTCAATCATCACTGGTGCTTACAATGTGTTTATATTACTGTTTTTACTTTTATCCTATCTCAGTTCACAATTGTCTTGAATGTATGTTAGTTCGGCGGCCAAGGCCTGAGACGCTCTGATACCAAGTTGTCACACCCCATTCCGCACATCTCAGAATGGTGTGATGAATCGCTAAAAAACCAACGGTTCAACCCCGTGATATCCAAATAGGTTATCCCCGAGTTATCCAAACTTACACACTTCCGTGATCATAATCAGAGTAAATACACAATAGCGGAAGTCTTATAATAACACGAACTGAGAAACTAAGATGATATCAACAATTTAATAGCAAATTATTCTGGTTTCAACCGAGACATAAATATTTAAATACCAAGTACATGTCTTAATAAATCCAATAAAGAAAACTATAAAATATCTAATCAAATACACACGAGTTGCACTCACAAGAGGAGTCGTGTGTATCCTCTTCAGCTCCAGCTTCCATTGCTGCCACGTTTTCGTACGCAGACGCATTCATATAGTCTTCAATGGTATAACCTGCATCATCAACTAAAAATATTCGACATCGAGGGGTGAGCACACATCACGGCTCAGTGAGTATCCAAAACAATGCAACAATACATATGCATGCAATCAATTTATATCTTTGGTCCGGTTTAAAGTTTGCAGTATGCAATAGAAAGGTTTAGGTAGTCAAAGGTCGCGTTTATTGACCCCGCCTCTATACACGAGTGTGTGACGTCACCCGAAGATCACGTTTATCGTCAACTCACATGCACCCAATCATGAACATTATATAACAAATGTTACGTTTATTGCCATATAGTTCCATACCAACACATAAGCCCCTGTTGGCGAGGGCTGCAAACTGGGCTCGCAACTAACCAATCATAATGCCAAAAGTGTATCCAAGGCCTCATCCCAACATCCCTCAGAATGTCCATAGAGATAGAGCTAAGGCCCCCCGGTAGAGTCAGAGACTATAAGGACCGAGACCAACTCCCCTGATACTCTACAACATAATAGTTCTGCTAAAGTAATGGCGATACGACGATGCCAATGCACAAGACTTGAGTTAGAGATAGAGCTAAAATGTTGAGACCCGCCAAAGGTTAACGTTTATTGACGTTCTCATCACACCTCCCCTGATACTCGCTCGCATCAAGTACATCAACCACACACATACAAGCACATGCCTATTTCTATCATCATCATCATTATCATGTTATAAACAATAAAGTAAATATGCATGAGCAAGTAATAGAAATACTGGATGGCATGTTGTATGCACATTACAAACATATTCGCATAGAATCAAGCATAGCATAGGACTCAAAAAATAGAAACAATTTTTGTTATTAACTAATTTAGTTTGGAGTTCTGGTTCCTCACCTTAGCTTGTTATAAGATACTTTTCCAAGCTTTAGAATCACCTTTACAGTGTTATTATATTGCTAGAAGACCTAACAAAGTCGATAAAATTTAATTAGAATTAATTCCAGATTTAAAAACTACTCTATTAACTGAGGGTCGGAGGTAGGGTCGGAGTCAGGATCGACCATGGGTGCGACCCTCCCTTAACTCTGAACTTCCCGAACACTGAGGGTCGATGGTCAGGAACACCTAGGGTCGGATGGTCATCGACCCTCGGTGCGACCCTCGGTGCACTTTGGTCCAGTTCTCTCTTTTAATCCATTCTTCGTGCTTGGGATCCTATGGCTTGCTCCTACATTCCATTCTACATTCATTCCATGGTCTGAAACCATGTATAACCCACCTAGATAGCTTTTATGCATTCTCCTATTGTTTTCCATGAAAACCTAACCATAGATTGATGGTTTGGGTTTCTCCGAGATCACACTCTCAACAATAACTAACCTAAGGTCTGTAGAAACTCATGGAATTAGTATCCATACCTGAGAAGATTACTTTTTCTCTGAAGTCCTCCTTTTTGCTAAGTTCTCTTCCTTGCCTTTCTTCTTCCTCTTTTCCTTCTCCTCTCTTTCTCTCAATTCAGTTAGGGTTGTGAAAGGAGTGAAAGTGGCTTAGGGACATTCTTTAAATAGAGTAGGAACATCCTAAAATAAGTCCCTCTGAGATTAGGAAAGAATCCCAATAGAAAATTAGGAAATTTCTTAATTTCAATTTCGGAGACAACCGAGGGTCAATGGGAGGGTCGATGATCCCGTCGACGCTAGGGCTCAAGATGTCCGACCCTCCCTTCAAAATTGAGGGTCTGACTTTCTGCTTTGGGAGGTCCGACCCTGCTTAGCTGGGTATGCGACCCTCCCTTCCAATTAAGTGTTTTTGGGTCGATTTAATACCTGGGATCTCGATCTCCTTCACGCCCTTGGTCCATTTGACTCGACCATGATGCGTAAACCTGGTTCAAGGTGGTAAGACCGGGTTAGTTTGACACGGGTCTTACATTAGTAGGTAAGACTTGAGTAGAGATAGAGCTAGAGTCTGGTGACCAGGATGAACCATAGTGTCACGTCCTCCCCCTGATGCTCCACTCGCATCAAGCACACTAACCACACACATACATTCACATGCCAATTCCTAACATCATCATCATCATTATGATATAAATAAACAGAATTAAATATGCATGAGCAGTAATAGCAGGAATATTGGATGACATGTGAAATGCACATTATAAGTATACAAGCATAGAATCATTCAGGGCATTGGACTCAATAAGTAAAACAGTTTATTATTAGCCAATTAATTTAGGTCTTGTTACCTTACCTTTGGTCGATTGTTGTTCCTCGTTCAAGCTTTGTAAATCACTTTTAGACCACTTGGAGACCTAACAATTTTATAGATTTTAAATTATAATTTATTTTCATTAATTCAGACTTCCAGAACTGAGTGGTCGCAGGTGCGGCTACACCTGTGGTCTCAATTTCTACAACCACAGGGTGTGTGGTCGCAAGGTGTGGTGACATATCATGTGACCATACATGCGACCACACCCTCCCTGAAACTTCCCCGAGGGCGTGTGGTCGCAAGGTGTGGTCGCATATCATGTGACCATACATGCGACCACACCCTCCCTAAAACTTCCCCGAGGGCGTGTGGTCGACATGTGTGGTCGCATACCATGCGACCATACATGCGACCACACCTTCCCTAAAACTCCCGAGGGCATGTGGTCGCTATGTGTGGTCGCATACCATGCGACAATACAGGTGACCACACCCTCCCTGGAACTTTCCCAAAGGTGTGTGATCGGTTATGTGTGTCTCGTATGGTCGCATATCATGCGACCACACATGCGACCACACATGTGAAGGTTAACTTTTCCACTCCCAACTCAATTCCTTCATGTTTTGATTCCTTGGCTTATCATCATGATCCTTCCTATGATTGTTCTATGGCTTAAAATTCATATTTTACACAATCCATCATCCTAATAGATTTCCTCCATGGATCTCTTAGAATTTGTCCATGGTTTGATGATTGGGGTCTCACTTTGAATTACTATCTCCTCCATGATCTATTCTAGGTATTCAACTTATGTGGGGAACGTTTTCATACCTTAAACTTGTTGAAGATTCAGAGTTCTCTCTGAAATTCCTCCTCTTAGTCTTCCTCTTCAATTCTCCTTCTCTTCTTCCTCTTCTCTTTCTCTCTCTTTCAGTTTTGAGTTCTAAAAGGATGAAAGAGTAAGGGACGTCCTATATATAGAGGAAAACCCTCCATATAGAGTCCTACTTAGATTAGGAAAGAACCCCCTTCGGATTAAGAAGGTTTCCTAATCACAGAGTCTGTTTGACTTCATGTGGTCGCACGTGGGGTCGCAGAACCCATCGAACACACAGCCAAAAACTGCGACCACACATCCTAGACTCCAGTGGTTGCATTATTCTGAGGTGTGGTCGACCACATCTGTTTAGGTATGTGACCACACGCTCCTAATTAGCTGATTTTGGGTTCAATTTCATACCTAGCCTTGTGGTTTCTTCACACACTTGGTCCGCTTAGCCCGACCATGATAGGAAGACCTGATACAAGGTGGTAAGACCGATTAGTACGATACGAGTCTTACACAGTCTCTATCATAGTCCTCAGCATACACTCTTGCAAGCCAGGCTACCTGAGTTTGGGTCTCTCGGAGACTAGCTGCCAGATCCACTACCCGCTGGTCTGTAGAGCGTTGAGCATCTAGGATCTCTCCTACCCTCTGATCCGTAACACGTTGAGCCTCACGAATCTCATAAAGTAGTAGCATCATGTCATCTGATGGTGGGCTCGAAGGACTACCTGAGTGAGTAGTCCGAGAAGGGCCGGCTCTAGTAGAACGTTGTGGTGATAAAAGAGGTATGGCATCTACATCCATGTACATCCGATCATCATCCTCCTCATCATCACTCTCGTCTGCCTCTACTGTTGCCGCTGCTACTGCCTTTGCATCTATTGCCGCCACCTGAGTGAGATGATGTATCATGGCATTTCTCTCGTCATCACTGACATATATATCTCTCATGCCCATCCTACTGATGGCTTCCCAATCAAGGTCAGCTGAGAAGGTGTCCTCATAAATCCTTTCATCCTCTAAGTTCACCTGTAGACGAGTAAGCAGAGTGGAGATCAACCGTCCATAGTGTAGATTACCTCTCGAGTCAGGCAAAGTGGCTCTGTGCATAGTTCGGATGATAATGTAGGGCAGACAGACAGGCTGCTTAGTGCATATATAGTACACCAGGTACTGAGTCAACTAGGAGACCATGTCTTAATGACCACCCTGAGGGATCAGATCATGCTGGATAATCTTACAGTAGACCCGTGGCTTAGGACGTAGGTGGACTGCTTTCATTTCCCAGTGGTCGTCCCAAAGAATCTGATTACATATCTCTGCACGCACTTGTGTAGACAAGAACTGGGGCTCCCTTGGTGCACGGTAGACCAACTGTCCATCATTGAAAATACCTAGGAGATCAGCCAACTCCTAACAATTGAAAGAGATAGGAACCCCTTTCACCCAACTGGTGATCCGAAGCTCTCTACCCCTATCTACATCCTCTAGGTCACCCTCTACCTGTAGGTGACAGTAGAACTGCTTCACTAAATCTGGGCAAGTGCAAGTCTCGTACAGGATCACTGGAAGCCAGCCCATATCACCAAATGCCCTCTCTACATCAAACAGGGCTTAATGGGCTAAGTTCACACACCGACCTCCTTCGACCTTTTTTCGATTAAATTGTGGATATTGAACCTCTGCTTCAACCGACCTGAAGTGATTAGGGTCATGGACTCGAGAAACCTTGGTGTGAACCATGATGACTGCAAGAGAAGAAAATAAGGAAAACAAGTTAGAAAATTTCAGCATAACGATGTAAAATGGGAAAAAGCCTCAATTGTCACCCAAACATTTGGGCAGGAGGACTCACGGAAGACACAAACTGTCCTACAATGATTAATTAATAGAAAACAACCTCAGTCAGAGAGGAATTGAAGAAATTTTGAAAATTGGGGTTTTCCCCAAAATTTAGGTCAAAAATTGGAAATTTCAAATTTCTACCAAACCAACCGATGAAACTCAAATTTTCTTGAGGGCTTTCATCCGTTGGGTAGCCAATAGCAATAACCCTCAACAAAAATTGATTTTTTACCATCAAAAATATATTAATTTGATGAAAACCCTATAAAGAGTGAAAACCTAGGTCTGAAAGCTCAAAAAGGGAAATGAGTAGAGAGCATACCTTGAGGAATGGAAGGAAGATAATCGATCGATGGAAAAATCACCAAGTTCGTACGATTGATACTGTAGCAACTCAGTGGTGGTGAGCTGAGTTGAGACCGTAGGAAGAAGAAAGGGAAATGAGAGGGAAAATCTCGAAAAACAGGTTTAAAATTGATTTTGAACCTTACGGTCGCACAATTCGACCAAAACGATCGACCGTGTCATTGACCGTATGATCGACCATAGGGTCTCGGGAAGTTGTCAGGGATTTGATGGTCGAACCTATGGTCGCACAACATGCGACCGTAGGGCATCGACCATATGACTGACTGTTGTCTATTTTTTATTTTGTTCGAACTTTTGCCTATTAACATTGTTTCTTCTCTCACCTTCCATTGTAAGACTAACCCAATACTACCATTATATCTTGTTTCACATGTGTGGTCTTTCAAATACTACTTCATCCAGGAAATTAAATTGTTGGGTGTAGAATTAGCAAAAGGAGACAGAATACAAACCCACCTCCACCTCTTATGGAGATCCATGACAATGAAGGTCAGGAAGGACAGGAAGAAAATGTTGGAACTCAGAATGCTGCGCCTCAGGGATGTTCATCCCCAAGCCAACCCAACCAACTTACCTGCACCACCTACAGATTTGGCTACTGTGGTGATGACTTTAGCACAACAAGTGCAGCAGATATAGCAAATGCAAGCCAACATGCAAGCTCCTATGGGAATTGCTTCCCCAGCTGCAAACACAACACCTATACCTACATGGCAAGCTAGTACCATACCTGGTGGTACGTAAATGAAAAGGAAAGGGTTATTCCACTTTTATCCGGGGGGGGGTACCCCAAGGGCACGGAGTTCCCAAAACACATCCAACTGACCTGGGCTATTTACAAAGAAGCTTTATTCGAGAAGTATTTTTCCAGGAGTCTCAGAGACCAGATGGAAAAATAATTTCTGAGTCTATATAAAGGACAAATGTCTGTAGACGCTTATAAGCAGCGTTATGAAGAGCTATTTTTCTTTGCTCCCTCTAGCATACAGGAGGAAAATACCAAAACCCAAAGGTTCATTATGGTACTTAGGGGAAGCATTCGTGAGCATGTACTGGGACTAGAAAAGAAGATTTATAATGAAGCGGTACAAAATGCTCGAGTACTGGAATTGAGCCAGAGGGAGAGTTATTTTGCTCAGAACTGGGGTATAAAGAGGCCGAATGAGAATATGTTCAACGGAGGGAACACAAAGACTTTCAAACCCTTGCGTACTCAAGGTTTCAATGCTACAGCCAAGGCTACCCCAACAGCCCAACCTCAACAGAAGCAAAGTAATGTTGGAGTCAAATGCTTCAACTGTGATCAAGTAGGGCATTATTTAAGAGATTGTCCTAAGCTGAGGAAGCAGCTATAGCAAGGAAAAATTTATGCAATTACTTCTAACGATGTTGCCGCATCGCCTGATATGGTCACATATATGATTCAACCTTTTGTTTTGAAATACCTTGTGTGAGCATGTAGACTAAATTAAATCAAATCACAGGTATCGTACTTATTAATGGCATACCTGCCAGAGTACTTTTTGACTCTGGGATTACTCATTCTTTTATATCTGTGTCGTTTGGAAATAAGTTAAGTCTACCCCTTAGGTCTTTAGATTGCAAACTGCTTGTATGATCACATATGGGATTAGAAGTAGAATTAGACCATGGTTATGGACCATGTCCAGTTACTATTGACGAGAAGACTTTGGATGCAACCTTAATCCAACTCGAGATGACAGACTTTGACGTTATCTTAGGAATGGATTGGCTAGCCCGGCACTCTGCAAACCTAGTATGTGTGGAAAAGAAATTGACATTTAAAGACAAGGAAGGTGCAGAGTTCAGTTTTACGCGTAAATGAAAACTCATTCTTTCGGCATTAAAAACTAGAAGATGTCTCGAGAAAGGAGGAGTTGGGTACCTAGTGTCCGTGTTCGACCTCACCAAGGAAGCACCACGAATGGAGGATATTGAAGTTGTGCATAAATTTCTGGATGTATTTCCTGAGGAATTACCAGGATTGCCACCTGATAGAGCGACAGAGTTCGTTATAGACCTTATACCCGGAGTCGCACCAGTATCTAAGGCACCCTATCGAATGGCTCCTACTGAACTGAATGAATTGAAAGTACAATTATAGGAATTACTGGACAAGGGTTATATTTAACCCAGTATATCACCATGGGGAGTGCCAGTGTTATTTGTGAAAAAGAAGGATGGTAGTGTTCGACTTTGTATAGATTACTGGGAACTAAATAAGCTCACAATCAAGAACAGGTATCCGTTGCCTAGGATTAATGACTTATTCGATCAATTGCAAGGTGCCAAAGTATTCTTCAAAATTGATCTTCGATCAGGATACCATCAGTTGAAGATCAAGGAAGGTGATATTCCAAAGACAACATTCAAAACCAGATATGGACACTACGAATTTCTAGTTATGTCTTTTGGATTGACTAATGCACTTGCAACTTTTATGGAACTCATGAATCGAGTATTTTACAATATGCTGGATACATCTGTCATCATATTTATTGACGACATCCTAGTCTACTCCAAGGACAAAGAAACTTATATCACAAATCTTAGAGCCGCTCTGCAACGACTAAGAACAGAAAAGCTTTATGCTAAATGTATTAAGTGTGAGTTCTGGCTAAGTGAAGTCACTTTCTTAGGCCATGTTGTATCCGCTGAAGGAATTAAAGTGGATCCTAGCAAGATTGAAGCTATTGTGAAATGGGAAGCACCTAAGAATGTTACAGAAATTAGAAGTTTCTTAGGTTTGGTTGGGTATTATCGACGATTCGTGGAAGATTACTCCAAGATCGCCGTACCTCTTACCAGTTTGACCAAGAAAGGAGAAAAGTTTGTTTGGACCAACAAATGTGAGGAGTATTTCCAAACATTGAAGGCAGGACTAATATCAGTTCCCATCTTGACTATACCGGTACTAGAAAAATCATTTATTTTGTACATTGATGCGTCTGGGTTAGATTTGGGATGTGTGCTCGGGCAAGGAGAGCAAGTAATTGCGTATGCTTCCAGACATCTAAAGACAGATGAGAAAAATTACCTAACCCATGACTTGGAATTAGTAGTAGTGGTACATCCCGTGAGGACAAAGATGGAAAATTTTTTGAAGTCGCCACCTAGATTTAGGTCTAGGACCTTAGAAATGTGAAATCTCACCCCGAGGTAAGACTTCGATTGACTCATGACCCTTAGATTGGAATTCCGGTCCATCGGAGATTGGGTAAGTGTCGGGTTACGGTTATGGGAAGGGGTTAGGCACCCAAACCGCCCGATCGAAATCGGTCTCCTATACCTTTCCTATGCTAGACTCTATTTGTTAAGCCAAACCAAACCAAGTGGTTTGATATCATTGAACCGAATCTGTATCCATCGGATTGCCTACGTATCACGGAATTATTCCGAAAATCAGGTTCACCATCGTAGTTCAGGTGTGATTAAAGTTTATGGATGTGATTTATGCTTGTGCATGATTAAGTTCTTTGTTCAAGTTGAAATTTATGCTTGAATGGTTGAGAAATCCTATGGGTTAGGATCTAGATAGTCCTTGTGGACCGATAGATAGTCCTAGTGGATCTAAGAATAACCCTATTTGGGTTGGAATGTGGATAATATCCTAGTGGATCTATGGATAGTCCAAGTGGACTAAGGTGGCGTGGTAAAGGATATCCTAGTGGATCTATGGATAGTCCGAGTGGACTAAGTGGGATAAATATCCTAGTGGATCTATGGATAGTCCAAGTGGACTAAGGTGTGGATAACCCTTTGGGTTTCCAAATGGGTGGATATCCTAGTGGATCTATGGATAGTCCGAGTGGACTAAAGGTGTGGATAAATATCCTAGTGGATCTATGGATAGTCCAAGTGGACTAATGTGGTGATGGATAATATCCTAGTGGATCTATGGATAGTCAAGTGGACTAAGGTGTGGATCCGAATTTGGGTTTCTCCCAAATGGCCTACGTATCCTAGGGTTTGCCCTAGGAATCAGAATCCGCGTAGTTCGGGATGGATAACCTGTTCTAGGTTAATGATTGAGAACCTATTCTAGGTTTAGGGTTTAGAACCTATTTAGGTTCTAGGTTTAGGGTTTGCCGAGGGGCAAATCGTCCTAAATTACCCTTTTCATTCTCGAATTCTAATTTTGGAAGGTTTGGCAAGGCATTCTCTTTCTTCATTAAGATTTTTTTATCATTCCCATTATGCCCTTCCCAAGAATGTGGGTGCCTAAATGCACGTCCCCACACCTATGTTGTCTTCTAGAAGTGTGCATATATGGCAGTTTGACTAGGGTGTTGCATAAAATAAGTTATTGCCAAAAAAATAGAATATTCTATCTAGACATGGCACATAAAACATTTATGGCAAGAAATTCACATATAGTAAGATTGTTTAAAGATCTTTCAAATGTGGCATGTATTGCAAATAAGGCAAGAGCCTAATATAGTAAGATCTAGTATGCTATCTTCTAAGCATGGCAAGACCCTAATTGCTATTTTCTTTCCATATTTAGGGTTTTCTACCCTAATTATTATTTTATTTCCATTTTTAGGGTTTTCTACCCTAATGTTACATTCTTTCCATTTTAGGGTTTTCTACCCTAATTATTATTTTATTTCCATTTTTTTTTAGGGTTTTCTACCCTAATTATTATTTTATTTCCATTTTTAAGGGTTTTCTACCCTAATGTGACTTTCTTTCCATTTTAGGGTTTTCTACCCTAATTATAATTTTATTTCCATCTTAGGGTTTTCTACCCTAATTATTATTTTATTTCCATTTTTTTAGGGTTTTCTACCCTAATTGTTACATTCTTTCCATTTTAGGGTTTTTCTACCCTAATTATTATTTTCTTTCCATCTTAGGGTTTTCTACCCTAAATGTTACTTTCTTTCCATTTTAGGGTTTTCTACCCTAATTATTATTTTATTAGGGTTTTCTACCCTAATTATTATTTTCTTTCTATTTTAGGATTTTCTATCCTAAATGTTACTTTTTTCATTTAGGGTTTTCTACCCTAAATATTATTTTATTAGGGTTTTCTACCCTAATTATTATTTTCTTTCCATTTTAGGGTTTTCTACCCTAAATGTTACTTTCTTTCTATTTTTAGGGTTTTCTACCTAATTATTATTTTATTAGGGTTTTCTACCCTAATTATTATTTTCTTTCCATTTTAGGGTTTTCTACCCTAAATGTTACTTTTGGGTTTTCTCTATTATTTTCTTTCCATTTTTAGGGTTTTCACCCTAATTTCTATTTTAGGGTTTTCTACCCTAAATATTACTTTCTTTCCATTTTAGGGTTTTCTACCCTAAGTGTTATTTTATTAGGGTTTTCTACCCTAATTATTATTTTCTTTCCATTTTTAGGGTTTTCTACCCTAAATGTTACTTTCTTTCTATTTTAGGGTTTTCTACCCTAATTATGACAATAAGCATTTAATATAGCATGTGAACAATATAGCATCAAAATATGGCATGTGATAAACAATCAAGGCATGTGAATCAATCAATCAAAACGTATTTTAGATCTACGGTTTAGATTCAATGCATCGATTATCCACAATGTAACCGAAATCACACTTGATTGATGATTGAAAGTAATACAAGATCTTAAAACAGTTTAGATCATATACCCTCAATTGATAAGACTTTAATGGCTCAAATTAATTCATCATTGGATCATCTTCAGATTAAGATCAATGGTTCCGATTAATTAACCATCCATTCACATGATTGGATCTTAAAAGATCAACGATTCAGATTAAATTCACATCAATTAATCAAGTTCATTCATTCAAATATCAATGGACAAATTTTTATCACATGATCAAGACAAATTTCATATTCAATGGATCAGATTTTGAATGGACATCATATTAACACGATAAAGAATCAAAAATTCAGATTTTTTTTTTATTCAAGCATATCATGATCATAGGTTCACTCAATGACCCATATTTAATGGAAAGATCAAGGGTAAGATGAGGAAGGTAACATAGCTAGGTTCAGGTAAGTGGCGTGGGGTGTTGGTTGTTGGAGTATGAGATGAAATCAGTTAGAATGCTGATTGTATAGGGATCAAGTATAGGCTAGATTGATGATGGAAATTGGTTAATGATGAGGTAGAATGGTTCATGAGATGGAGATTTGTAGTTAAGCAAAACAATAGAAGAAAAATAAAAGTAAAGGTAGCTTACCTAGATGCCCGTAGGTTCTGCTTGCTCCTCCCTTCTTCTTCTTCTTTTTTTTTTTCAAACCGAGAGCCCAAACTCTATCAAAACTCCTTCTTCACGTTTTTCCCTTCTCTTTTCTCCCTTTTTTCTCTCTTCTTCCCTTCTTTTTCTCCCAAAAGTGTGAGCCACAAAGCCTTTCACGTTTTTTTTTCTTTCTCCCCCTTTTTTTTTCTTTGAAAAAAAACCTCCCCTTTTTTTTCTCCAAAACGTGATTCCCTTTCATTTTTTTTTTTTTTTTTTTCTTTTTTTGGAAAAAAACCTCCCCCTTCTTCTCTCTCTCACGTCCCTTTTATCTTCCCCTCTTTCCCTTTTTTTTTTTTTAAAAAAAAAAATCTAGAAACCCTAAATTCTCTCTCTTTTCACGTCCTCCCTCTCCCTTTTTTTTTTTTTTTTTAAACAACTCTTAAAACCGTGGCTCCTGAAAAAACCCTAATTTTTCTCTTTCTTCTTTCCTTTTTTTTCTCCAAAGAAATCCTTTGGATTCTCTTAGAAAAAGGTCACGTTTTTTTCTCTCTCCCTCTTTCTTTTTTCTCAAAATCTTTTGGATTATCTCCAAAATCGAAATCCTCATTCTCTTCCACGTTTTTTCTCTCCCCTCTTTCCTTTTTTTCTCAAAATCTTTTGGATTATCTCCACAATTGAAATCTCCATTCTTTTCCACGTTTTTTCTCTCCCCTCTTTCCTTTTTCTTCTCAAAAATCTTTTGGATTATGATTTACACATATATATTATACATATATATTTAATAACAACATACATACACATACATACATATATATATATATATATATATATATATATATATATATATATATATATATATATATATATATATATATATATTATAATATATATAGAGACCCGACTTAGGTTGACAATCGATTTGAATTGAGTTGACTTGGACTGATTGGAATTCACTGGGTTTCCTCTCCTTGTCATTTCACGGGTCATTTCCGCTGTCATCCCGCATGGAATTTTCCGATGGCCTCTATTCCAAATTTTTTGCGTTCATTTTGTAGAACATAAAAAATGAGGAATATAGGAACTTGAATCACCTCATTTGGAAGTAAAATGGTCAACTTATGAATTTTTGAAGTTTAAACGGACCAATTACCGATAATTTGGTTGACCATTTTGCATGAGATCCTTCGGAGGCTTCTACCGGAAATATTTTACGTCCACTTTGTAGAGCACTAAAAATGGAACATAATGAGACTGGAATCACCCGAATCCGATGTAGAACGGAAAAGATATGCGGCTTCAAGTTTCGATGATAATTTTGCATGCAAGCTTGCATGGGACCCACCGGAGACTTCTACCCGGGATTTTTTACGTCCACTTTGTAGAACATCATGAATGAAGAATAATGGTCTTGAAATCATCCCGAATCCGATGTAAAACGGGAAAGATATGAAGCCTTGAAGTTCTAACGATCATTTTGCATGCAAGTTTGCATGGGACCCAGGCGACTTCTACCCGGGATTTTTTACGTCCACTTTGTAGAACATCATGAATGAAGAATAATGGTCTTGGAATCATCTGAATCCGATGTCAGATGATCAAGATATGATGATTTGAAATTCAAGCAATCCGACTTAGGATAATTTGCATGAAGGCCCCTGGGATTATTATTTTATAATAATTTCAGAAACCTCCCTTATATGTATCATCCGACTAAAATGATCATATCTTCCTCATTTGATATCAGAATTGAGCAATTCTGGTCTCGTTTCGAAGATAATTCTATGACCTATGCATCCATGCAGATAATAGCCCATGACCCTGTTGTGAGGATCAGTGGAGAATCACAAATCTTTGGGTTAAAGGTCTGAAACCTGCCATATTGGTTCACTTATGCCGAGGGTGGCAAAAATGGGGTGCTTACAGATGCCCCTCTTTAGCCGAGATTGTTATCAGTTGAAGGCTAAAGATAAAAGAACCACATTTTTGGGGTATGAGTGACATTGTTTATTGGGCTGCACTTAGGGTATTTCTTCCTAAACCGCCTACGTATTCTAAGGGTGTCCTAGAAATCAAGCCCGGAACGTAGTTCGACCGGCAAGAAGGTTTGCTCTTCTCGGAAGATTGGTGAGTGCTCTTCTTGTATGAAGCTAGGTGAATACAAGACTCATTTGTAGGCTGGGAACCTCTTCTTGCTGAGGTGACTCATGATGCAAGGTACTTGCGGGCTTGAACCCGGCTTGATCCATTTATAGGCTGATAAACCTCTTCTTGTACGAAGCTAGGCTGTGAATACAAGGCTCATTTGTAGGCTGGGAACCTCTTCTTGCTGAGGTGGAACTCAATGCAAGGTATGTGCGGGCTTGGACCCGGCTTGATCCATTTGTAGGCTGATAAACCTCTTCTTGTATGGAGCTAGGCCGTGAATACAAGGCTCATTTGTAGGCCGGGAACCTCTCTTCTTGCTGAGGTGGAACTCAATGCAAGGTATGTGCGGGCTTGGACCCGGCTTGATCCATTTGTAGGCTGATAAACCTCTTCTTGTATGGAGCTAGGCTGTGAATACAAGGCTGATTGCATGAGCTTGGGCTCGGATTTGATTTGGATGGAAAACTTGATGTCTTCTCTTTGATTGAACTGAGGCTCTTTTGATTGAGATTTGACTTGATCTTTGAATGAGCTAGGGCTCCACATTTGATTCACTTTAATAGGCCGAGATTGACTGATTTGACTTTGGATGAGCTAGGGCTCCACATTTGATTCACTTATAGGCTGAGATTGATTTGAACTTTGAATGAGCTAGGGCTCTGTGTTTGATTCACTAATAATCTGAGATTGATTTGAACTTTGGATGAGCTAGGGCTCCACATTTGATTCTGAAATGAGTAAGAACTCAGAAGGTCACTTATAGGGTGATACTGAATGACTCATCTTGGCAGTTCCTACCAGCTTTGGACCTTCGGGATTGAAAATAGGAATATCCTTCTTGGAAGCTCTATGGCTATGAACCTTTAGGATGCTTGAAAGTGACCCATACAGGAAGGCTTTGTTGACTTTGAACCTTTAGGGTTGAAATCTGACCCATCTTGGAAGTCTCTTGACTTTGAACCTATAGAGTGCTGGACATATTTGAAATGATGGTGAATTCCTTGGCAGTTTTCCAAGTTTTTTTTGCTCCTGCTTTATTGGTGAAGGCACAAAACATGACATCAATGGAAATGGTGTCATGGACTTCGCTGGCATGATACCTAGATTTGAAATTTGCCATTTATGACCCGGTACCGAAAGTTTGACTCAATTTCAGCACGGTAGGGATGACTTGGTTACTCCCTTTGAAGGGTTCCATGTAATTTGAAGGTGATGATTTTCTTCAGCCAACATTGGTGTTGTTGGATTTTGGATTGAAAGAAACTCTAGCGAGGATTTTGGACAAGAATGAGGGGACCTTGACAGTCTTTAACCAAAGTGATCTTATTGATTGACCTTGGTGTTAAACTGTCGAGGGGCATCTGGTCAACTAAGTTCTTTGATTGTGCATTATGGTAGACCAAATTGGTAGAATAGCCAAGCGGCGATGAAATGTGACATGGGTTTGGCCCTTGATCTAGGCTCATGAAAAGCTCAGGGCTTTGCAACATTGTTGTGCCAATTTTGAAAGATTAATGAACCATGGCCCCAAAGTAGGCACGAGGAGCAAAGGATTCGAAGTGTTCCTTCAGAGAATTTGGTGACCAAATCCTAACAGGTGAGTGACCACATTGGATTTTCTTCATCAACAGGATTGGGAGAACTGAGAAATTGGCAAAACCAACTTGGACGGACCTACTTCGATTGACTAGGAAAGTCAGTGACTTAGGACTAGACAATGGATCCTTGATGTAATGCTCATGATCAAGTTCGATTCCTCTACATAGGGTATATCTATGCCCCAATGTCCGCATGTTGTGACGGACCAACCGTAGGCTACATAGAAGGAAATGGGAAATCTAACAGAGTTAGAACAAGGTTGAATCTGGATTGCATTTAGAATTTGACCATGCTTCCAAGGTCAAGGGAAGATTGACAGATTGATTGCAGAAAATGATTTCTTAGATAAACCCTTCTTGAATCTTGAAAAATGAGGGAGCTGATGATTTGAATGAATTTGGCTACATCCGTAACCAGGCCATGAGAATTTGCTCTCTCCCTAACATGACCAAAGGATTTGAAGATAGAATTCTGTTGAAAGGCAATGCTATGGAGCCCAACAGATGATGGTTTGTTCAACTCCTCCGAGTATGATTCACTGGAGAGCAAGAGGGGTTCCTTTCCTTATGGAGGGTAGACTGGTATGACACTTGTCTACATGAACCACTGAATTTTTCTATGAAGGGCCAATGAGGGCAATGCTTTAGGGTTGCATCAGGTCGCCTATCCCCACTGAGGTATTATGGGTTGCCCATTGAGGTTTCTCGGGTTGCCTTTCCCTGCTGAGGTTTCTTTTCTTCCCATTATTATTTTTTTTCATTTTCTTCTTTTTGCAAACCCCATCTTGGGTTGAATAAAGAGTCCTGATATGGTGAGGATATTGCCAAAATTATGGTCCTATCCAATGGTCTGAAACCCTTAGGGGAAATCCGAATGGCATGACTTTCATGACAAATGGGTAGCCTTGCCCCACTGTTTAAGTTGACACCTACACGTATTGATAGGCGGGCAGCTATTTGAATCATCACTAAAAGCGATCTTAGGGAAATGCAGTCCCACACCAAAATTAAAAATGGTGCCAAATTATGTTTTCCTTTCTTGGAGATGTTCAGATGGAACACGTGTCCCAACAAGCTATATCGAGATTCCGAATCAGTCACGATCATATCTGGGCCTGAAACCTTTAGGTTTGTTGACAAGTATTGATGTTGAAGGTCCAAGAGGACTGATGTGAAACTGTCCACATGGGTCTACCATTGGGAGAGTGTTTGGTTATTTATGTAGAATGGGTTTATCTTACCGAGAAGATCCCATTTTATTGGCTTGAGAAATGAAGGGCTTATGGGAACCTTTGGGAAGCCGTCGGATGTAATGAACGACAGATGAGAGTTCCAGCCAGATTCATGAATTTGTACATAAAATGATGACATGATCATGAGATACAATGCCATAAAAATTGATAATCAAAAGAAGGGCTTGTGATAGAGACTCCTTGGAAGGCCGTCGGATTGATGGACGGGAGAGAGAGTCTAATGCCGATGAGAAATCTTTCTCTGATGAAGAAGTGATGAGATCGTCTCCTGTAAAGGCGGGATGTAATTGGCCAAAATCAAAAGTCCGGTCCAACATGCTGTAAATCTCGACGAATGATCGAACTTGCTATCAGGCTTTGGTTGGAACTATCATCCTCTTGAAGTGAGAGGGACAATTGGCTTATTGTCGAGCTCCAATGCCATTCAACATCTTACTATTTTCTTTTCTTTTTTTTTTTTTTTTTTTTTTTTTTTTTTTTTTTTTTTTTTTTTTTTGGATGTGAAGGCCACATAATGCAGTGCTTCGCTTGATCGCGAAATTGAATCCTGACTTTCAATATTGGATTTGAATCTTCTTCTTCCAAACATTTCCAATCAGATAGAACGTCTTTGCCCCAACTAGCACTCTGATCTTCTGTAAACTTTATGAGCATTTGTGACTGCTCATATAGTATCTGATTTTATCTGAATGGTGAATCCGTATGCTATCCTCTGGAAGTTAATCATCACCTTCTATCTGATGTGACTGCCTTCCCATTATTGATGTAGATAAAACATAGGCTTGAATTTTTTTTTTTTTTTTTTTTTTTTTTTGGGTATCCCAATGACCTCATTCTTTGATTTTGAGATTGATCATTCATCATGTATCTCTTGCTTGCAGATGATATACTTTGTAAGAACTTTGGTATTTCCATCTTCTTGGTGGCACATCTATCCTCCACTCATTTGTACTGATTGGCTGACCTGTTGATATGATCTGTTATTATCTAATGCTTTCCTTGGAATCTTTTCACAGGTAGAACAAATGGCAGCTTCTCCAATACATGTTTCTTGAGACTACTCTTGTGTCTCTCGATTGATCATTTAAAGCTTTCCCAGACGGGTTGGACCTTTCTTTCTCAAGAGGCCGGGTGGCATAGAAGTTCAGGAGATGGCTCATCATTTCAATCATCTTCAGAGTCAGAATTGATTGCGCACGTAGAATAGGAGGATGTATGAAACTGGGAGGAAATGTATGGAAGAGACAAGGCACGAGTTTGAAATCCCAAACGGGGTGATTTTCTTTTTTCTTGCAGGCAGATTGGACTAGACTTGTCAACAAGCATATTGATCTTGGACCCAGACATGGATGACCTATCAAATACCGATAATAGAAAGTTGAAACAACTAGTTCGTCCAAGCGGCTCCAGTTGGGCATAACGCCTTCGACGACCACCTTTAGTCATTGCGGGAATAAGTCTTCCTTCAGATCTCTAATAGCAAGACTCATCATGCCCCTCTATCAATAGGTGCAAGATACCTACCTTTGGGGGGTTCCATACAATTCTTACCCCTTTTTTTTTCAGTTTGGGATCCATTCATAACCGGACTATTGCTTTTTAAGCACAAGGTTACTCCGGTTCATGCCCCAGTTTGGGGTTCGATGGATTCATCAATGGACCACTTCTAGCTGAATTCAAAATCATTTTGGCTTATGCCCCAGCTTAGGGAGCAAGGGGTATCGCCATTGCACTACACCATTTTGAATCCAAGATTGGACTAATTTATGCCTTGGCTTGGGGGGTTTAATGGATTTCTTTGTTAGACCACTCTCAATTTGGGTCTAAGGTCAATTTGGTCCATGCCCCAGTTTAGGGCATAATGGCTTTCCTCATTAGACCGCATTCAATTTGGGTCCAAGGTCAAGGTTCATGCCCCGGTTTATGGGTTAAGGGTTTCATCATTGGACCATTCCCCGTGATGGTTCTTATCCTAGCCGGGGCACATTGGATCTCATCTTTGGTCTACCCTACTGCTTGGGAAAATTCCATTCCTTCTCTTTGAACAATGAGAAATATGAGGGCAACTCTTTGGATTCTAGCATTTCCTTGGCCAATGGGGCAGAAATGCCCGAGATGGGACAACACTATCATAGCTGAAGGTTCATGATTTCCTGATGACTCCAGAATCTATAATTGATCTTTATTGACAAGCAATGGGGAATGCTTCTCGTTAGCCATTCCTAACGAGCGATCCTAAGTTGTAGCACCGGGCTATGATAGACATGGATCGGGCTCTAATTGATAGAGCCGGAGATTGATTTTGAATCGGTCTCCGATTGATAGAGACAAGATTGTCTTTGAATTGGTCTCTCGATTGATAGAGACAAGAGTTGACTTTGAATTGGTCTCGATTGATAGAGATCAAGATTGATTTTGAATTGATCTCTTCGATTGATAGAGATCAAGATTGATTTTGAATTGGTCTCGATTGATAGAGATCAAGATTGATTTTGAATTGGTCTCGATTGATAGAGATCAAGATTGATTTTGAATTGGTCTCGATTGATAGAGATCAAGATTGATTTTGAATTGGTCTCTGATTGATAGAGATCAAGATTGATTTTGAATTGGTCTCTGATTGATAGAGATCAAGATTGATTTTGAATTGGTCTCTGATTGATAGAGATCAAGATTGACTTTGAATTGGTCTCCGATTGATAGAGATCAAGATTGACTTTGAATTGATCTCTCCGATTGATAGAGATCAAGATTGGCGATCATGGACTGGGCTCTAGTTGCTAGAGGCAAGGATTGCTTGAGTTGGGCTCCGATTGATAGAGGCCAAGGATGACAATCATGGATTGGACTCTAATTGCTAGAGATGATGGAATGACTGAAATTCTCTTTGATTCCTTTATGAAGTGGAACATGGACCAAAGGTAATGATTGAACAGGCCTAGAGGCTAACTCATGCTCACATTGAGTTCATATGAATGGAACATTTCTTAGTTCCGACATGAATCAGAACCTGAACCACAGTTGATGGTTGGATAAGCCTAGTGGCTAATTAAATTCAAATGAATGGAACTCTTCTTAGTTCCAACATGAATCCGAACTGACGTTGATGGTTGGCCGAAATGAATTCGGATGATGGACTCTTCTTATTCCACTGATCCGAACCTGAACCAAAGTTGATGGTTGGATAAGCCTAGTGGCTAAATGAATTCGGATGAATGAGACTCTTCTTAATTCCAACATGAATCGAACCTGAACCAAAGTTGATGGTTGGACAAGCCTAGGGGCTAAATAAATTCGAGATGAATGGAACTTTTCCTAGTTTCGACATGAACTGGAACCCTAACCAAAGTTGATGGTTGGATAAGCCTAGTGGCTAATTGAATTCAAATGAATGGAATTTTTCCTAGTTCCGACATGAATCGGAACCTAAACGGGAGGTGAAGGGTGAAAAAGCCTAGGGGCCGAATGCCTTCTTCATTTTAGCATGATTCGGGAGTGATGATTGAACCCGCCTAAAGGTTAAACCCTTCTTTAATTCCGAGATGAACCAGAAATGGTGGTTGAATCTAGGGCTGAATATTTCTTTGATTCCGAGATGAACTGGATGTGATTGAATCCGCCTAAGGGCTGAATCTTTCCTTAATTCCGGATGAACCAAAATGATGATTGGACCTGCCTAGGGGCTGAATCTTTCCTTCGGTTCGAGATGAACCGGAAATGGTGGTTGGACCTGCCTAGGGGCTGAATATTTTTTTTACGAGCTGAACTGGATTTTGAACAGGGGTTTTTTGAACAAATGATGATTGCCTGCCTAGGGCTGACTTTCCTTATTGAAAATGGAGATGGATGTAGTGAATGGTGATTGAATCAGATGGGTTGAATTGGTTGAATGCCTAGGGGCTGAATCTTTCCTTAATTCTGGATGAACCAAAATGATGATTGGACCTGCCTAGGGGCTGAACCTTTCCTTAGTTCAAGGTGAACGGAAATGGTGGTTGGACTTGCCCTATTGTCGAGGGCTGAATGATTTTTTTTTGAATCTTTCCGAGATTGATGAACCAGGATGATGATTGAATTTGCCTAGGGGCTGAATCTTTCCTTAATTCAAAGATGAATAGGGAACAATGATTGGATTTGCCTAGGGGCTGAATCTTTCCTTAATTCAAAGGTGAATAGGGAACAATGATTGGATTTGCCTAGGGGCTGAATCTTTCCTTAATTCAAAGGTGAATAGGGAACAATGATTGGATTTGCCTAGGGGCTGGATCTTTCCTTAATTCAGAGATGAATCGAGAACTATGGTTGGATTTGCCTAGGGGCTGAATCTTTCCTTAATTCAAAGGTACATTGAGAACCATGATTGGATTTGCCTAGGGGCTGAATCTTTCCTTAATTCAAAGGTGAATCGAGAACTATGATTGGATTTGCCTAGGGGCTGAATCTTTCCTTAATTCAGAGATGAATTGAGAACGATGATTTGATTTGCCTATGGATTAAATCTTTCCTTAATTCAGAGGTACATTGAGAATGGTGATTGGATTTGCCTAGGGGCCGAATCTTTCCTTAATTCAGAGGTGAATTGAGAACTATGATCGGATTTGCCTAGGGGCTGAATCTTTCCTTAATTCAGAGATGAATCGGGAACTATGATTGGATTTGCCTAGGGGCTGAATCTTTCCTTCTTTCTTATAAAATTTGATGTTCAATCAAGATCTAGATTCATGACTTCCATTGATTCATTTGGAAAGATAATATGGATGGATCTCAAGATGGGAGATCAAGACAATTCCCTAATTGTAGGGGCCTCTCACCCTAAAAGGGTGGATATAGTTGCAGTTTGATTCTCTTTTCCAAAGGCATTGAAATCCAATGGAGGAATATTGAGATTCTAGACATCTAGGGGAGTGGAAGAAGTCACATGCACAATCAAGGATGACTCAACCAAACAAGAGTTAGATCCCTCATAAGGGCGATTGGGTAAACATTATCCAAGTCAATTTAATTGAATTTGATTAAGCCATGTGTTCAGTCTTGGGACCTCATGATTCCAAAATGGATAATCAGTGGTACCAAGGTCTGGCCAATTGGATTACCGAATTCGATGAAATTGAAATGGATATATTAATCCGTCGTCCTTATTAGGGATGATTAGCAAAAGCGGTTCATAGATGAACAAACTAGTAAATTTCTTCTTGACCATGGTATCTAAGTCTTGACAGGGATTTTCTACTCGTTTTTTGAAATCGACGTGTTAACAATGAGAGATTCGACACATCGAGCTTACTTAATGGAGGGTGTATAGTGACCGTCTACTATGATGTAGAACAGGTGTATACATACCTCATACTCCCAATGGGTGAGAGTTCAAGATGCTCATCGTGTAGATTCTAACATGTTGACCAATCGAGGACAAAAACGGGCAGAACTTCGACGTCTCGAACATGGATGTCATGGTTAAGCCGATTTTACCGGGTCGGTTCAGGGATGAACCAAAAAAATAACAAACATTGGGCTACAACTGGGTTAGGACGGGAAAAGGCCACCTTGACGAGGATGGGGTAACCTATCACCAAATGCTCGATGAATAATGGGCCCCCAATCCCTTTATATACTATGTTGCAAGGATCCAAGCGACGTGGAGTAGCATAACGCATTCCCGGGCGGACCCAAGAAACGCTCGTTAGAGGCTGCTCACCGGTCGTGGTCTCACAAAGTACAGGCCAAGGCTGTGTGTTTCTCCTAGCGGGCTGCCCCATATGCATGGGACCCGGTTCGGCTACTCGCACGAATGTGTGACTGAACCCATTCCCCCCAAAGCAATAATATACAAGCATAAATATAGTATCCTAAAATCTAGCATCCAATTCACACAAGGAAAGTTTTCATTTAGGAGTTTGACATTTATATCCCCAGGTGAAGTCGCCATTGTGAGGACAAAGATGGAAATCTTTTGAAGTCGCCACCTAGATTTAGGTCTAGGACCTTAGAAATGTGAAATCTCACCCCAAGGTAAGACTTCGATTGACTCATGACCCTTAGATTGGAATTCTGGTCCATCAGAGATTGGGTAAGTGTCAGGTTACGGTTATGGGAAGGGGTTAGGCACCCAAACCGCCCGATCGAAATCGGTCTCCTATACCTTTCCTATGCTAGACTCTATTTGTTAAGCCAAACCAAACCAAGGGGTTTGATATCATTGAACCGAATCTGTATCCATCGGATTGCCTACGTATCACGGAATTATTCCGAAAATCAGGTTCACCATCGTAGTTCAGGTGTGATTAAAGTTTATGGATGTGATTTATGCTTGTGCATGATTAAGTTCATTGTTCAAGTTGAAATTTATGCTTGAATGGTTGAGAAATCCTATGGGTTAGGATCTGGATAGTCCATGTGGACTGATAGATAGTCCTAGTGGATCTAAGAATAACCCTATTTGGGTTGGAATGTGGATAACATCCTAGTGGATCTGTGGATAGTCCAAGTGGACTAAAAGTGGATAACCCTATTTGGGTTAAAAATGGGGATATCCTAGTGGATCTATGGATAGTCCAAGTGGACTAAAGTTTGGATAAATACCCTAGTGGATCTATGGATAGTCCGAGTGGACTAAAGTTTGGATAACCCCTATTTGGGTTGAAATATGGATAGATATCCTAGTGGATCTATGGATAGTCCGAGTGGACTAAGGTGTGGATAAATATCCTAGTGGATCTATGGATAGTCCAAGTGGACTAAGGTGTGGATAAATATCCTAGTGGATCTATGGATAGTCCAAGTGGACTAAGGTGTGGATCCGAATTTGGGTTTCTCCCAAATGGCCTACGTATCCTAGGGTTTGCCCTAGTGGGAATCCGAATCCGCGTAGTTTCGGTGGATAACCCGTTCTAGGTTAATGATTGAGAACCTATTCTAGGTTTAGGGTTTAGAACCTATTCTAGGTTTAGGGTTTGCCGAGGGGCAAATCGTCCTAAATTACCCTTTTCATTCTGAATTCTAATTTTGGAAGGTTTGGCAAGGCATTCTCTTTCTTCATTAAGATTTTTTTATCATTCCCATTATGCCCTTCCCAAGAATGTGGGTGCCTAAATGCACGTCCCCACACCTATGTTGTCTTCTAGAAGTGTGCATATATGGCAGTTTGACTAGGGTGTTGCATAAAATAAGTTATTGCCAAAAAATAGAATATTCTATCTAGACATGGCACATAAAACATTTATGGCAAGAAATTCACATATAGTAAGATTGTTTAAAGATCTTTCAAATGTGGCATGTATTGCAAATAAGGCAAGAGCCTAATATAGTAAGATCTAGTATGCTATCTTCTAAGCATGGCAAGACCCTAATTGCTATTTTCTTTCCATATTTAGGGTTTTCTACCCTAATTATTATTTTATTTCCATTTTTAGGGTTTTCTACCCTAATGTTACATTCTTTCCATTTTAGGGTTTTCTACCCTAATTATTATTTTATTTTCATTTTTTAGGGTTTTCTACCCTAATTATTATTTTATTTCCATTTTTAAGGGTTTTCTACCCTAATCGTGACTTTCTTTCCATTTTAGGGTTTTCTACCCTAATTATTATTTTCTTTCCATCTTAGGGTTTTCTACCCTAATTATTATTTTATTTCCATTTTTTTAGGGTTTTCTACCCTAATTGTTACATTCTTTCCATTTTAGGGTTTTTCTACCCTAATTATTATTTTCTTTCCATCTTAGGGTTTTCTACCCTAAATGTTACTTTCTTTCCATTTTAGGGTTTTCTACCCTAATTATTATTTTATTAGGGTTTTCTACCCTAATTATTATTTTCTTTCTATTTTAGGATTTTCTATCCTAAATGTTACTTTTTTTCATTTAGGGTTTTCTACCCTAAATATTATTTTATTAGGGTTTTCTACCCTAATTATTATTTTCTTTCCATTTTAGGGTTTTCTACCCTAAATGTTACTTTCTTTCTATTTTTAGGGTTTTCTACCCTAATTATTATTTTATTAGGGTTTTCTACCCTAATTATTATTTTCTTTCCATTTAATTTATTTTCTTTTCCTTTTAGGGTTTTCTACCCTAAATGTTACTTTCTTTCTATTTTTAGGGTTTTCTACCCTAAATATTACTTTCTTTCCATTTTAGGGTTTTCTACCCTAAGTGTTATTTTATTAGGGTTTTCTACCCTAATTATTATTTTCTTTCCATTTTTAGGGTTTTCTACCCTAAATGTTACTTTCTTTCTATTTTAGGGTTTTCTACCCTAATTATGACAATAAGCATTTAATATAGCATGTGAACAATATAGCATCAAAATATGGCATGTGATAAACAATCAAGGCATGTGAATCAATCAATCAAAACGTATTTTAGATCTACGGTTTAGATTCAATGCATCGATTATCCACAATGTAACCGAAATCACACTTGATTGATGATTGAAAGTAATACAAGATCTTAAAACAGTTTAGATCATATACCCTCAATTGATAAGACTTTAATGGCTCAAATTAATTCATCATTGGATCATCTTCAGATTAAGATCAATGGTTCCGATTAATTAACCATCCATTCACATGATTGGATCTTAAAAGATCAACGATTCAGATTAAATTCACATCAATTAATCAAGTTCATTCATTCAAATATCAATGGACAAATTTTTATCACATGATCAAGACAAATTTCATATTCAATGGATCAGATTTTGAATGGACATCATATTAACACGATAAAGAATCAAAAATTCAGATTTTTTTTTTATTCAAGCATATCATGATCATAGGTTCACTCAATGACCCATATTTAATGGAAAGATCAAGGGTAAGATGAGGAAGGTAACATAGCTAGGTTCAGGTAAGTGGCGTGGGGTGTTGGTTGTTGGAGTATGAGATGAAATCGGTTAGAATGCTGATTGTATAGGGATCAAGTATAGGCTAGATTGATGATGGAAATTGGTTAATGATGAGGTAGAATGGTTCATGAGATGGAGATTTGTAGTTAAGCAAAACAATAGAAGAAAAATAAAAGTAAAGGTAGCTTACCTAGATGCCCGTAGGTTCTGCTTGCTCCTCCCTTCTTCTTCTTCTTTTTTTTTTTTCAAACCGAGAGCCCAAACTCTATCAAAACTCCTTCTTCACGTTTTTCCCTTCTCTTTTCTCCCTTTTTTTCTCTCTTCTTCCCTTCTTTTTCTCCCAAAAGTGTGAGCCACAAAGCCTTTCCCCCTTTTTTTTTCTTTCTCCCCCTTTTTTTTTCTCTTTGAAAAAAAAACCTCCCTTTTTTTCTCCAAAACGTGATTCCCTTTCACGTTTTTTCTTTTCTTTTTTTTTTTGGAAAAAAAACCTCCCTCCTTCTTCTCTCTCTCACGTCCCTTTTATCTTCCCCCTTCTTCCCCTTTTTTTTAAAAAAAAAAAAATCTAGAAACCCTAAATTCTCTCTCTTTTCACGTCCCTCCCTCTTTTTTTTTTTTTTTTTTTTAAACAACTCTTAAAACCGTGGCTCCTAAAAAAAACCCTAATTTTTCTCTTTCTTCTTTCCTTTTTTTTCTCCAAAGAAATCCTTTGGATTCTCTTAGAAAAAGGTCACGTTTTTTTCTCTCTCCCTCTTTCCCTTTTTTCTCAAAATCTTTTGGATTATCTCCAAAATCGAAATCCTCATTCTCTTCCACGATTTTTTCTCTCCCCCTTCCTTTTTTTCTCAAAATCTTTTGGATTATCTCCACAATTGAAATCTCCATTCTTTTCCACGTTTTTTTCTCTCCCCTCTTTCCTTTTTCTTCTCAAAAATCTTTTGGATTATGATTTACACATATATATTATACATATATATTTAATAACATACATACACATACATACATACATATATATATATATATATATATATATATATATATATATATATATATATATATATATATATATATATATTTATATATATATATTATAATATATATAGAGACCGACTTAGGTTGACAACCGATTTGAATTGAGTTGACTGGACTGATTGGAATTCATTGGGTTTCCTCTCCTTGTCATTTCACGGGTCATTTCCGCTGTCATCCCGCATGGAATTTTCCGATGGCCTCTATTCCAAATTTTTTGCGTTCATTTTGTAGAACATAAAAAATGAGGAATATAGGAACTTGAATCACCTCATTTGGAAGTAAAATGGTCAACTTATGAATTTTTGAAGTTTAAACGGACCAATTACCGATAATTTGGTTGACCATTTTGCATGAGATCCTTCGGAGGCTTCTACCGGAAATATTTTACGTCCACTTTGTAGAGCACTAAAAATGGAACATAATGAGACTGGAATCACCCGAATCCGATGTAGAACGGAAAAGATATGCGGCTTCAAGTTTCGATGATAATTTTGCATGCAAGCTTGCATGGGACCCACCGGAGACTTCTACCCGGGATTTTTTACGTCCACTTTGTAGAACATCATGAATGAAGAATAATGGTCTTGAAATCATCTGAATCCGATGTAAAACGGGAAAGATATGAAGCCTTGAAGTTCTAACGATCATTTTGCATGCAAGTTTGCATGGGACCCACTGGCAACTTCTACCCGGGATTTTTTACGTCCACTTTGTAGAACATCATGAATGAAGAATAATGGTCTTGGAATCATCTGAATCCGATGTCAGATGATCAAGATATGATGATTTGAAATTCAAGCAATCCGACTTAGGATAATTTGCATGAAGGCCCCCGGGATTATTATTTTATAATAATTTCGAAACCTCCCTTATATGTATCATCCGACTAAAATGATCATATCTTCCTCATTTGATATCGAATTGAGCAATTCCGGTCTCGTTCCAAGATAATTCTATGACCTATGCATCCATGCAGATAATAGCCCATGACCCTGTTGTGAGGATCGGTGGAGAATCACAAATCTTTGGGTTAAAGGTCCGAAACCCGCCATATTGGTTCACTTATGCCGAGGGTGGCAAAAATGGGGTGCTTACAAAAAAAAAAAAAAAAAAAAAAAAAAAATTGAACTTTATGAGATTCTGGCAAGGCGTGGAAAGGGAGCGTATCAATCAGCACTATCACCATCGCTGTCTAGTATACATGATGTATTCCATGTTTCACAACTGAAGAAGTACGTCAAAGACCTGACACATGTGTTAACGACGGATCCACCAGATTTGACTGAAGACTTGACATTCGAAGTGGTACCTTTTGAAATCACTAGTTGGAAGGTTCAACGTCTTCACAACCGCGATATATATTATGTGAATGTTACTTGGAGAAGCCAAGATGTAGAAGAAATCACATGGGAAGAAGAGAATGCTATGCGGAAGCAATATCCTTACCTATTCGACAGGTATGTACAAATTTCGAAGACAAAATTTATATAAGGGGGGAGTTGTAAGACCCACACTCCACTAACCCAGTTTAACCGTGTCGTGCTAGGTCTTCCCATCATTTCGGGATCGAGTGGACAAACCGCATGAAGTAGGATCATAAATCAGGTATGAGAATCGAGTTAAAAACACTAAAAGTATGTGTATGGTCAAATACCTGGGTAGGTATGGTCGACCATAAGGTAAGAAACAATGATCGCTGATCAATGACTTTACGATCGATGTTTTTGACCCTATGGTCAACGGATTCTGCAACCGTAGCCATCGATCGTATGACCCAGAATTAAACTCCGAGTCTGGAAACTTTCCTAATTTGAGGAGGAATTCTTTCCTATTATTAGAGAACTCTATATGGAGAGTTTTTCTCTATATAAAGGACGTCCCTCAATCCTTTTTCACTCTTTTAGAACATTAGTAACCCTAGAAGAAGAGAAGGAAGAGAAGGAGAAGGTTTTGCTGAGAAGATTTTAATTCTCTACCATAAGCGTATGAACCTAATCTCTAGAGATGTAAATTCTATGGAATAAGGCTTTTATGGAGGATTTGAGATATCAACCTATTATGATTCATGTGATTCCTTGAGTAAATCCCAAGGATAACCATGAGGGATGAGTTTGGTGATAATAGTTGATGAGAAATTACTAATAATGGCCATAGGATAATCTTAGGATGAACCCAAGTGAAGAACAAAAGACTTGACCCAAGAAGAACTCGAATTGAATGAAGTTTGTGACCAGAAATCTTAAGGTCGCAGCTACGGTCGACCATAGCATGACCATAGCATGAACAAGTATCGACCATAGGCATTCAGAAAGATTTCAAAAATCATATGGTTGCAGGTATGGTCGCATATGATGCGACCGTAGGGTATCGACAGTAGGCAGTAAGGTCGACACAGAATGAGACCATAAGACTGATCAGACACTTATCGGTGGTTTGTTTTCAATTTTTGACTACTGTAATATGTTACATATGAATCCTAACTTAAATCTATATAACTATTAGGTTATTAAATTGATTCAAAAAGAGTTACAAGGCTTGGAAGGAGATCGAACATTGCTAACAGGTGAGGGAACAAGACCTAAACTAATTAGGTAATAACAAACTGTGTATTTTATTGAGTCTAATGTCATGAATGATTATATGCTTGTATGCTTGTAATGTGCATCTCACATGTCATCCAATATTCCTGCTATTACTGCTCATGCATATTTAATTCTATTTATTTATAACATAATGATATTGATGATGCTAGGAATAAGCATGTGATTATATGTGTGTGGTTAGTGTGTTGGATGTGAGTGGAGCATCAGGGGGAGGACGTGGTATTGTGGTCTTTGACCTGGTCACAAGACTCTAACTCTATCTCTACTCAAGTCTTGCCCACTGACATCGTCGTATCGTCATTACCTTAGCAGAACTATCACGTCCTAGGGCATCAAGGGAGGTGGTCATGGACCGTGTAGTCTCTGACTCTATCGGGGGGCCTTAGCTCTATCTCTCTAGACTTATTGAGGGATGCTAGGGTGAGACCTTGGATACACTGGATGACATTTAGGATTGGTTAGTTGCGAGTCCAGTTTGCAAGCCCTCGCCAATAGGGGCTTACATATTGGTATGGATAAGGCATCAAGGGAAGTGTTGGCAGTGTTTGATCCGGACACGTTAGCTCTATCTCTATTCCATGGTGGGTGCATGTGAGATGGCAATAGTGTTTGATCCATTGGGCGGATTCACACTCATGTATAGAGGTGCGATGGTTGCCAATCATTTCTATAGCATATTGCAAACTTAAAAATCTGACCAAAGATATGAATTGAATGCATGCATATGTTTGTTGCATTATTTTGTTTGCTCACTGAGCCATGATGTGTGCTCACCCTTTCGACATCGAATATTTTTAGTTGATGATGCAGGTTCTACTATAGAAGAGTACGTGAATGTGTCGACATATGGACACATGACGGCTATGGACGTAGAAGCTGTAGAAGATACGCATGATCCTTCATGCGAGTCCAACCAGTGTATTTTTTTTATTAGTTTAGCTATATTTGATTATCGAAACATGTAATAGATTAATTACTTTTATGTCTTAAGTTTTGAAGATAATTGTATTAAATAATTATTTATCATGGTTAAATGCATGGTGGGTACTACCTAACGGAGATCTTGGTTGAACCGTTGATTTGTTGACTGTTCATCACACTATTTTGGTTAGTCCAGAATTGGGGTGTGACAGCAAGTGTCTAAGTCTCTATAAATACACCAGAGTTCAAAGGTAAGGGGGACCTCTGACTAGCTAATGATTTCTTGATAGATAATTTTACATCCTTTCTCTCTTGATTCAAACCTTACCCATTTTCAAGAAGTATTCTTTCTTTAGTACTTCATACTACTTGATCTGAGAACTAACTTAAGCCTCAGAGTGGCAGCCGGACTACCCAGTCCCCCTCGGCGACTTATTCTTTGATTTTAGGAGGTTTACCACACCTCATGTATACCTGATTGAAACTCGGTTACCTCTTCAACAACTCGTTTATAACTGGGCACAACTCGGTTATGCCTTGTGCAGCTCATGTAAGCACCATCAAGTTGGTTACTCTATCATTCAAGTCGGTTATCACAATGAGCAACTCGTTTATTGTTGTGGCTCACTCTATACGTGCTGCATTACTCACTTAACCATGAAGAACTCTACTGACGTGGCATCCAAGTCAGATTGAACAGTTTTTAGCAACAACAAAGAGTAGCATGGGATTGGACTATGGAGTTGCAAGTCAAAGCAGTAGGCCGTTGGAGTCAGGAGTTGTAGGTCGAAGTACAAGGTTGGAATATGGAATTGCTGGTTGGATGTTGCAAGTCGAGGCTGTAGGTTGAAGTTAAAGTTGAAGTTGCAGGTCTTCCTTCTTGGTTTTCCAAGAATCCTAGTTCTTCGCGAAATGATGAAGAATAGATTTTAAAGAATCATATAACATTGGTTTTGTATCAAGGGCAAAAATGACACTTCACTTTTCCATTAAGGATAGCTTCGTTATTAAAGCATTGAGGACGAAGTGACGTCATCATCTAATAGAAAGAAACTTAGGGGTTGGGTTGCCTTTAACAAGGTTTTGAAACTATGAGAAATGAATGTAATTGTCTGAAACTTTAGGGTAAGGATCAGACTTATGGCAAAATCTTGGGAAGATACAAATAATTTTCCTATTAAATTATTGTGAAGGAAACATAAGAAAATACTAGAAAAAACAAATAACTTGCTGGGATGCTTTATGTCGATTGTCAATTTCACTTTGCTGTTTATTCTTCCTTCCTTTTATCTACGGTTTATTTTAAAAAAAATTGTAATTTGCTAAAGCCTCACCGTTAGCTTGAAATGCATCTTCTTTAAGGCGCTTGGGTGTGTTTAGGGGTGCAAGTTTTACCTTGACAATCCGAATCCGCCCAAATCCGCCCTGAACCCTGGTAGGGTTGAACCCGGCCCAAACCTTGACTGGGCTGGGTTAGGGCCCAAAATATGTTCAACCCTAGCAGGGTTGGGCTGGGTTAGGGTTGACCCCCTGGGTTGAGCCTGAGCTCGGCCCAGCCCGACCCTGTATTGATATAATCATAATTGATTTCATTACGTTATTGATGTATTATATTTATATCTAATTTAATTATAAATATATTATACATATATTTCTATCAAAACGTGCATACCCTAAAATCTTTTGTTTGACTTTCACTTACTCTTTCGGCACCGTTTTCTTCCACTTCTTTTCTCTCCTCTTCCTCCAACGATGGCATTGAAGAATAGTTGGAACAGAGGATGAACAAAGCAGGCTATGTTGCTGATTTGGCCCCGACAGAAGAAAAAAAAAAATCAGAAATCGAGGAGAAAGAAGTTGAGTTGGAGGAAAGAGAGAGGGAGAAGTAGAGGAAAAGAAGCTTTATGATTTTACTGGCGGTGAACTCCGATCCTCAATAGGTCTCGAGAATCTTCTTTTCTCATTGAGATCATAATCCGCGTCTCCTCCTGAACCGCTGGGAGGAGACGGTTTGAATTCCCATTATGATGTAAGCAAAATTTCTATTCCCAGGTTGGGCACAAAACTGAAAATTCCACCCAATCACCAAATCCTTTGTAATTATAATTGTCCATACCATCGGCATTAGTAAATGGTTATCTAAAAAGAGTTTTAGGATAAGTTTCCCACTCCTTATTCCTTTTGAATCCGACCTTTTGGTGTTAGATCTAATTTTTAGTTAGGGTTTTGCTTCTGTTTTTCATGTTTAGGGGATTGATTGCTCAGCATATTGAAAATTTCTCTTGTATTGCTCAAAGCCCATAAAGTAGAGGATACATCAATTGGTTCATCTCAGCCCAATTAGGGCTAACGTGGTCCGACCCTAAACCCTGACAAGGCCGAGTTGGGTTGATGGTTTGTCTAATCCTGCCAGGGTTGGGCTGGGCCTGGGTTGGGTATAAGAGACTCAAGGTTGGGTTGGGGTTTGTAAAATCCCGGCCCAACCCGTCCCCGTTGCAGCCCTAGGTGTGTTTCAACTTTCAAGGACTGGCCGAACCAATTCGAGATTCGAGATTCGAGATTGTGACAACTGTCCATTTGCCAGGAAGTTTCATATGCATTTCAGACGGAAGATCTGCTTTTTAAAATTCTACTTTGCTAAAGCCTCACCATTGATGATGATGCATTTCAAGCTATTTCATTTCCTGAGAAAACAACTGATCAAATCAAGCTCTGCTCGTAAATCTCAAATCATCTTGAAAGGCTGGAAAAATGTATACTATTCTGCTTGTGGGGGGGATTCTTATACTTCTTCTTCTAAAGAAACTCTTCCACAAAAAAGCTGCTGTTGCTGTTGCTGTTGCTGTTGCTGTTGCTGCAAGGGAAAACAACGATACAATATCAACTGGGAAGGATTACGAGGTGTTCTTGAGCTTTAGAGGTGATACTCGCACCAATTTCACTGACCACCTCTACCACACCCTCCTCAATGTTGGAATCCACACGTTCAGAGACAGCGAAGAACTCCCAATTGGGAAAAAGATCGATCCAGCACTTCGCTCTGCCATCCATCATTCCAAAATCGCCATTCCCATCTTCTCAAAAGGCTATGCTTCCAGCAAATGGTGCCTCCATGAACTTACTGAGATTGCGGAGTGCTGGAAACAAGGAAAAATAACTGTGATGCCCGTTTTCTACAATGTAGCTCCATCTGAGGTTCGCAACCAGACTGGTAGCTATGAGAAGGATTTTAAAAAACACGAGAAGGAATTCGACGAGCAGACTGTAAAGGGATGGAAGAAGGCTCTGAAAGAGATTGGTGACTTGAAAGGATGGGATCTGGAGAACTTTGGTGATGGGTAAGTCCAACAGTTCTTTTACCTTAATAGCCAGGATTTTATAACACCGAATGGACTCTGATTAATCTCCATTGATTCCGATTGTAATCAGATGGTATGGATCTGAAACAGCCGGACTGGATGAATTTTTTTTTGGAGTTTTGGTATTTGTTATAAATTGATTTACTTTCCTTCCTTCGATGGCTTTGTGATGAAAAGAATACCATGGGGACAAACGGTCGGTCGGATCAGTTCAGTTTCGGGTTGACAGTGAATTTGGTTTGCAAAATCAAAACCCACAATAGATAATTTTTGGTCTGATTGATTTTGATTCCTTATTAGTTTCTCTTAATGGTTTCTTATTGGTCCCATATTTGTTTATTATTGGTCTCCTCGTCTAGTGACCGATCAGGTAGGATGTCCTCTTACCAGAAAAAAAAAAAAAAAAAAATCCGGTGGGATGTCCCTCCAACTCGTTTTCCTCCTGGTGAATCAATAGAATTTTGAAAAGTCGGACATGACCTACTCTCCCAGATATTGAATGTCCAAGTGTCCTTGGCCCTATTTCCAAAATCTCATCCAATGCCATGACCCAATGAGTAAAGAGATGACCCAATAATCATTCCCTATCAGAAAGAGCAACTTATTAAGGTCACAAAAATGTGAATTTCTTTTAGTTCTTCACCCTCTCCCCGCCATAGCGTTTTTGGCTGCTATTTTTGTAGCAAACCAAATGTTTTTGGTACCTCAAAATTATCTCTCTTCGCTTATCTGTTAAAAATTTAGTGTCAGAATCAATAGAAAATTGCAATAAATTGTCACTAATATAATGTTATTATTATCATTATTATTATTATTTTTTAATTCTTCTCCCTCTCCCTGGCTTACTGTTTTTGGCTGCTATTCTTGTAGCAAACCAAAATTTTTGGTACCCCAAAATTATCTCTTTGCTTAACTATTAAGGAGTAAGTGAGTGAAAAATTGCAATAAAATGTCATTAATATGATGTGATTTTTTTTTTAATTCTTCACCCTTTCCCTGCCTTACCCTTTTTGGCTGTTATTCTTGTAGCAAACCAAATGTTTTGGCACCCTAAAATTATCTTTTTGCTTAACTTTTAAATTTAGGTTGAGGATCAATCGAAAAAATGCAATAAAATGTCATATATATTCAGTTCACATAACATTTCATCTAATTATTCATTTTCCTTCTTTTTTGAATTATGTAGGCATGAAGGGAAGTTAATACAATTAATTGTTAAAGAAGTTTGGACTGAATTGAGAAAGAATCCATTGACTGTCTCTAACAATCTTGTCGGAATCCATTCTCATGTAGAAGAAGTGTTGAAGTTGCTAAACATTGAATCTAATGATAAACGGATAAGGATTGTGGGTATCCATGGCTTAGGTGGCATTGGTAAGACAACCATTGCCAGGTCTGTGTATAATACAATCTATCATCAATTTGAAGGATGTAGCTTTATAGCAGATGCTCGAGAAACTTTCCGTACAAGGGGACCAATCCATTTGCAAAGTCAACTGATCACAAATATCTTGAAGTTGGAGAATCCAAACATTATTACTGTTGATGAAGGAATCAATATGATTAAGCAAAGATTATCCAATAAGAAAGTTTTTATTGTTCTTGATGACGTGGATCAAAATACCGAAATAAATGCAGTAATCGGGAAGAGTGATTGGTTTGGTTTTGGAAGTAGAATTATTATTACAACCAGGGACAGGCATATATTAGATGTTCATGGAGCAGATGGAAATTATGAGCCCAAAGAAATGGATTCAGATCACTCTCTTGAACTTTTCAGCAAACATGCCTTCAAAATGGACCGACCTCCAGAATGTTATTTAGCTCTTTCAAAAGATGTGGTAGAAATTACTGGAGGACTTCCTTTAGCACTTGAGGTTATAGGTTCGTCTTTATTTGGAAGAGGGGAAATGCCAGGGAAAGACATGTTGGAGAATTTTGACAGAAAAGAATTACTATGGAAAGCCATGGTGGAGAAGTTGAAAAAAATTCCTAAAGCTGAAGTGCATAAGAGGTTGAAAATAAGTTATGATGAATTAGAATATGAGGAGCAACAAATGTTTCTTGATATTGCTTGTTTTTTCATTGGAACAGACAAGAATATTGTGTGTTACATATGGCATGGGTGTGACTTTTTCCCCGACTTGGGAATTGATGTACTTGTCCAAAAGTCATTGGTTAAAATTGATGATAATAATAAGCTTATGATGCATGATCAAGTTCGAGATCTTGGAAGGGAAATCATTCGTCAAGAGAATCTTAGTGAGCTTGGGGAACGTAGTAGGTTGTGGTTGCAGCAGGAGGCCTTGGATGTAATGCGTACTCAAACGGTTGGTTCTTAGTATTTGAATGATCTGTTTGCTTTATTTTGTGTTCTCAATCATTATTAATGATGCTTTCTAGCCAACCAAATGATTAAAAATGGTGACTTGGGTGGATCATCTTATGAAGGATCCAATGTACCCACTTGGCCACCTCCCATCCAAATTTTAGGCTTTCAGTACAATACCAGTGTCTAATAGGGAATGAAACTTGATTGAAGTAGTACTCAAATTTCGCAAATGCCAGACTGCTAAAGCACTTCACTGTGTTTTATTTTAGTTGTTAGTGGCATTTTTGTTGTCTTTTTCAAAGTCGGATGCACTTTTCAATTCTTGTAACTTTTTTATTTTGGGGTAAAATTTAACCAAACCACAGAGATAGATGGGCCATGGATCGATTATAGAACAAATCAACCAATAAACATTAAAAGTTGACCAAACTTTGTGATGTACATTTTAGTTTTACATAATAATCTTCCATACTTATTTATAAGGTTAATTCTTTGTTTCCCAGGGGACTAATAAAGTGGAAGGACTCTCTATTGGTTTTACTAGATACAGTAGAGACCGATGTTTGATGAGTGAAGGATTTGCTGTAATGACTAAACTGAGGTTACTTAAGGTCGATTATGCAAGGCTTGCTGATAATTTGGTGCAGTCTTTTTCAGAACTGAGATGGCTTAGTTGGAAAGGATGCCCTACACAATTTACACCAACCAATCCGAGGAAATTGGTTGTTCTTGATCTAACAGATAGTGACATCACAGAAAGCTGGATGGGTTGGAACCATATCAAGGTCTGCTAGAAATTTTCTCTTATTTCTTATAATCAATCTTATAATCCTTTAAACATCAATAAATGTTTGATAAGTTGTTGTTTGCTATACAGGTTGCGACAACTTTAAAAGTTCTAAACTTGAGTAGATGTATTAAGCTTTCCCAAACTCCAGACTTTTCAGCAAATCTACAGTTGGAGGTATTGATTCTTGAATATTGTTCAAATTTGACTGCAATTGATGAATCTATTGGTCATCTTAAGAGGTTAGCCACATTGAACTTGCAGTCTTGCAAGAGACTAAAGTATCTCCCAACCAGCATTTGTGAGTTGAGTTTTCTCAAAAAACTTGACATCAGATTCTCAAGCATCCATAAGTTGCCAGAAAAATTGGGCTGCTTAGAAACCTTAACGGAGCTTTGCGTTCGTCCTTGTCATGAAGTACAGTTACCTAATTTAATAGGTAATTTGAGAAACCTCAAAACTTTAAGTGTTGAATTTTATAATATCCAGCAAAGAGAGATTCTTGATGCTATTGGAAGACTATCCTCTTTGGAATACTTGTATTTAGGGGGAAACCAATTTAGCCTATCGGCGATGGTTTATGGATTTTCTTTGCCCCAAAAACTCTCTTTATACATGTGTGAAAACCTTCAATCACTCCCAAAGCTTCCTTCTAGTTTGAAATTTTTAAAAGTTGATACATGTTACAATTTGAGAGAAATATCAGGATTCTCGAACATGAGAAATTTAGTGGAAGTATCTATCAATAATTGCCATAGACTTACAAAAATTGAAAGCCTTGAGGGATTAAATTCCTTGCAGCAGTTGATGATAAATGAATGTGACTCATTGAGAAAATTGCCGAAGCTACAACACTCGAAAAAAATGAGTTATTTACATCTTAGTATGGTTGGCTTATTTGAGATTGAAAGCCTTGAGGGATTGCATTCCCTGGAAAAGTTGCTCATAGAGGAGTGTCATTCATTAAGAGAAGTTCCAAATTTGTTAGACTTGATAAATCTTTTGTTCATAAAGATCAGAAGCTGCAGTAAGTTATCGGAGATTGGGGGCAAGGGATTGGGCTCCCTGGAAAAACTGATTATAGAAGTTTGTCCTTTATTAAGAAAAATTCCAAATTTGTCAGACTCGATAAATCTAGTGTTCATAGAGATCCGTGGTTGCCATTGGTTATCTGAGATTGAGGGCCTTGAGGGATTGGGCTCCCTGGAAAAGTTGATTATAAAGGACTGCCATTCATTGAGAAGGATTCCATACTTGTCAAGTTTGAAAAATCTTGTGTGCATAGAGATCTTATGCTGCCATAACTTATCTGAGATTGATGGTAAGGGATTGCACTCCTTGGAAAAGTTGATTATAGAAGCTTGTCCTTTATTAAGAAAAATTCCAAATTTGTCGGACTCGATAAATCTAGTGTTCATAGAGATCTGTGGTTGCCATTGGTTATCTGAGATTGAGGGCCTTGAGGGATTGGGCTCCCTGGAAAAGTTGATTATAAAGGACTGCCATTCATTAAGAAGGATTCCATACTTGTCAAGTTTGAAAAATCTTGTGTGCATAGAGATCTTATGCTGCCATAACTTACCTGAGATTGATGGTAAGGGATTGCACTCCTTGGAAAAGTTGATTATAGAAACTTGTCCTTTATTAAGAAAAATTCCAAATTTGTCGGACTCGATAAATCTAGTGTTCATAGAGATCTGTGGTTGCCATTGTTTATCTGAGATTGAGGGCCTTGAGGGATTGGGCTCCCTGGAAAAGTTGATTATAAAGCACTGCCATTCATTAAGAAGGATTCCATACTTGTCAAGTTTGAAAAATCTTGTGTGCATAGAGATCTTACGCTGCCATAACTTATCTGAGATTGATGATAAGGGATTGCACTCCTTGAAAAGGTTGATTATAGAAACTTGTCCTTTATTAAGAAAAATTTCAAATTTGTCGGACTCGATAAATCTAGTGTTCATAGAGATCTGTGGTTGCCATTGGTTATCTGAGATTGAGGGCCTTGAGGGATTGGGCTCCCTGGAAAAGTTGATTATAAAGGACTGCCATTCATTGAGAAGGATTCCATACTTGTCAAGTTTGAAAAATCTTGTGTGCATAGAGATCTTATGCTGCCATAACTTATTTGAGATTGATGGTAAGGGATTGCACTCCTTGGAAAAGTTGATTATAGAAACTTGTCATTTATTAAGAAAAATTCCAAATTTGTCGGACTCGATAAATCTAGTGTTCATAGAGATCCGTGGTTGCCATTGGTTATCTGAGATTGAGGGCCTTGAGGGATTGGGCTCCCTGGAAAAGTTGATTATAAAGGACTGCCATTCATTGAGAAGAATTCCATACTTGTCAAGTTTTAAAAATCTTGTGTGCATAGAGATCTTATGCTGCCATAACTTATCTGAGATTGATGGTAAGGGATTGCACTCCTTGGAAAAATTGATTATAGAAACTTGTCCTTTATTAAGAAAAATTCCAAATTTGTCGGACTCGATAAATCTAGTGTTCATAGAGATCTGTGGTTGCCATTGGTTATCTGAGATTGAGGGCCTTGAGGGATTGGGCTCCCTGGAAAAGTTGATTATAAAGGACTGCCATTCATTAAGAAGGATTCCATACTTGTCAAGTTTGAAAAATCTTGTGTGCATAGAGATCTTATGCTGCCATAACTTATCTGAGATTGATGGTAAGGGATTGCATTCCTTGGAAAAGTTGATTATAGAAACTTGTCCTTTATTAAGAAAAATTCCAAATTTGTCGGACTCGATAAATCTAGTGTTCATAGAGATCCGAGGTTGCCATTGGTTATTTGAGATTGAGGGCCCTGAGGAATTGGGCTCCCTCGAAAAGTTGATTATAAAGGACTGCGGTTCATTAAGAAGAATTCCATACTTGTCAGGTTCGAAAAATCTTGTGTGCATGGAGATCTTATGCTGCGACGAGTTATTTGAGATTGAAGGCCTTGAGGGATTGTACTCCCTAAAAAAGTTGAAAATAGAAGGTTGCCATGAGTTATCCAAAATTGAGGGTCTCCAAGGATTGAACTTCCTGGAGGAACTGCGCATATGGTGTTGCTCTTCATTAACAAGAATACAACTTCCCAAAAAAATGTTGAAATTCGACATCTATGGCTGTGAGAAGTTATCTGATTTTGAGGGTGTTGATGATTTGAAAGCTTTGACAAGTTTTGATCTCTCTCACTGTGAATCAATTGCAAGACTACCAGACTTATCGAAGTTGAAGATCTTAAAGTATTTATTGATTAGTAATCTCACAATGCTACTAGAGATTGGCTGCCTTGAGGGATTGGAATCTTTGGAAGAATTAAAAATTTATAAAGCACCATCACTAAAAGTTTTGCCAAATATCTCAACCTTGAAGAACCTGAAAAGGTTAGAACTCAGATCGTGTGGGAAGTTAACCGAGATCTCAAATGTTGACAAGTTGGAGTCATTGGAATTATTAGAAGTGTGTTGGTGCGAATCAATGGAAAAATTACCAGATTTGTCAAACTTAACAAAACTACAGAAATTACACATCAAGCATTGTGAGAAGTTAACTGAGATTCCAGGTTTGACCGAATTAGAGTCTTTAGAGCTTTTAAATGTTAGTGGGTGCATAGCCATGAAATTACCAGATTTGTCAAGCCTGATGAAATTACAAACATTTGGCCCCTGATCTGGAACATGAGACCAGGGACGGTGATTCTTCTTTGGCCCCTGATCTGGAACATGAGACCGGGGACGGTGATTCTTCTTTGGCCTCTTATCTGGAACTTGAGATCAATAGTGATGATTCTTCTTAGGCCCCTGATCCGGAACTTGAGCTCAGCGATTGTAATTCTTCTTTGGCCACTGATATGGAAGTTGAGACATGATGATGATTCTGGATTCTTTGACTGTTGAGCTTTAAATCAGTGAACAGATCCTCTTTTGACCAATTCAACGGAGAAATTAGGAAGAGATTGAAAGCCCATCCATTGCAGGTCTGACCTGGTCTAGGGAAGAGCTTCATTCCTCAATTATTCCAGGTACTCTCTCTAATCGAACCTCTTTTTTCTCTGCAACTCTACCCTCACACTTACTCTTGGTAAAATTTTAGTAAAATTTTCTCATCTTCCTTTGATGTGATGATCAGATTTTTTTCTTATAATTTTTAATTTATGCTTGAAGACGATGACCAGTTAATCTTCTCAGTAAGAAGGGGAGTTTTGAGATGAATTGGACAAACAAGAAATACCAACTACACTTGAGTAGAGCTTCCAGGTTAGCTAAGTTTCCTTCTATTGGCCGCTCTGTTTCCCTTAAAATATTACTCCTTCCCTAGTGCTTTCAATTTTAAATTTCCATCCAATGCACAAAGTTTTTGCTTGAATTTTCTTTCTCACAACTAATACGTAGACTCTAAAGCAGGCAAAAAAACAAACTACTTCATTGACCCAACCAACAGATTATGCTTACATTACTCCCAAGAGCTTCGAAATGGAGAGAGAGAGTTCTGTGAGTATCCTTCATTCCTCTTTGTTCTAAGCCATGGCAGCACTCGATGCAGTTGCCTCTACCTTCTCCATCTCATCTTCTTCTTTCAAGGTTCTGTTGCCACCGAAAACTTCTTCGTCCATTAAACTCTATTGTGGCTTTTCTATCCCTGCTCTTTCTCTGAATTCTCCATTTTCTCCTCTCCTGCTTCTTTTGAACAAGAAATCCCATTTGGAACCATACTCTGCAGTACAAGAAGAAATCATAGTAGAAGAAAAGCCAGAGCAAACTGAAGAAAAACAAAGGAAAAAGCTTTACGTTGCCAACCTTCCTTGGAGTATATCTGCTGCAGATATTAAGAATAACTTCAGTGAATGCGGCACTGTTGTAGATGTCGAGGTTCTGCTTTTACTAATTCTTCCTTATTTTAATTGGGTTTGTTAGATGTCATTGTCTTTGTGATATAATGTTTGTTGTTGTTGCATTTTAGATTATTAAGCAAAAGGATGGGAAAAGCAAGGGATTCGCCTTCGTCACAATGAGTGCTGATGAAGATGCTCGTGCTGTTGTTGATAAATTTGATTCTTCTGTAAGTGCTTTGGGGATCTAGCGTTCGCTTTACTTTGCTTTCTGTGGGTAAGAAGAAATTGGGTATCTGTTAATTACTGGGTTTCGGGACTGAATACAAAGCATCGCCAGGGAATACCCAAGGAAAATGCAAAATGTTATATGAACAGAACAGTGTGCCTTGGGGGATAATTGATCTTGGAGTGGGCCTGGATACTGTATTGTTTCACTCATATAACTCTCTGCTTTAGTTCATCATCTGTAATGATGATACCAAAAATCAAGTTATCTTGTCAATACATTTAATTTCTTTACTAAAAACTGAAGTCAAAATAGAGTTCAAAAGTTGAAGTAAAAAAGGAAAGTAGTAAAGTAAATAAAAAAGAAGTTTATGTACCAACAATTGCACGTAGAGATATTGATAAGGTTCAATAGTCGACTCTGGGTGGGTAGCAGTGGAGTCACTTGTGGGTAGCGAAGGAGTCACTAGCCTGTCAAGAACAGGAAGAGGCAAATCTCCATCTTCGCTGCAAGAGTATGTTTGAGGAACAGGGGGTGGAAATAAAAAGAATTTTTAGTTTACTATTTTCCATATTGGTTAGAATTATTTCTTATGGGAACTTCTACTTGGAATTTTTTTGTTACTGTTTTTCTCAGGAGGGTATTTGTTGAATCGACATTTGAGTTGTCCAGGAAATAGAGGAAATGTTCATAATATACATATTTACCCCCTCTGTTCTGGACATTTTACCTGAAATGGGGGCTTCTGAAAAATCAAGGTTTCATTGTTGGCATGCTTTGTTTACGTTTTCTTTTTAATATCTTGTTACTCCTATTGTGTGTGGGTTTATATATATATATATATATATTTTTTTTTTTGTGAAATAGGTGTTTGCTGAAATTTCATTTGATTTGTGATGGGTTAGAAGAAAGGATTATGAGGTTGGAACACCCCCCTCTCTTCTCTCTTTTCTGGTAGTACTGGAATTGAAATGAAGCTCTAGTCTAGGGCTAAAATAAATTCGGTGGATTTTTAAACATTTTGTACAATCCTAGAATTGGGCTCTATTGATTAAGATTTTTATGGTGCAGGAAAATTGTTGGGAAGGATTATTAGGGCGGAATTTGCTAAGAGCTTGAGGAAACCTTTTCCCCTCCTCTTGCAGGTGCTCGTGTTGAAGAGACATCCCATAAATTTATGACTCCAACCTGGCATGGAAAGCAAGATCTAGCCATCTAAAAGACTTCTTTGTCAGTTTCAAACCAATTTCAGCTAGGGTGGTCTTTGACAGCGCAGCAGGTAGATCTGCTGGCTATGGGTTTGTTTCCTCTGCCACAAGGGAGGAAGCAGAGTCCGCTTTTTCTGATTTGGATGGAAAGGTAATAAAACTTCAGTTTGCCTCTGCTCAGTGTACCTTTGTTCGCAGTTTTTAGGTATGTAGATGGTTCTATCAAACTGTTAGCTCTTCTATATATATGTATACATTGATCTGGATTTCTCTATATATTTCTATGTTTTGCAGTTCTTCTTTGGCTTCTTTTAGGTCATTCACAAGGAAATATTCCAATCACCTTCCTGGATCTTTCTTGGAAACTGAAACTTTGTTTGCTATTCACTTGAAAATGCTTTTCATGTCAATGTAGTTTATCATGGTTATGTCCTTGTGTGCATAACTTCATATACTCAAGACTTCACATTCGGGCATCAATTCCATCACTTACATCTGCAAATTACAATATGCTTTTTTTTTTTTTTTTTTTTTTTTTCTGAATTTTCTATGGAACTTTGGGAGTGCTTTTTTTTCCTTCTAATTTTTATTTTATTTTATTTATTTATTTTTTTTGCGCGTGAAGGTATCTAGGATTATTATGAGCACTGGAAAACCGTCCGAAACTTTTATGATTGTGAAGTGTAATTTGATGCATAGTCACACAAGTTTCCACAATAACTTGTGTGAAACTTGCGTAATATATCTACTATACTATGATTGTAAATATCAATGGGGAAATGGTTCCCACGTGCCTGTGGTAGGAACCCATTCCTATATGCCCACTATTCTTTTGCCATGTGGACAGCTGATGTGGCTATTCTGACTATTGGATGGAGAGGTCATGGTCTGGATTAGCCACTTGTTATATTTCGGAGCCTAATTCAATCAAATAGCCTCCTCTGTATTGGCATGCATTCCCATATATGTCCATGCATTTCTATGGTACTTCGACCATTACTGTGCATTGTTCCATAGCCCTGGATTTTCAAAGTTCTATTTTCTCTCTAGAAAACTTTAATGGGGCTGAAGGGTGACATGTGAGTAGGGGATTTAGTGGTCTAATCTGTCTACAAAATTTAGGCCACATCTTATCTGCCATGTGGCAGTTGTGGCATTTAAACTGTAAAGATGGCATGTGGGAAGGGTCCTACCATGCACGTGTAGGAAGCAGGCCCCCTCTCAATCAATAAATACAAGCCTAAAATTACAATAAAAACAAAGGTGGAAGAGCTCTTCTGCTGATACCGTTACATACTTACAGTTGTCCGATAAAAGATACAGCATAAAAACATCATTGATAATCTAATAGTCACTATGACTAGGACTCAAAACTTTGATGTGAATCTCTCATCCAAGTTCTAAAGGATTCCATGCCCAACCTTAGGTCAATACCATATAGATCTATGGGGTGGCTCAAAACCATATTGTCTTTGAATTTCTGCACCTCTCAAATTGTGCATGTTTAATAATGGCATTGTTGCCGTGACTGTTTACTGCATTACTTATATGCAGTCCGGATCATTTGTTCTTGCAATGGGCACTTGAAAGTGGAAGCATATTCTGTTGGTAATAGATATCTGACAAGAGGTTCACTTTGGGTTAGTGTATGAACTGCTTGAATATATAGCTTATTGTTTGTAAATTGCCTTGAAGGGAAAGAGATTGGGAGAGCTATTACCACTAAAAGCTGTGTGGTCTGTGTGAGCGGTACTATCTATTAGTAACGCCAAGTAGCTTTGGGTAGTTATTATATTAGGAAAGTAGCTTTATATTGCTTTGTATTTCCTTCAGTAAGTTTTGGATCTCCTTGGGTCTCTTTTATTATTTTTCCTTTTATGGACAGATTAGGTCTCTTATATAATCTTTTGTAACCTATTATTCCTGTGTGACTTTTACATTGAATCAGTAAAGTATCCATTGTTTTCTTCTTCTTCTTCTTCTCAAACTTTATCAGTCTGCTGTGTCAAGAAGGATGTTTAGGAAGTTATTTCTGTAGTCTGGTTGAAGAAATATGAAAAGCATCTTGAAATTTTCTTCCAGAAATAGGAATCTAGTTATCTAATCCTGAACTGAAGGAGAGATTGATTGCTACAGGGAGAGGAGAATGTGCACGACACTTAACAAATGAAATGTGAATATCAAATTCCAAGAATAACTAACCCTCTGGATCCTACTATTCTCTGTATATTTAGCATCCATGATATTGTCTAGAGATTATTGAGCATGGACATTTTCAGTGCCTAATGATAAAATGGAAGTGAAATATTTAGTTGGTCCTCTTATATTCATTCTTTTAGAATAGTAATCTTCCTTTGAGAACTTCAGGGAGATCAGCAGATGCACCTCCGGAGTTGGAATTGCTCCCAGTGGACAGGTTCGATGACTCATTGCACGTACCGGCAAAGACACGGTGATGACCACCTACTCTCTCATTTTCATTTAGGATTATGAAACGATATCTGTGATAAGATGGGAGTAACCTGCATTCTCAACGTGAACGATTGCTTTGAAAAGCACTGGAAGTGGAGGACCTACTCAAACATATCAACCGGCATTTTCTGTCTCAGTCCAACAATTTGATAAGGAACTTTCCAGTTCCTAAATCCGGGGCAGAACTTCTTCTCACCCACCCACCACAGTGGAAAAGGGAAAGAGCTCTTCGGTTCCATGAGTTCCACAAAGGGTTATCATTGTGGTCAGCTCGGCCACTATGCCAAATTCTGTCCGCAACAAGGAAAATCAAACTCGATTGTTGCTGTCGTCGAAGTCAACCCTAATACTAAATTCTGTGAACCTCAAGGTAATTACGAATGGGCTACAACTTTTGATGGTAAAGAACATGATGAACTTTCTGGCGATGACCAGGATACCACCTGCGAGATCCATGTTGTAAACCAAATTCTGGTTGCCGATGCAAAAGGGGAAGATTGGCGACAACATTGCATCTTTTATACGTTGATGGCAAGCGGACCAAAAACATCACAGGTCATTGTGGACAGTGGGAGCTATGTGAATGTCATCTCTCAAGGCTTCATCATTGATAGTAAGTTGAAAACTGAGACGTACCCCCAACGTTACAAGGTCTCCTTTCTCAACAAGGTCTCCTTTCTCAACAGAAATACATTGTGGTGAACCTCGGTTGACACTGGGGGGGTGAATCAGTGTATAAAAGCTTTCCTCTAATTCCTTGCTGCCCTGAGCTGATAGTGAAACACACACATAAGCGTATGCAAATCTACCTCGCTACCACTTAGTGGCTAGGTCTACCAGATTTGCATACCCATCCTACAATCTATTCCACATACTTCACAATATACAGAAAATTACACAATTTATAGCACAAGATATTACGTGGTTCACCAACACAGTGTGTGATGTTAGTCCATGGAGTAATGCCCAACAGGCTCCCTATGTACACAATACACTACTTTTAATCATTTACAAGTTAAGGGTTCTTACCCTGTGTTTTCCCAACATATAATTGAGAGGGCATAATGATGCCAGGGTTCAGGCAACTGTAACTGTCAGTGTCCAGCACCCACTGAACACAAAACTTAAAATAGTTTTTCGGGCTTATAACATGCCCTACAATGAAATCCCAAAGTAGCTAGATATTCAACATTCACCACATAACTAGCTTACAATGTATTGAAAGCAAATAACCATGCAAGGTTTAGAAGATCTTACATCCAGTGCTTTCAAATAGCCGAAGATATCTCTGGGTCTCCACACCGCTCTTGGGATCCTTTAACAACTCCCATAGTTGAGAGAACTTGAGTCTTGCTCACAACTCATTTCTTTTCTCTCTCACAGGCAAACAACCACCATGAATACTCAATGAAAGCTCCACCAACCTCTCACCACTCTTTTATGCATCATTGACATGCAAGAATGAGGTTGGTAGGTGATTGAATGCTCACACACCAATAAAAACCCCCAAAATCCCCTTCTCCTCTCTATTTTGTGAATTCTGCTCCTTGCTAGCTCTATTTTTCATTTTTAGGTTGAAGAGGATTCAAAATGAAGAATAATGGCTTTTGGATCATCCGATTTGGACACCAGATGGCTAAGATATGATCAAAACAATATCGGCCAACCATAATATTTAAAAAAGAATCTTTGAGAACTTTATTGTGCACCTGCGCTACACTGGAGCTGCGTCGCTGTTCACATGGCAAGCGAAGTGTCGAGTTCTGATTGGTCCGCTCTGGTATCTTGCATAGGGCCTTTGGATCTTCTAAAAAAAGTGGAATTGATCCGAGACCGTCGTATCTCAATAACAATGTCAGATAAAGTCAGACTTGATCATATCGGTTGGATCTGAATCAGCTCTGATGCTGTGTTGTCTCCGCGTCACACTAAATCAAAAGGTATCTTCAGTGTAGCCGGACCCAACATATTATCTTGCATTCGACCAATCAAAAAACTCGCAGGAGCATTAAGCTCCATCCGCCGAGAAGCACCATAGCCCACATTTTTAAAATCTGTTGGATCAGGATCTGATCAACGTGGATCATCCATAGTCTGGTCGGCTTCTAATAGAAGTTACGACAATTTAAAGCGGCCCTCTAACTTATGATAATCACATAAAATCCCTTAAAAAAATGGGATTTATAGTTGAAGCCCCTATGTATAAAATGACTGGCAGTAGGGTCTAGAAATTGGATTTTTCATTCGTTCCGACGAAAATCGCGATATCTACTCATTTGATATCGGAATTGAGTGATTCCAATTCCTCTATGAAGCTAACTCGACGATCTACATCTTTACATTATGATTCTTCTCATGATACTTCTGTGGGACCTACCAAAAGCAACCTCAAAGACAAAAACTTCAAAACCAACCTTGGAATCCAGACCCGAAACTTTTTGTACATGTTCACCCGGACTCCTAAACCTTGCGAATCACCTTGGTTCAGCTTAAAACTTTGTAGAACACACATATAGCTTGATCGAATGTCGAAGCTTCCACTGTCCAGTCAACTCAGTGTAAAAACCCAGTCAACTCACTGCAGGCCTTGACAATCACTCTATGAAACTGCTAAATACATACCCAAAGTTGGCTCATCTCTGCCACTTGCACTGACAATCTCTCTCGTTTCACTGACTGTATGCTCATCAACACTGCCACATCATCCAAGTTGCCAACAATGCCAACACATGGCCAACAATCTCCTCCTTTGGAATTGTTGGCTACTTACTTCTCACATGGAAGTTCTCTTCCCCTTTGACAACAAGCATAAAGGGATACGGCCGCATAGGGGTGCCCACCGCATCTTCCCGATCATATGGGCTCTCCACAAAACACCAATCTCTACACCTCATTACAATAGACAAACAACTAAGGACTCCCTTAAGCCCAACATAGGGAGCAAAAAAATATCAAACACACACTGCTCCCCCTCACTCCAAGCTCCTACGTGCTTGGGGAGGATAACCACTTCCAACTTCTGTCTCAAGAACTAGAACTGTTCCTTGTGAAGTGGCTTTGTAAAGATGTCAGTCGGCTGCTCTGTAGAAATGAATTCCAGCTGAACTACTCCTTCAACTACCTTCTCTCTCAAGAAATTATACTAGATGGCTATGTGCTTTGTCCTAGAGTGCATCAATGGGTTCTTGGATGACACTTGTATTATCACAGAACACTGAAATAGGTTTACTCAGCTCAATGCCTAAATCCTTCAAAATCTACTTAATCCACAGAACCTAAGTACAACATAAAGTGGCTGCTATATATTCTGCCTCTACTGTAGACAATGACATTGACTCCTACTTTTTACTGTACCAAGCCACCAAGTTTCTACCAAGATAGAAGGCACCTCCACTAGTGCTCTTCTTATCATCAACATATATTGTCCAATCAGCATCTGAGTAGGATGACAAAACAAGATCCTTGCTTTTTTGCATACCAAAGACCATACTCCATGGTCCCCTTCAAGTATCTAAAGATCCTTTTCATAGCTACCACATGTCTCCTTTGGGCCAGCTTGAAATCTAGCAACCATGTAAACATATTGTAGAATATCGGGCCTAGTAGCAATCAAGTAGAGCAGACTTCCAATCATTGACCTATACATAGTGTGGTCAACTGATGGAGCGTCATCATCTTTGCTCAACTTGCAACCAGTCATCATCGATGTACCAATTGGTGTACAATCCTCCATTGTGAACTTCTTCAGTATCTCTTTTACATCTTGGTCTGAGATAAAAAGAACCCATCTTTCAACTAACTAATTTGCAGGCCCAAGAAATAAAAAAGTTCACCAATCATTGACATTTCAAACTCATCTTGCATCCTTTGAGCAAAATCTTGACATAACTCATTTTTGTGGCTTACAAAGATAATATCATCTACATACACTACCACCACAGTCTGACTGTCATCAATAGATTTTACATAAAGGTTGCTACCAACTAGACCCTTTTTGAAACCTAACTGACAATGATAGGTTTCCAGCCTTGAATACCATGCTCTTGGTGCTTGCTTTAACTCATACAATACTTTCTTCAGTTTACAAACAAAAGTAGGGTCCTCATTCCGTTGGAATCTATCTGGTTATTTAATTTACACCTCTTCTAAGTTACCATTTAAAAAAGCTTACTTGACGTCATCTGATAAACCTTGAAGCTCTGGTACACTACCAATGCAAGGAACATCTTGATTGCTTCCAATCTAGCAACCAGAGCAAATGTTTCTTCAAAGTCAATGAAAATAAATAAAAAAAAAAAAAAAATAAAAAAAAAAAAAGAAAAAAAAAAAAAAAAAAAAAAAAAAAAAAAAAAAATTTACTAGGGTGAATTTTTTTTTTTTTTGGGTGTTTTGGTTTTTTTGGGGGGTTTTTGTGCGGGTTTTTGTGTGGGGTTGGGGGGGGGGGGGGGATGGGGGGGGGGGAATGGGGGTGGGTGAAGGGTTTGGTTGGGTTGGGGTTGGGGTTGTGGGTTGGGTTTTGGGCGCCTTTCTATAAACCCATTTATTGCCTATTACATTCTTATTTGTAGGCCTTGGCACTAATTCCCAAGTCTTATTTTTCTCAATCTGGTCTAACTCCTCATTCATTGCCTTGAGCCAATTGGTATCTTGACATACCTCTGCAACTGTCTTGGGCTCAATGTGAGATAAGAGAGAAAACATCTATTTTGCTTTTCTCACTTTCCTTGTTTGCATTCCAGCTGTGGGATCACCAAGAATCAACTTTTCAAGATGATTCTTCTTTACTCTGCTTGAGGCACTTCTTTTCTGTCCATCTATCTTAGAATCTGATTGCTCTTTTCTTTCATTTGCTTCTACAACTGCTCTCTACTCTAGCTTACATTCTGCTCTTTTTCTCTTTCACTATCATTCTGCTCACTGTTCAAGTCTTCAAAAGTAGGAAGTTCACTGTTTGACCCTGTAAGAGAATTTTTCTGCTTATCAACTCTCACATCTGCACTTTAAACAATTTTACAAAGCCTCTTGTTCTAGCCTCTGTAGGCTTTGCTAGAGGTGGAGTAGCCAAGAAAAATACTTTCATCAGCCCTATCATCAAATTTTTCCAAATCATGATTGGTGTTTTTAATATACCACTTGCTACCAAACACCTTGAAGTATTTTGTTGTAGCCTTCTTACCAAACCATAATTCATAGGGAATTTTGTCTTCATGAGGCCTCAACATACACATGTCTGAACGTATATTGCTGTATGCACTGCTTCTCTCCAGAATTTGTTACCCATATCATTTTCTATCGACATAGTCCTGGCCATCTCTTCAATAGTTCTATTCTTCCTCTCTGCAATACCATTTTTCTATAGTGGTCTAGGAGCTGAAGTCAGTCTCTTAATTCCATTTTTCATAATAATACTTTACAAAGTCAATCCAGGTATATTCTCCTCCACTGTCAGATCTGCACTTAATCTTCTTCCCTGTCTCATTTTCTACTTGCTTTCTGAAGACCTTAAACCTCTCAAGAGCCTCTGATTTGTGTTTCAAAAACATTACCCATGTCATTTTGGAGTGGTCATCAATACACAACGTAAAGTACCTCTTCCCTGTGATACTCTGTGTCCTCATTGGCCTATATAAATCTATGTGTACAATTTCTAATGGTTGAGTGCTGTGGTACTCCTTTGGTTTGAAGGATACTCTTGTCTGTTTTCCCTTGACAAGATGCACATATATCATTGGAGGGCTTCTTCAAAGAAGGAATGTCTCTCACAGCCTTTTTATGAGATATTTTTGCTAGGTTCTTGTAACAATAACACTAAGAGACAACCAAGAACCTACAAATCAGAAAACTGAGAGAGAAAAGAGAGAGAGAAGAAAGAGAGAGAGAGAAAAAGAAGGAGAGAGCAAAAAAGAGAGAGTTCGATTGCAACGTTATGTTGGAATCGATATCTACTAATCTCCTCTCCTCTAGTCTTTATTTATAGAGAAAATAATGTCCAACTATTACAAAGAAGTCTAAAATTAGAAGAGACAAAGTAAGAAGAAAATAAAGACAAATAAGGAAACTGAATGAAACACAATAATCAACCAAAATACCAAGATATCGCTGGCGGCATTAGTACCACAGCGATATCACCTAACGATATCGTCTCTCAAGCTGGAGTGTATAAATCACCCAATCCAAGCTTGTAACAATTCAAACGATGTGCTGGACCAAACAAGGGCTTAGTGAGAATATCAGCGAGCTGATTTGAAGATGAAACAAAAGGAGTAACAACGAACTTCTTCATAACAGCATCACGAACAAAATGACAATCCACTTCTATGTGCTTGGTATGTTCATAGAACACTGGATTGCTGGCAATGTAAATCACAACTTGATTGTCACACATCAAGGCCATAGGGCGAGATAGGGAATCCTAATTCCTGCAAAAGATTTTTCAACCATAGTAATTCAGTCGTAGTCTTTGCCATAGCACGGTATTCAGATTCAACACTTGATTTAGAGACAGTAGTCTGCTTTTTAATTCGCCAGGTAACAAGATTACCACCAATGAATGTACAGTAACCAGTAATAGAACGTCTATCACCATCTGCCCCAGCCCAATCGGCATCAGAGAATCCAACAACATCAAGATGACGATGGTGGGAATATATAAGACCGGTGCCAGGAGACTTCTTGAGATAGCGTAATATACGATAGACAGCTTCCTAATGGACCTTAGGAGCTTGCACAAACTGATTAACCATCCTGACTGCAAAAGAAAGATCAGGCCGAGTAACAGTGAGGTAAATTAGCTTCCCAATCAGATGTCTATACTGATGAACATCAGAAAATTCAAGACTCACAAGTTTCAAAATTCTGATGAGGATCCATGGGAGATCCATGGGAGTTTCAGCTGGCTTGGTACCAAGTAGTCCTGTTTCGGCAAGAAGATCAAGTACATATTTACATTGGGATAGACTGATGCTTGTATGGCTCCGAACAACTTCAATACCAAGGAAGTAATGAAGAAGTTTTAAGTTTTTCATCTAAAAATGTTTGTTTAGATGAGATTTAATTTCTGTAATCCTTGACTTGTCATTCCCTGTAACAATAATATCATCAACATAGACTGTTATTATGGTGAAAGTAGACCGATGACGTACAAAAATAGAGTGATCTGAATGGCAAGTAGTGAAACCAAAGCTAGTAATAACTGTGTTGAATTTATCAAAACAAACACAAGGAAACTGTTAAGTCCATAGATAACCTTGAGTAATTTGTAGACTTTGGTAAAAGTACCTCCCTGAGCAATATACCTGGAGGTTGGTCCATATATACTTCCTCCTTAAGATCCCCATACAAAAAGCATTCTTAACACCCATATAAAAAAGGGGCCAATCAAAATTTACTGCCATAGAGATGATAACTCTAACAAAGTTGAGGCGGGCTATACGAGAGAAGGTCTCAAAATAGTCAACTACATAGGTCTGAGTGAACTCTTTGGCTACAAGACGAGCTTTTAGGCGTTCAACAAAGCCGTCGGAATTATACTTCACAGTATATACCTATCGGCAATGAACCACAGATTGACCAGGTGGAATATCAACAAGAGTCCAAGTCTGACGAGATGTCAGAGCATATGTCAGAGCATTAGTTTCAGCATCCATAGCCGCTTTCTACGCTGGACGGGACAAGGCTTGGGAAAAAAATAGTAGGAACAAATGTAGTAGATAAAGAGTAAACAAGACTCCGATGATAAGTGGGAAGATGGTCAGTAGTAACAAAATCCTTAATAAGAAAAGTAAGGAGTACTTGTTAAGCTGAGTGCGGGTACGAGTACCTTTACAGAGCGCAATAGGGAGGTCAGGGGTGACCTCAACGCTAGGGGTAGATGTAGTAGTAGGCGGAGGTAGGGCGGAGAGACATAGTAGTGGTTGGAGCTGTCAGCCTGCGATGCTGGTAGACCTGTAGTGGCGGTGTAGGTGATGGTAGTGGTGACGATGATGGAGTTGGCTCAAAATCATTAGAGGGGATGAGAGGTATTAGTGGTTCAGACAGAGATGAAACATCATGCACCTTAACCGAATAGTATGGTTTGTCTTCAAATAAGGTAACATTGGGACTCACAAAGTGATACTTAGTAACAGAATCAAAACATTTGTACCCTTTTTGAGTATGATGATAACCAATGAAAATACATTTGACAAAATGAGGTGAGAGTTTATCCAGTTTGGGATGCATTATATGGACAATGCAAGTACTACCAAAAACTCATATAGAGACATGAAATAAGGAGGTATTAGGATAAAGAAGAGTGAAGGGAACTTTATTGTTGAGAACAGATGAATCCTATTAATAAGATAATAGGCAGTCAAAATAGTATCACACCAATAATACTTAGGTACATTCATATGAAACATGAGTGATCTAGCAATATCCAGGAGATGTCTATTTTTATGTTTAGCAATCCCATTTTGTTGGGGAGTGTAAGTACAACTAGTATGATGGAGCATCCCATGAGCCAAACAAAAATAAAAAAATAGCAGATTGAATATACTCAAGAGCATTATCAGTATGCAGAACTTTGATCGAAACACCAAATTGAGTAAAAATTTCTTTATAAAAACCCTTAAAAATATTAAGAAACTCAAAACGGTCCTTAATTAAATAAAGCTATATCATCCTGGAATAATCATCCATAAAGGTTACAAAATAAGATAAACCAAGTCCATTGGGGATTCTACAAGGACCCAAAATATCAGAATGTACTAAGAAAAATGGAGAAGTATGCCAAGGTGTAGAACTAGTAGGAAAAGAAGAACGTTGATGTTGCCTCACACTGTAAAGTAGAGAGAGACTTACGACTAGGGATTAGAGCCTTCATCTTGGAGAGAGACATGTGACAAAGCCGGTAGTGCCATTGAAGCGGAGTGGTGGTGGATGTAGTAGCAGCGGTGGTGAAGGGTTCAGTCTGCTCCAAATAGTACAGGTCAGCATGCTCACGTCCGCCACCAATCGTCGCCGTGGTCCTGAGATCCTGAAAGATATAATAAGAAGGAAAGAAGGTAGCAACATAGTTAAGTGATTTGGTAAGTTGGCTAATAGACATAAGATTAAGAGGTAAATTAGGAACATTTAGTACTGAAGATAAAGACAATGATGGGGTAATAGACACTTGCCCATGCTGGGAGGCCATAGTAGAGGAACCATCAGCAAGATAAATAGTCACAGACTTGGGGATGTTAGTAATAGAGGAAAAGGCAGAAGACTTACCAGTTATATGACAGGTAGCTCAAAAATCAAGAATCCAAGGTGTACGGGAGGCTGTAGATAATAAGGCAGATGTAAGTGTATGAGCCAGGGTGGCAGCGGAAGATGGACCAGTAGCCTCAAGTTGTTGAACTCGTCGCAGTAGAGCCTCATATTGAGCAGAGGATGGTATAGATGGATGTGGTGGAGGTGCCTATGTAGGGGTCGAGATTTCCTCAATAGTAACAAAATTGACTAATGTATCAGCCCATTCAGGACGACCAAACTTCTCCCAACAAACGTTAACATTATGATTGGTCTTGTGACAATGAGTACAATATCTATTAGATTTATCATAGTTTGTCTTACTAGAAACACCACCAGGAGGACAACGTCCACGACCTCCAGTGGAGCCACGGCCTCTAGAGGAGGAGCCTCGGCCACGGTTAGCAAACATGGCAGAAGTATCCTTGTGAAGAGAATCTTCCTGAGGTACCATCCGTTGAAGACGAAAGAAGGTTTCGCTTAGGGTAAGAATGGAGGCACCTGTAAGAATCAAACTTTTGATGGCCTGGTAATCAGGTAAGAGACCAGCCAATAACTTAGCAACATAGAACTCAAACTATTGAGCTTTTATTTTGGTTATATTAGTGGTAAGAGGCTGCACAACCTGTATTTCCTCAATGATGCCTTTTAACCTTCTATAGTATTCAGTCAAAGATTTATCACCAATTGAATAGGTGAACATCTTCTCATAGAGATCATAGATACGGGAGACATTTTTATCTTGTCTATATGTCTCTTGCAAGTCATTTCAAATAGCTTTAGTAGTGTTGTAAAACATAACTGTTGGCAAAATAAAGGGATCAGTATTGTTTCACAACTAGGTTTGAACAGTGGAATTATCACACAGCCAAGTATTATAAACTTTCAAAGCATTTGGTTCCTTAGCATCACAGTCAGGAGGATTATCATATAACAATGGAAATTTATCCTTTGAAAGGATATAGGTTTTAATAGCCTGAGTCCAGAGAAGGTAATTGGAAACTCCTTTCAATTTAATAGAGATGATTTGAACCTCAGTGGGTTTAGGATAATTCATCATGTACAAAGGATAAAGAAATTCAACTAGCAACAACTACTATGTAAAAAAAAAAAAAATCTCGGTTTAGTCAACAGAGTGGCCAAAGGAAGGAAGGCTCAAAAGGGGTGATGGTTGATGGTGGCGGTAGCAATAGGTAAGCAACAATATTTATTTATTTATTTATTTATTTTTTTCAAGTCTTAGTTTAGCCAACCGAGTGGCCAAAGGAAGGAAGGCTCGAAGGGGGGGGGGGTGATGGGTGATGGTGGTGGTGGTAATAGGGCAGCATTAGCAAGGTGATCGAGAAGATATTAAACTTCAAAATAAAGAAATCATAGTAGCATAAAAAATCTCAATCACTTAGTAGTAGTAGTTAAAAAAAAAATTCAGTTACATATAGAGAGCAGAAAAAAAAAAAAATCAAAGGCCTCTCAAATCAGTGTGTTGATGAATGAAGACCAGAGATCTAAAGCTCGGATACCATGTAACAATAACACTAAGAGACAACCAAGAACTTGCAAACCAGAAAACTAAGAGAGAAGAGAGAGAGAGAGAGAGAGAGAGAGAGAGAGAGAGAGAGAGAGAGAGAGATAGAGAGTTCGATTATAGCAGTATGCTAGAATCGATATCAACTGATCTCCTCTCCTCTAGTCTTTATTTATAGAGAAAATAATGTCCAACTATTACAAAGAAGTCTCTAAAATTAGAAGAGACAAAGTAAGAAGAAAATAAAGACAAATAAGGAAACTAAATAAAACACAATAATCAACCAAAATAACAAGATATCACTGGCGGCGATAGGATTTGCCAGCGATTTCACCTAAAGATATTGTAACAGTTCTTAAAACCAATATGCCCTAATTTTCTATGACATAACCATGTTTCCTCTTCATGACTCACCTTGCAAGTTCCTTCAGAATTTTCTGACAATTCTAAAAGTCCTCTTTCCTGATGTCATCAACTTTCCACTGTCAGTCCTTCGGATATCACATCCTTGATCACTGAAAATCACTATGTGATTTCTATCACAAATCTGACTGACATTAAGGAAGTTATGTTTCAAACCTGAAACATAGAGAACATCATGGGATTTTACCTTCCTATTGTTGAGACTGATGCTTCCCTTTCCAACAATCTTGGCACCGTCATTGTTGCCAAACTTGACTGAGCCTCCTTCATAGTGCTGAAGCTTCTCAAACCTCTTACTGTCTCTAGTCATGTGGCTTGAACACCCACTATCAATAATCCATGATAGAACAATCGTGTACCTTGAAAGTTGTCTGTACAACCAATGAGCTGCTCTTGTTCCTTTCTATTCTATCCCTATAAACCCAGAATCTCTTATGTAACTGTGGTTTCTCAACTTGCTTCTGCTTTGGAGCCTTTCTTCTTGTTCTGTAATGTTGCCTCTGTAGATGTGGCATTGTGGGAAAAATGGTCCTGCAATCCCTTGCTACATGCTCAAAGTTGTGACAGTTGTAGCACTTTACAAAACTCTATTCAAAAGGAGCAAACTAATTTCTACTTTCAAATCTGACTTCTATCAGATTGAAGTTGCAAGTGGCTATCTTGTGTCCAAAAGTATTACATTTATAGCAGTAACCCTGAAAATGAGATCTTGGCCGAAGGTGCCATGTACCTCATCTGTCTCTATGGTGCACTGGGATAATTACCTCTATGAAAGCTATCATGCTCCATTCTCTTTCCTTGCCATGCATTCTGTCTTTCCCATGCATGGTTAGTCTTAGGGAGATGAACTTGGTTCCTCCTTGAACATGAACAATAGGCTCCTTCCCTTTCCAACTTTTCTTTGAGTAGGTGGATTCTTCTTCTTTTAAGTCCTCACAACATTTTCAAAAATTCCATTTTCTTTCACAAAAGAGATTGGACTTTTCCCCCTTAGGTTGATCTTCTTTGATGTCTCTCCTCTGTCAAAACCAAGAGCAAATTTGATGTTGGAAGGCTTTTGAGCATTGATGATTCCATCAAGCTTGCAATTATTAGGATGTACTGGAGTATTTGTTACTTGGCTCATCATGCTAAGTCAGTTCTTGATTGTCAAGCTCTTCCTGTTCGAACTCAACCACTTTTGCCTTCAGAATTGCCAACTCCTTATCAATCTTGTTACGATACTGTTACAGTAGAAAGACAATACAGTTGATTCTTCCCTCTTCTGCCTTTCTTCTATTTCTCTCTTTCTTTCTTACGGCTTCAATGTTACTGGCTTTTCTTTTATTGTAAACTATTACATGGTATCAGAGTGGGTGCCGTTTTGAGAGTCGTCTAAAGTTTTACATCATGGTGTGCAGCCACCGTTGCTGCTATGTCTTTTCATATTATACATACTACTGCTGCTATTTACCCTACCTGCTACTTCCATCGAGATCTACTGATGGTGATCTGATCTATTGCGATATATTGCTGCTGCTCTTTGTGATATAGTGTTGCTGTTCAGATCCTCTACAAAATCTGGTTATTGTGACTGCAACATGGTTATTGTGACTGCTACTCTATGGATGAAGTTTGGATCTGATTCGTTAATACTACCTACTGCTATTACTGAAGTGGATCTACGGCGGTTGATATCTACTATTCCTACCACACTGCTGCGTATTATATTACCTTCATTTGTTGCTGAGATCTATAGAGAATTATTTCTCAGATCTGCTGCAATTCACATCTGAGGACTGATCTGCTTCTTCCTTGCTACCAACACTACTGTTATTGAGTGGATCAGATCTTCTCAGATTTGATCTGATCTACTCCCTACTGGTTTTACTTTACTATTGTTGACAACTTCAGTAATGAAATCAGATCTGACCTACACTGTCTACTACGATCTGCGGCAACCGGGGCTGTGTTTGCAAGCATCGGCCAGATTTCTTCAATCCCTTTTATTACTTCTTATACTCGGTTGTTGGGATTGATTCTTGTTGGGTTCACCAGTGGAAAGTATTGCGACCTTGTTCCCAAAATCTGAGCTTGAATGGACTCCATATGATCGAGCTCTCTCTCTTCGTATTAGACTGGTTGCCGCTGGTTTAGTTTCCAACAAGAAATCCCAAGGTTGAAGATAATCTCTTTCCTTCCACACGTCGTACCTGCCCCTAAGGTTTTATTTTATTTCATCATCATCTCTTTATGATGTAGTTTCCAAAACTACCCTTGCCTTTTAAGAGTATTCTGTTTTATGCCCCTACTTCTATTTGGACATAAGTCTTATTTTTGTTATTTGCAGAAAATTCCTGAGTAATACGTCTTTTGTTTTATCCTCCTTAAATACTTTCCAAGACAATCCCAATTTTTTAATTCAATTTCCAATTAAATCCCAAGGGATCCTTAGGGTCTATTGGGCTATCACATGATCTTGAATTGTGTCTAAAAAGTACAGATTTGCCACCCATTGGTTTAGTTTTTGACATATTACAATTTTGCCATCAAGGGTCTATTTGTTTAACTCAAGAGAGATTACAATTCTGATTATTTATAGTCTTATGATTCATTCCTTGTTAATAACTCATGGCCCCTTGAATAGTGTGGTAAATTACCAAATTGCCACTAGATTTTGTCTGTGACATATTTGGAAGTATTATTTTGCTTGGGTGGTCCCATAAGTGTGACCATAATTTACAGAATTGCCATTTGACCTCTATATTTATAATTTATTGCTTTGGAGGGTCCCTAGTTATAAAGTTTGAGAAGAAGAAGAAAACAATAGATACTGTACTGATTCAATGTAAAAGTCACAATGGAATAATAGGTTACAAAGGATTATATAAGAGACTTAATCTGTCCATAAAAGGAAACATAATAAAAGAGATCCAAGGAGATCCAAAACTAATTAAAGGAAATACAAAGCAATATAAAGCTACCTACCTAATATAACAAACTACCCAAAGCTAGTACTACTGGAGGTACTTTATATTTCGGCTCGCACCCTCCTTCAAACTCATGACGATGCAGGAGAAAACATGAGTTTGCCAATAAGAAACTGAAAGCGAAGGATGAGCCTTGGTAAAGAAATCCACCAACTAAAGACTGGAGGCAACAAATGGTAAGCTAATAGAGCCAGTCTGAAAATGGTAACGAACAAAGTGGCAGTCAATCTCAATGTGTTTCGTGCGCTTATGAAAGATGGAATTATGAGCAATATGGATAACACTCTTGTCACAAAACAGAGGTGTAGAGGAAGACTGTAGAACACCCAAGTAAGACAGTAGCCAGCGAATCTACATGATCTCTACAGTGGCATGGGCCATAGCCCGATACTCTGCCTCAGTGGAAGAGCGGGCAATCACAGTCTGCTTCTTGCTGTGCCAGGAAATTAAAGAATCGCCCAAGAATAAACAGAGTCCAGAGTTGGTTTTGCGATCATTAACATCTCTAGCCTAATCAGCATCAACATATGCACGGAGATCCAAAGTGGAAGTGGAGGAGTATAGTAAACCATGAAATGGGGTACCATGGATATAACGGAAAATGCGAAGTAGGACTGCCCAATGTGTCGACCGTGGAGCAAAGACAAACTGGTTAACCACATGAACAACAAAGGCAATATCTGGGTGAATCACCTTCAGATAAACCAAGCAACCGACTAACTCTCGGTATAAAGTAGGATCTTCCAATGGTACACCATCAGAAGTAGAGAACTTGACATTCAACTCAACTGGAGAAGCAGCAACACGGTCATCAGTCAGCCATGTATGGCTAATAATATCAAATGCATACTTCGATTGAGAAAGGAGGTAACCTTTAGGGGAAGGAGCAACCTTTATTCCTAAGAAATAGTGAAGTAATCATAACTCTTTCATTGAAAATTCACCCAAGAGATGCTTTTTGACTTCCTCAATACCAGAAGGATCAGCACTAGTAATGATCATATCAATATACAAGAGTAACACAATAGGATTAGTGGGAGTGGAGCGAATATATAGTTCAGAATCATGAGCACTAGAAGTGAAGCCAATGTGAGACACAGCAGGTGAAAGCTTTCAAACCATGCACAAGGAGCTTTCTTAAGACCATAAATAGCATGGTGTAGACGACAAACATGGCTAGTGGATTGAGAGAGACCTTGGGGAGGTTTCATGTAAACCTCTTCAGTCAAATGCCCATGTAGAAAAACATTCTTAACATCCATCTGAAAGAGAGACCATTGACGAACAACAGCAACAGAGATCAAAGTGCGAACAATCGTTATCTTAGCAACAGGAGCAAAAGTCTTCTCATAATCAATACCATACTCTTTGGAGAAGCCTTTTGCAACAAGATGAGCTTTGTAGCACTCAAGGGAATCATCAGAGTTGCAACTAATAATATTTTTGTCAGTGGGCATCTGTACCAGTTCCCAACTACCAGTCTAATGAAGAGCAGATAACTTATCTTGAACTTCTTTATCCAAAGGGGATCAGTGAGGCTTCTGTATAAGACTTAGGTTCATAAAAAGAGTGAATAGAAGTAAGAAATGAACGAAAATATGGGGAAAAACAGGTGGTGGATAGACTAAGACGATTAGGGGGAATACCACGATTAGTGCGAGAGGGATACCGTCGTTCAGGTGCTGCTGTTTCGGTTGGCACAGGAGGTGGATGGGGTGCAGGAACATCAGAGCTGGTGAACACATTTGACCTGTGAGAGTAAACATTAGGAAAATGTGCCATAAGGGGAAGAGAGACAAAGTCAGTAACAGATTGGGGAACAGAGTCAGTTACAGATTGGGGACTAGGGTCAAGGGTGGAGGAGAATTCTTCAGGAGGAACAATTTCTAGAAAGGGGTCAAGTAAAACAAGATCCTCCTTAGAAACATGAGATACATTTGTAGGAATAGTGTAATAGGGAATACGTTCAAGAAAAACCACATGATGGGCACATACTGTTTGTTAGACACAGGATCATAACACCTGTAACCCTTTTTATGAATCCCATAACCCAAGAATACATACAAAGTTAAGCGTATAGTCAATTTGCTACGATCACGCTTTGGTAATAAAACGAAACTAGCAGATCCAAACACACGAAGTAATGAGTAATTGGGTACACGACCAAAGAATTTTTCATAAGGAGACATACTAGACAAAACAAATGTAGGCATGTGATTAATAAGAAAGACAGCAGTGAGAGCGGCTTCACCCCAAAAGACAGTGGGAACAAATGCAGATAACAAGAGAGCACGAGTTGTTTTAATGATGTGACGATGCTTCTGTTCTGCAACGCCATTTTGTTGTGGTGTTTCAGAACAGGAAGATTGATGAATAGTGCCACTGGAAGCAAGAAATTTTTCAAAGTCCCCCAAGAGGTGTTCACCCCCAAATAAGACTGGAGAACTGTGTGTGAACCATAGCATGGAAATTGTGATAAATGGAGAAGAAATCAGATTTACGAGTCATAAGAAATAACTAACAATATCTGCTATAATCATCCAAGTTACGATACTCAATATGATGAGCTGGCCTCTTACTTCTACTTCCTTTATTGGTTTATTTTGTTTCTTAGTTTAGTTTTATTTCTTTGCATATTGGACTCTTCTTATTATAGAGTCCTTCTTGTAATAAACTTCCTAGGTTTCTCTATAAATACAAATTTATGGAGAGGAGACTTACACTTCTGAGTTTACGTTTTCAGCACATTTTTGAAATTGTGATCTCTTCTCCTTCTCTTCCATTCTTTTTCTTCTTCTTCTCTCTTTTTCTAGTTTGTGAGTTGCTGGTTATTCCTTTGTGCTATTGTTACATGGTATTAGAGCAGTAGATCTCTGGTCTCCATTCATCAAAACCTTGGTTTGATAGGCCTTCGATTTTTGTCCTCTTTCTGTGTAAGTAAAATTTATTTACTACTACTACTGGTGATTGAAAGGCCTAGCTGTTCTTACTAATGCTACTGTAAGATTTTTCTTTTTGTAACACATACCATCTTGATCATCCTTTGCTACCCTAACACTACCGCCGCTATCCCCCCTCTTTTCTTTTGAGCCTTCATTCCTTTGGCCACCCGGTTGGCTGAACTGTGGATATAAGATATTTATTTTGGTGATTACCCGTTTCCCCCTTTTTGAGCCTTTACTTCCTTTGGCCACCCGGTTGGCTCAATCGAGGATATAAGATATTTATTTTGGTGGTTGTTGCTTCTTGAGGTACTTACATTATGACTGATTCTCCACATAGAGAGGTTCAGATCATCTCCATTAAATTAAAGGGAGTTTCCAATTACCTCCTTTGGGCTCAGGCAATTAAGGTCTATGTCCTTTCCAAAGAAAAATTGAAGTTGTTATATGATGATCCTCTTGACTGTCATTCTAAAGATATTGAGGCTATGGAAGTCTATAATACCTGGATGCGTTATAATTCCACTGTTCAAACCTGGTTGTGGAACAGTATTGATACATCTATTTTGCCTACAGTTATGTTTCATAATACTACTAAGGCCATTTGGTGTGACTTACAAGAGACATGGGCAAGATAAAAATGTCTCTCGTATCTATGACCTTTATGAGAAGATGTTTACCTACTATATTGGTGAAAAATCATTAACTGAATACTATAGTGGATTCAAAGGTATTGTTGAAGAAATTTAGGCTGTGCAGCCACTCACCTCTGATCTGACAAAATTGAATGCTCAACAGTCCGAGTTTTATGTTACCAAATTTTTGGCTGGACTCTCCCTTGATTATCAGGCCGTCAAGAGTCAGCTTCTTGCAGGTGTCTCTATTCCTACACTAAGTGAGACCTTCTTTCGGCTTTAACGGTTGGTACCTCAGGGAGACACCCCTTTTAAGGACACTTTTGCTTTATTTGTTGGCTGTGGTCGAGGATCCTATTCTAGAGGCCGTGGTTCCATCCGAGGTCGTTGACATGGCCCTCCTAGTCGAGGTTCTGGTAGGAAAACCTCTGATAAATCTAACAGATACTATACTCACTGCCATAAGACCAATCATACTGTTGACACTTGCTTGAAAAAGTTTGGTCGTCCTGATAGGCTAATACACTAGTAAACTCTGCTACTACTGAGGACACCTCTACCCCTGCACAAGCTCCTATACCATAGTCATCTACACCATCCTCTGCTCAATATAAAGCCCTACCTCGACGGGTTCAACAACTAGAGGCCATTGGTCCATCATCTACTACCACCTTGGCCCATACAGGTACCTCTACCCTATTCTCTACAATCTCCCCTACCCCTTGGATTATTGATTCTGGAACTACTTGTCACATGACTGGTAAGTCTTCTGTCTTTTCCTCTATTATTGATACCCCTAAGCTTGTTACTATTTATCTGGCTGATGGTTCCTCTACCACTGCCTCCCAACATGGGCAGGTTTCTCTTACCCCATCCTTGTCTTTATCTTCAGTACTATATGTCCTTAATTTACCTCTTAACCTAATGTCTATTAGCCAACTTATCAAATCACTTAATTGTGTTGCTGCCTTCTTCCCTTCTTATTGTACTTTACAAGATCTCAGGACCAGGGCGACGATTGGTGGCAGACGTAAGCATGCTGGCCTATACTACTTGGAGTAGACTGCACCTTCTACTACTACTGCTATTACATCCACTAACATTCCTCAATGGCATCATCGACTTGGTCACCTGTCTCTCTCTAAAATGAAGGCTCTAATCCCTACTTGCAAGTCTCTCTTTACTTTTCAATGTGAGGCATGTGAATTAGGGAAACATCACCGTTCTTCTTTCCCTATTAGTTCTATGCCTAGGCGTCCTTCTCCCTATTCTTTAGTACATTCTGATATTTGGGGTCCTTGTTGAATCCCCCATGGACTTGGTTTTTCATATTTTTTCACATCTGTGGATGATTATTTCAGGATGACTTGGCTTTATTTAATTAAAGATCGTTCTGAGTTAATATTTTTAAGGGTTTTTATAAAGAAATTTCTACTCAATTTAGGGTTCTATCAAAATTTTGCGTACAGATAATGCTCTTCAATATATTCAATCTGCTGTTTCTAACTTTTGTTTTGTTAATGGGATGCTTTATCATACGAGTTGTTCTTACACTCCCCAACAAAATGGAGTTGCTGAACGTAAGAATAGACATCTACTGGATTTTGCTAGGTCTCTCATGTTTCATATGAATGTACCTAAGTATTATTGGAGTGATACTGTTTTGATTGCTTGTTATCTTATTAATAGGATGCCTTCTTATGTTCTCCAAAATAAAGTTCCCTTTACTCTTCTCTATCCTAATACCCCTTTATTTCATGTCTCTCCTTACGTTTTGGTAGTACTTGTTTTGTCCACATCATGCATCTCAAATTGGATAAACTTTCTCCTCATTCTATCAAATGTATTTTTCTTGGTTATTCCCGTATTAAAAAGGGTACAGATTTTTTTTATTCCATGAATAAGTGTTACTATGTGAGTCCTGATGTGACCTTCATTGAGGACAAACCATACTATTCGATTACGGTGCCTGCTATTTCACCTACCATTGACCCACAAATTCCTATTATCACCTCTGATGATTCTGTACCAACACCTACCCTCCTCGCCCCCACCACCACCTCCCCCTCTACAGGTCTACACACGTCGTTCAATGCCGGCTCCAACAACTACTATCTCATGCTCCGCCTGCTCCTACATCTTTATCTAGCTCTTAGGTCACCTTTGACCTCCCTATTACTCTTCGTAAAGGTACTCGTACCTGTACTCAGCCTGAACGGTACTCCTTATTTTTCCTATTGAGCATTTGGTTACTACTGACCATCTTCTCAGCTGTCATCAGAAACTTGTCTACTCGTTATTTTGCTGCCTTTGTCCCTACCTCTCTTTCCCAAGCCTTGTCCCATCTAAGGTTGAAAGTGGCTATATCTGCTGAGATGGATGCTCTGACATCTCGTCAGACTTTGGCTCTTATTCATCTCCTACCTGACCACTTTGTTGTTCGTTGCAGATGGGTGTATACTGTAAAACATAACTCGGACGGTTCTATTGAATACCTGAAAGCTCGGCTTGTTGCCAAAGGGTTCACTCAAACATATAGGGTTGACTACTTTGAAATGTTCTCTCCTGTGGTTCGTCTCAACTCTGTTCGATTTATTATTTTTATGGCTATGAATTTTGATTGGCCTCTATATCAAATGGATGTTAAAAATGATTTTTTATATGGGAATCTTCAGGAAGACGTTTATATGGGCCAACCTCCAGGGTATGTTGCTTAGGGAGGGACTTCTACCAAAGTCTGTAAATTACTTAAGGCTATTTATGGACTTAAACAGTCCCCTCGAGCTTGGTTTGATAAATTTAGCACAGTCATTACTAGATTTGGTTTCACTACTTGTTATTCTGATCACTTTTTTTTTTTGTAAGACATCATCAATCTACTATGACCATACTTGCAGTCTATGTTGATGATATCATTATTACTGGGAATGTTAAGTCTGGAATTGCAGAGATTAAGTCTTATCTTAACAAACATTTTCAAATGAAAGACTTAGGGCTCCTTCATTATTTTCTTGGCATTGAAATTGTTCGAAGTAGTAAAAGTATTAGTTTTTTCCAACGGAAATATTTACTTGATCTTCTTTCTGGAACTGGTCTCTTTGGCACTAAGCCTGCTGACACTCTAAATGGACCCTCATCTAAAATTTGAAACATGTGATAGTCCTGCATATTCTGATGTTCATCAATATAGACGGTTGGTTGGGAAACTAATTTACCTTACTATTACTCGGCTTGATCTTTCCTTTGCAATTGGAATGGTCAGCCAATTTTTGCAAGCTCCTAAGATTGTCCATTGGAAGATGCCTATTGTATATTACATTATCTCAAGAAGTTTCCTGGCACTGGTTTTATTTATTCTCGCCATCGTCATCTTGATGTTGCGGGATTTTCTGATGCTGATTGGGCTAGGGTAGATGGTGATAGGCATTCTACTACTGGTTACTGGACATTTGTTGGTGGTAATCTTGTCACTTGACGAAGTAAAAAGCAGACTACTGTATCTAAATCTAGCTGAATCTGAGTATAGGGCTATGGCACAGACAATGGCTGAACTACTACAGTTGAAAAATCTACTACAGGAATTGGGGTTTCGTATCTCTTATCCTATGGCGTTGATGTGTGATAATCAGGCTGCAATCTACATTTCCAGCAATCCAGTGTTTCATGAACGTACCAAACATATAGAGGTGGATTGTCATTTTGTTCGTGATGCTGTTATGAAGAAACTAGTCGTCACTCCCTTTGTACCATCTTCAAATCAGCTCGCCAATATACTTACTAAGCCCTTGTTTGGACCAGCGTATCGTTTGAACTGTTACAAGCTTGGATTGGGTGATCTTCACACTCTAGCATGAGGGAGGGTGTTACGATACTCAATATGACGAGCTGGCCTCTTACTTCTACTTCCTTTATTGGTTTATTTTGTTTCCTAGCTTAGTTCTATTTCATTGCTTATTGGACTCTTCTTCTTATAGAGTCCTTGTAATAGACTTCCTAGGTTTCTCTATAAATACAAATTTATGGAGAGGAGACTTACACTTTAGAGTTTACGTTTTCAGCACATTGCTGAAATTGTGATATCTTATTCTTCTCTTCCATTCTTCTTCTTCTTCTTCTCTCTTTTTCTGGTTTGTGAGTTGTTGGTTAAACCTTTGTGCTATTGTTACAATCCACAAACGAAACATAGTAAACCGATCCACCTTTGGTAGGAACCTGAGAGGGTCCCCAAACATCAGTATGAACTAGAGAGAAAGGTGAAGAGGAGAAAGATGTGCTAGTATTAAATGGTAAAGCAAACATTTTAGCAAGTTTACATCCATTGCAAGAGGACACATCAGTATCATGTAAAGAAATTTTTTCCAATAACCATTAATACTTAATTGTTTCAAAGTAGTACCAGGTGTATATTCTAGTCTAGAATGCCACAAATAAAAAGGGGAAGAGTTACAGTCCAAATGAAAAGAAGAAAAAGCAGAGGATGAAGAAACAAGAATGTGCAAATTTTCTAAAACATAAAGTCTTCCAACTCTATGCCCAGTCCCAACCAGCTTCTATGTCTTCCGATCCTACATAATACAATCAGAAGACGAAAAAAGAACATCATATCCACAGTCAGCCAATTGACTAATTGAAAGTAAACCAAGAGAGAATTGAGGAACATGAAAAACATTAAGTAAGGATAGAGCAAAAGAGCAAACAGATCCAATAGACTCAACATGCATAGGAGTACCATTGGCGGTTAAATATACAGGAGAAGATGGGATATGACAACTACTAAGGGAAGAAATATTAGGAGTCATATGATGAGAAGAACCAGAATAAAAAATCCAATGACTGGAGGTGAGACTAGAAGTGGGTGATTTAACCAAACCTGAGTGGACAGTGGTAATTGCAGAAACATGCATCTGATCTGAAGAAGGTGAAGGTAGCATAGACTGTAGCTGCTCAATCATCGACTGAACCATGGAGCTTGGAAGATGATCACTACATGTTGGTGTTGCAAGTGCTGTGGGACCTTGTGGAAATTGTGGACAGCCATCAGGACTTGATGAAGCCCTAAACTGCTGGTTTGAAGTGGGAAAGCGGCCCTTTTGGAGTTTAGGACAATTAAATTTCTAGTGCCCCTTTTGTCGACAAAAACTGCACTTATCAATTCCAACCTGAGTTTTTGGTTTTCTAGTAATCTGAACAAGGTTGGACATGGGAGTAGGTAACAGTGACCCAGATGAGGCGGTGAAAACAGATGGTTGAGAGGAGCCTGCATCAGTAACTTTGAACCAAGTCTCTTCGGTGATCAGTTCTCGAATAGTAGCATCAACAAAAGGAAGAGTCCGATGCAGAATAGATCCTCCAGGTGATTCAAATTGATCTCGCAAAACCATGAGAAATTGAACCAGTCGTTGTTTTTCCTTATAGGTAATATAGCTCTCAAACAATTGGAGATCTTGTAGTTCCATGAGGGTTAATGATCCCAATAGTTTGTCATCTGATGGTAAAATTCTTGAATTGTTTTACCATCCCGCTTTGCACATCGTATTTTCATTTTCAATTGATACTGCTTTGTAAAATTGGATTCCAGATACATTTGACTGAGGTACGACCAAACATTATTTGCAGTTTTATATTTAGAACAATTCATACCAATGTTAAGATCAACTGAGTTGTATATCCAATTCAATATTTGTGCATTTTCCATCTCCCACTTTCCTATGGCTATGGCCATGGTTTTAACTATCGATATGATACACCCCGTATCCATCGATACGTATCCGTATCGATAGTGGTCGATATGATACTCTTCGATACGTATCTCTTTTTTTAAAACGAAAAGTGTATCCACATGTATTGAGTGTATCGAACCCTTACGACTCTATACACTTCGATACGGTCGATACACTTATGTTTCCAATCTTACAAAAAATAAGATACACTTACCGATACAGCTCGATACATGTCGATACAGACCAATACACCTCGTTATAGACCAATACACCTCGATACAGACTGATACACCTCGATACGGTTATACAATTTAATTTTTTTTTCCACTTTTCTAGTCTTCCTCCTTGCTGAAAACCTACAATTCATGGTAACCAAAGTTGTAGCTCATTGAATGTCATCAACTATGTCTTTAATCCTTGGAAATATTTCAAGATTGCTTATTATAGTTTTTTATGCTTAAAAATGGTGTTTTCCATGTTCCTTAATCATTTCCATATGCAACTTGCCCCATATCCTAGCGTATCCACCTTATCCACGATGCTAGGATCCACCGTATCCACAATACGATATAATACGTCTCTAAAAATTGCCCGACCGGTACGCTACAGATACATGATACTTCAATCCTTGGCTGTGGCATAATTTTCTTCCATAGGGTGTGATGGTTTGACGAAGGAGCCAGTTACATAACCCCATCTACCTTTGCCAATTAAAAAATTTTCCATTACAGATGACCAATAAGAATAATTGCTGTCATTTAACCTGATGTTAATCAGCTGATTTTCCTTTTCAATAGATGATATATTTACCACAGAAGAAGAACAAGAAAGGTATCGTTGTTGCTGGTTGCCTGCAAAGAACAAGAGAGAGGTACCTGTGTTGCTGGTTGCCTGTGAAGAGAAAACCGATGCTGAAGAGCAAGCCGAAGAACAAGATGCTGCTGGTTGCCTGTGAAGAACAAGAGAGGAAGAACAAGATCTGCAATATGGTTTTGGATTGATTCAAAGAACTTGTTCTGATACCATGATAAAGTTTGAGAAGAAGAAGAGAATAAGAAGAAAATGATAGATACTTTCCTGATTTAATGTAAAGTCACAATGGAATAATAGGTTACGAAGGATTATATAAGAGGCCTAATCTGTCCATAAAAGGAAACATGATAAAAGAGATCCAAGGAGATCCAAAACTAACTAAAGGAAATACAAAGTAATATAAAGCTATCTACCTAATATAACAAACTACCCAAAGCTAGTACCGCTGGCAGTACAATATATATCAATTCACATCTAGATCACACTGATGGAATTTACATGGAAAGTTGATTATTATTTTTTTGATCTAGCATCTCTGAATTTTATTAGCTACTAGAACGAGGTGCTTGAAGATCATTGGGCTCTTATTTGTGGGTGTTGTCGTTGGGTGTTCCCATCCGTTATTAGTCCACGTGGAATGCTCCATGTGAGGGGGATTAATCCCACGTGGAATACTCTACGTGGGAAGGGGGATTGATTATATATATATGTATATATATATATATATATATACACTGAAGTTCATTGAAGAGAGCTACCTATTATATGCTTGTGTTGGGAGCATACTACTGTTGCACGTGATGTAACCTATTGCTTACTTATTGTGACTACTACATTACTGTTTCAAGATCTTCTTCAAAGGTCTTATTCAAGATTTGTTGGTCTTGGCTTCAAGAACTACTACTCAATTTTTTTATTGCTACTTTAATACTACTATTGCTATTGTTGTTGCTTCAGTTGATATATTAGTTCAAGGTGAAGCTTGTGCGGTTTTTGCTGCTTAGTGTCTGCTCTGTTGCTGATGCTACTTCTACTTGGTTCACAATGACCTTAAACTGTGTTGCTGTTGCTACTTGGTTCATAGTGACCTACATTGTGCTATTATTGCTGTTTGGTTCATAGTGACCTCAAACTGTGCTATTGTTGCTGTTTGGTTCACAGTAACCTATATTGTTTTGTTTCACAGTGACCTATACTGTGCTACTACTACTATTTGGTTCACAGTGGCCTATATTGTGCTGCTGCTACTATTATTATTACTGTTGTTGCCACTACTATTGCTACAACTACTGTTGCTATTACTATATTGTTTCAAGCTGAAGCTCTTATACCCCCTGTTCCAACTTGAGGGGGGTGTTAGCGTTATCGATAAGGGTAACCTATAGCGATGTGGGATTCACTATAGATTTGATATTTATTTATTTATTTGATGTAAGTAGTGGATCTATTTCCACTATAGCCTTTTCTTTGTTTCCTAAGTTGGTTAGGTCTCCTTTCTTATTTGGATTATTTAATTAGAAAAGTTTCCTAAATACCATTGTCACTATCTTTTCATTATCCATAAATAAATGAGTGTAGGAGAGAGACAATACAGTTGATTCTTCCCTTTTCTACCTTTCTTTTATTTCTCTCTTTTTCTCTTACAGCTCCAATGTTATTGGCTTTTCTTTTATTGTAAACTATTACAAATCTCTTTAAAGTGATCAACCATATTGGATTGTTTTTCCAGTTGAGTTTTCAAAGCTGCATTCTCAGTCTCTATCATGGAATAGCCTATAGATGCCTGTTAAAGCTGAGTCTCAAGATTATCAATGAATTTCTTGGATTCTTTATTTTGTACTTTCAACTCTTGAATCAATTGTTTTTGCTCTTTAACTTCTTGTTAGGCAAGCTTATTATTTTTTCTCTCTCTTGAGTTCATTGATAGCTGCCACTAACTTTTCCATAAAATTTACCTCACCTTCTTCATGACAGCTTGAGGTTGATTCTTCATCTTTGTTCTCATTTTTTCTTCAATGAAAATCATAAACAATGCCTGACCTCACTAGGTTGATTTCTTGAAACATCATCTGAATCATCATATGAAGTGTCACTGCTTCTCTTTGAAATGAAGCTTTTTCTTTAGACTTGTTCTTCTTGAATCTATACTTTTTCTTGTCCTTAAACTTGTCCTTGTTGACATTTTCATCATCACTTTCAATTTTATTCTTCTTTGGACATTTTGCAGCAAAGTGTCCAACCTTACCACAATTGAAATACTTAAATGAGAATTTGTTCTTGTATCTTCCTATACCCTTCTTCACTTTTCTAGTAAAGTGAGCTGTGGCCGAGCTGGGGCCTCATCTTCACTTTTATCTTCTTCTGACTCCCTTAGAAATCTTCAATTTTTTCATGGCCTTGAAAGCTGTTTGCTTATCTGTAGATTTTCCCTTGCCAACTCTCATCTCAAAGGCAGTCAACATGCGATGCACTTCATCAAGAGTAATTATATCCAAATCCTTGGACTCTTCAATTACTGAGACTTTTGAGTCAAACTTGGAGGTGAGAGATCTCAAAATCTTCTGACAAACAATAGGTCTTTTTAGATCTTCACCATGTCCTATGATGGAGTTGACTACTTCATTAACTCTGGTCATATACTTGTCAACACTTTTGTCCTCTGTCATTTTTAGGTTCTCAAATTGAGCCCTGAATATTTGCAACTTTGCTTTTTTTTTTTTTTTTTTTTCCTTGTCCCCTTCATAGATGTTTATTAACCTGTCCCAGACTTCCTTTGCAGTCTTGCAGTCCATGACCATAGCCAACTCACTGTTAGCCAATCCTCCTTGAATGGCATTGAGTCCCTTGAGATTGTTCTCAACGTTTTTTTTTTTTTTTTTTTTTTTTTTTTGTGGCACTGGGTGCATTAGTTTCTAAGGGTGTGTAGCCATTCACAACTGCTACCCAAACATCGAAACTAAAAGATCCCAAATAAATTTCCATTGTTCTCTTCTAGAACACAAAATTAGTTCCATTAAAAAGTGGGGGTTTGCTAAAACCTTCCCATGGTGACAGGACTGTTTCCGGATTACTCAGTTGCTGATTAAGCTGTCTTTGAGCCTGGTGTTTTGATACCAATTGATGAACCTGGGTTGACACTAAGAGGGGGTGAATCAGTGTATAAAAGCTTTCCTCTAATTTTCCCTACTGCCCTAAACTTATAGAGACACATACACAAGCGTATGCAAATCTATCTTGCTACTACTCAGTGGCCAGGTCTACCAGATTTGCACACCCATCCTACAATCCATTCCACGCACTTTATATTATACAAAAAATTACACAATCCACAACACAAGATATTACGTGGTTCACCAACACAGTGTGTGATGGCTAGTCCACGGAATAATGCCCAACGGGCTCCATATATACACAATACACTACTTTTAGTCCTTTACAAGAGAAGGGTTCTTACCCTGTGTTTATCCAACATATAATTGAGAAGGCATTATGATGCCAGGGTTCAGGCAACTGTAACTGCCAGTGTCCAACACCTACTGAACACAAAACTTAAAATAGTTTTTTGAGCTTATAACATGCTCTACAATGAAATCCCAAAATAGCTAGGTATTCAACATTTACCACCATAGTTGTCAAGGCGACGCCTAGGCGTCCGGGTGGTTTATACAGGCCTGGGCGCCAGGGCCCCTTGTGTACATGAGAAAGGCGGTCGCCCAGGGTGCCTGGGCGTCGCCTAGGTCGCCTTAAACGCCCAGAATGCCTGGGCGGCCGTCTTTTTCTCATATTTTCCTTGATCTTTGAATTTTATTTAGGAGATTTATTAGGCTAGACAGGAACAACATTTATCAGGCAGTACTTATTTATGACTAATATCATTTAAGTGTTACTTAAGATATTATTCATAAATAAGCAAATACCTCCCTATTTGAATCCAATAAAAATAGTCTAAAATTCAAATTCCAGAAGGATAAAAAGTCAACCCCCCAGTTGAAGAACAAAAATCATATTTTTGGGTGCGAGGGCGATTTTCAACTTTTAAATTCTAGGTTTTTTTCTAAATATAAAAATTCTATAAATCTTATTATAATAAATCATCATTAAAAACCAAGAGTGCGCTAAAATAATCTTTTGCTTTGATGCCCAAAAAATAATTTACATTCAGACGACTTTAAACAGCATTCCCGTATTCCGAACAAGATTTGACTAGAGTGTGACTCCTTCATTATAACTTGGATTCAAGCAATCTCGGATTTGTTGGAAAGCTGATTATGCTAGCTTTGCAACGAATTCAAGATTGCTTGAATCCGAACTATATTAAAGGAGTTACGCTCCGATCAAATTCGTTAAAAGTACGCAATTGTTAGTCATAAATAATTGTTTACTTAACTCTAGACACAATCCCAGGTCTTAGTGTACATTAGTAAACTTGGGTCCACACCACATATTAATTAAGTTATGTCTTAAATGTTGATTATTTATGTAGAATGTTGCATATATATAAACATTAATATTTTAGAAATAAAAAAAATGCACTAGGAACGCCTTGGTAGCCTAGGCAACGCCTAGGCGGGCGCCTAGACGCATAGGCGCCCAGGATGGCCCCAAACGCCTTGGATCGCCTTGTCGCCTTGACAACTATGTTCACCACATAACTAGCCTACAATGTGTTGAAAGCAAATAACCATGCAAGGTTTAGAAGATCTTACAATCAGTGCTTTCAAATAGCCGAAAATATCTCTGGGTCTCCACACCGCTCTCGAGAACCTTCAACGACTCCCACAGTTGAGAGAACTTGAGTCTTGCACATAACTCATTTCTTTTCTCTCTCACAGGCAAACAACCACCATGAATATTCAATGAAACCTCCACCAACCTCTCATTACTCTTCAATGCACGATTAACATGCAAGAATGAGGTTGGTAGGTAATTGAATGCTCACACACCAATAAAAACCCCCAAAATCCCCTTCTCCTCTCTATTTTGTGATTTCTGCTCGTTGCTAGCTTTGTTTTTCATTCTCAGGTTGAAGAGGATTCAAAATGAAGAAAAAAAGATTTTGGATCATCCGATTTGGACACCAAATGGCCAAGATATGATCAAAACATTATTGGCTAATGAGAATATTTAAAACAAAATCTTTGAGAGCCTTATCGTGCACCCTTTTTTTTTCTTCTTTTTTTTTTTTTTGTGTAAAAGTCTGATTTTTTTTATAAGTAAAAGAAAGATAAAATTTACAACTAAAGTCCTACGGGAACGGCAACCCAGCTATAGCTATAGCAGGAAACCACCTGCAAAACCACCAAATAACAAAAAACTGTTCTTAACTAAAGATAAAAATAGACAATCAACTTGCTCTCCTACTCCGGGTCATCCTTGGAGAGTAGATAGCAAGTCTAACATTCGGATTACACTTCCCTACTGTCAGATTCAGATTAATTAAACTAAGTCTGAGTTGTGGAATAGTGTGCCACAAACCTAGGTATTTATAATTAATAAAATGAGAGGATACATTGAACCTGTACATAATGAACCTGGTCAATGAACCTCGACATATTGAACCTGGTCATAATGAACCAGGATATAATGTACACTTAAGTGAGGTTTTACTATGTTATCCCTAATGACTTACTTGGACATTTACAACGCTCCCCCTCAAGTTGATGCATATATATCAATCATGCATAACTTGGACAATATTGGATGAAACAATTTTCCAGGAAGACCTTTGGTGAAAATGTCGGCCACTTGCTCCCCTGATTGAACATAAGGAATGGAAATCTACCCACTGTCACTTTTTTCCTTGATGAACTATCGATCGATCTCTATATGCTTTGTTCGGTCATGTTGCATAGGATTGTGAGCAATGTTGATAGCAGCCTTGTTGTCACAGAACAATTTCATAGGAAGAGCGATACTGATACTCAAATCCTGTAGTAATCCTTTTAGCCATAGTAACTCACATATCCCTTGTGCCATAGCTCGAAATTCCGCCTCTGCACTAGACCGAGCTAATACATTCTGTTTCTTGCTTCACCATGTTACTAGGTTTCCTCCAATGAAAGTGCAGTAGCCTGAGATAGATTTCCTTTTCTGGGTTTCTGCCCAATCTGCATTTGTATAGGCATCAATCTGGAGGTGACCATGAGGAGAGAGGAGAATTCCTCTGCCGAGAGCTGATATGAAGAATCCTGAGAACAGCATCCATATGTGATGAATATGGGTCATGCATGAATTGACTCACTAGGCTAACTGCAGACGCAATATCTAGTCTAGTGTAGGCTACGTAGATTAGCTGTCCAACTAATCTCTGATATTGCCCTTTGTCCACTTGATCACCCTCCTTCTCTTTAAGCCGAGTGTTAGCATCAATTGAAGTTTCACATGGCCGACATCCTAGGAGCCTAATATCAGATAGGAGATTTAGGATATACTTTCTCTGAGACAGGTAAATTCCTTTTGAAGATCATGCCATCTCAATCCCAAGGAAATATCTGAGCTTTCCTAGATCATTAACTTCAAACTCCTTTCCTAAGAAAAACTTGAGTTGCTTGATTTCTCCAGTGTCATTGCCTGTGATCACAATGTCGTCCACATAGACAATTAAAATAGTAGTGTTTCTACCCTTTCGTTTGATGAATAGAGTGTGGTCAGCATTACTTTGTGTATAGCCAACTGAGGTCATTGCCTTATGGAACCATCCAAACTAGGCTCTGGGAGATTATTTAAGACCATATAGGGATCGTTTCAACTTGCAAACTTTCCCTTCAGTTGTAGGAGAAGTAAATCCAGGTGGGACATCCATGTAGACTTCTTCTGCTATGTCCCCTTGAAGAAATGCCCAGTGGTTGGAGGTCCCAGGTGTAGTGAACTTCACACACCGGAATGACTTGGATCATGGTCATCTTTGCAACCAGAGCAAAGGTCTCCTGATAATCAATCCCATAGGTTTGAGTGAACCCTTTGGCTACTAGTCTGGCCTTGTATTGATCTATGGTCCCATCTTCTTTTTGCTTCACAGTGAAAATCCATTTGTACCCCACAGGTTTCTTACCAGCTGAAAATTCTACAAGATCCCAAGTCTCACTTTTCTTCAAGGCAGTCATTTCATCCACTATAGTTGCTTTCCATCTTGCATCTATGATTGCTTCCTACCACTGCTTAGAAATAGACACAAAAGACAAGGTGGAGACAAAAACATGGTATGACGGGGATAATGACTTGTATGAATCATATTGAGAGATAGGATACTGAGTGCAGGTATTAGTACCCTTGCGGAGGGCAATAGGTTTGTCTAGCTCAGAGGGAAGAGTTATTAGAGGAAGGAATCTCAGTTTTTAAGGCAGTATTTGGTTCTGGAGCTGATGATGGGATATGTAGAGGAGCGTTGATGGTGGTGGCCTTTTCTTGCTTGTGTCTGGTGCGGCTGTATACGTGAAGAGGAGGTGGAGTATCCTGCTGAGGTGGAGTGTCTTCTGTGGCAGCTTCGGGGCTGGGCTCTGTTTCTGAAGGGGGTTATGTAGGAGGCTCCCCCTGTATAGGAGGATCCATGGGCAAAACAAAATGACCATCTTCCTGAGGATAAGGCTCCCCCTGAAGATGGGGTTTATGGTAGTAAGGAAGTTGTTCATGAAAGACAACGTCCATGGATATGAAAATGCGACGGGTGGGAGGTTGATAGCATTTGTATCCTTTTTGGGTAGGAGAGTAGCCCAAAAAAATACACCGAATACTTATGGGATCAAGTTTTCCAAGAGATCTATGGTTGCGAGCATAGCAAACACAACCAAAAATTTCGGGAGGGATGATATGGGAGTCTGTGCCAAGGAGCAGGGTTAATGGGGACTTGTGTCCAAGAATTGGTGTGGGAACACAGTTAATGAGGAAGGCAGAGGTAAGCACAACATCACTCCAATATTGAGCTGGGACATTCTATTCAAACATCAATGCACGGGCCACTTCAAGAAGATGCCGATTTTTCCTTTCAGCTACCCCATTTTGTGTTGGAGGGTTGACACAGCTTGTTTGGTGAACAATTCCATTTGTGACCAGACACTATTGAAAGTCACCCACGAGATATTCTCTCCCATTGTGACTGCGGAGAATTTTGACGGAGGCTTGATACTGATTCTTTATCATCTGGTGGAATTGTCGAAAACATGAAAATACCTTACTCTTATGATGTAAAAGATACACCCAAGTTGTCCTAGAATAGCAACTATAAATGTCACAAACCATTTATGCCCAATGATGGATATAGTTCTAATGGGACCCCATACATTTGAATGAATTAAATGAAAGAGTGTAGTGTTGCATTTAAATAAAGGACGATACGATGAACGAGTTTGCTTAGCCAGAATACAAACTTCGCAAAAGAACTCATTTCGTTTACATTTATTGGCTAATGAAGGAAACAGACTAGATAAAATAGAAAATGACGGATGCCCAAGACGCTAATGCGAGAGCTGGAAATCTGATGAAGCAGAGTAAAGCTGACGTGAAGGTTAGGGAAGACCTTCCTCAAGCAAATATAAACCACCCTGCATCCTACCATATCCAATCGTCTTCTTTGTGTTAGATCCTAAAACAGACAATGAGATGGAAAAAAGGTTACTTCGCAATTTAAAGCAATGGTAAGACGACTGATAGACAGAAGGTTTATTGCAAAATTGGGTACATGAAGAGATGAATCCAAAGATAAGGAAGGGGTGCAACATATGGAACCTTTTCCTGATACAGGGAAAAGGGTGCCATCCGCAACATGAACAATGTCAATCTCAGATGGAGGAAACTACTTATGAAACAAACTATAATTACCAATCATGTAATCCGTGGCCCCTGAGTCAATGATCCAAGAGTTGGAGATCATAAACGTACCATGGCCACTGAAGTACATACCTAATCGAGCAAGATGGGAACTTGAAGTGGAAGGGGCACAGAGGCAAGAGCAGCTGTAGTGGTAGACCCGGATAGTGCAGTGAAAGATGGCTGAAGTAGACAGTTGAGTGCCTGAAGAGTCTCCTGCAAAGTGGGTTCTGAGTTGGCATGAGTCTCAGTCTGATGTGCCTGCCGCCCCTTGAAATTCTTGGTTCTTTACATATTCTTCTCAGCTGTTTGGTTTCAAAGTCCGCTAGCTTACCATTGAGTTTCCAGCATGTCTCCTTTGTGTGCCATAGTTTCCCACAGTGGTCACATTTGACTGTTTCTCGGCCTGCAGTGGAACCTTTAAGGACTTGGGTACTCGTTTGGAGAACAGAGCGATCAGTAGCAGAGGGTGCCAGCATTGTAGTACGGCGTTGGTCATCTAGTTGCACCATGGCATAGGCTTATTCAAGAGTAGGGAATGGTTCTTTATTGAGAATCTGTGAGCGAATTAGGCCGAGCTCAATGTTCAATCCTGCCAAAAAAGTGTACACCTTGTATTTTCTTCTCTTTTCTTGAATAGTGTGGCGTCTTCCTCACATTTTGCATGTAAGGAGTCATAAAAGTCAATGGCTTGCCAGTGGTTTCTTAACTGGGTATAATACTGTGATACCGTTAACTCCATCTGTGTTATTCCATTAACTTTCTTTTGGATGGCATAAATCAGCGCATCATTCCCAACCTGGGAATAGGTGTCCTTTGCTTACTTCCAAATCTGGGCAGCAGTATCTAATAACAGATACCCCTCCGCAATGGCAGGATGTATGGAATTTATATGGTATTGCATTACCAAAGAATTTTCAGCCTACCATATTTCTAACGGAGCCCTTTCAGTGCTAGGTTTCGTTTTAGTCCTAGTAATATTGCCAGACAAACCCTGGGCTGTAATGGATAATTGGGTGGCTCTAGCCCACATCAAATAATTACCACCATCTAACTTGGTGGTGTTCAAAGGAATAGTAACATGTTCCAATTTAGTTAACTTTGTTCCAGCAGATGTTACATCTGAATCACCCATATTTACAGAACTTGGTGGACAAAAGAACTCACAGAAAAAATTTCCACTTACAACCAGATGATTACAGCAGATCAGAAATCATAAACTTTTGCAATGTATCAATGATCACAGTAGATCAGAAGTCATACAATTTATTCAACAATCTGATCTCGATTTTCTGAGTGTAGAAAAAAAAACGAGAAAAAAAATGATAATATTGGTATGAATAGGGGATACCTGGTCTTGAGAATGGTGAGAAAAACAAATTCCAGAGAAGAAGGTGATGCCGCAGGGAAGAAGGATGATCAGCTGATCTATTATCTCCAAGTATGTTGCTGCAATATACCAAACCAATCAAGAAACCAGGTATGCTTGCTGCAGTATGTGTTTAACCCAACTTTGTTGAGAAAATCCAAGTAAGAGATTGTAAAAGCATATTTTTCACAGAGAAGGGAAATCTTCATAAAAAAAAAGCCGCAATGTTGAGAAGCTTTAGGGACTGCTTGCGGTAATAGGGAAGAGCTGAGAAAAATCTTTGTGAAAATTTTTTTTGATATAAAAGAGGAAATAGGGCTGTAATCTTGTCAAGTTACGACATCCTCATAGATTACCGCCTTTCCAATAGGATTAACGGCTAAAGGTGAAAGAGAAGGGGTGTTTAAAGGTAGCGGAAGAGAAGAGGGGTTTCAGGAGGAGGCAGCCAGATCTGGTGAAGAAGAAGTCGTGGCAAGGAGAGGAAAAAGAAGATTGTGGCAGGGGCTAGGGAGGTTTTATGTTCATGGATATGATACCATGTCAGATTCAGACTAATTAGACTAAGTCTGAGTTGTGGAAGTATTTATAATTAATAAAATGGGAGGATACATTGAACCTGGACATAATGAACCTGGTCAATGAACCTAGACATAATGAACCTGGACATAATGTACACTTAAGTGAGGTTTTACTATGTTACCCTTGATGACTTAAGTGAACATTTACAACACCTACCACTAGAGCACTAATATCCTCAAGGTTCACACAAGATGTGTGGCCATAATCAACCCCTTGTGAGTTCCCCCTCAGTAAAAGCCCCAGCATTCGTTTGAAATGCCTCATCAACATTAAGCAGAGCTTTATCTATAAAACTACTTCCACTCGTCCATTTCCTCCCACCATTGCAGTACGCCCAGGAGAAGAGGTAATAATTCAGCTTGCCACCGCATCTACTTGAACTAAAGGCATACTCTGCTGAGCAGTCATACCGACCACACCATCAGGAACCACACCCTTCTTAAGAGATTCGCTAGTCACTGCATGAGTCTGTGCTACAGCAACTTCCTTAGGCTTAGAAGGTTGTATTTCACCTTCCTGCACTCCCTCGACCTCCTCATCTTCATATGATTCAACATCATCAGCATTATCAGAGTCCTCGTCGTCAAATGCATCCGCCCACCTTCCTAAAGGTTTCCCCGATACTGCATCCAAATCATTTACAGTACCATCAACAGTCGTCCTTCTAACTTTCTCCGCAGTAGGTTGTCGCCGATTCTCCTCCCCCCCTTTCCCAAGAGAGGGCAGACATTCGCTCTATGGCCAAAGGTTTTGTAGTTAAAGCAACACACGGCAGGCTCCTCGTACTCCACTTTCTACTTGAACAGAAAGTTTAAGCCTCTGTATTTGTGTTCCTACCATAATTTCTTCAGGTCTTTGCCCTACCATTCAACATTTCCACATGGACTCTAGCAAAACGACCCACTATTTTGTTCTTAGTGTTCCTATCAACTCCCACCAGTCTCCCGAGAGCCTTACACATCGAAAATAATAAATCCTCCTCCCAATATTGGATCCCAAGACCAGGTAGCCGCATCTATTGGAGATGCCAACCTATCTGATCATCGTCAACATTGAAGGAAGGATCCCAGAGTTGTAACTCGTAGCACCTGGCCATTTATTGGAGTCAGACCCCTCTTCCACATGGATAATAGCGCATCCTTTGAGAGGAATCGAAACACAAAATATCCTCTTCCCAGTGCCGTCATCTCAAATTTAGATGAAGGGCTTCGTTGTTCAGCTAATATGCAGTAAAGATCCTTCAATAACAGACCTTTAATATACAATCTACCTATTAGTGCCAACTGATACTTGGCCAATTGTCTGTCCACCACGTCTTGAGGCAATACAACCCTTGTAACGCCACCTGACACAACTGGGTCAGGAAGAGAGTTTAGATCGGGTAGGCCCCCAACTACTTGAGCAAAGGTTCTACTACCCATTCCTTGTTTTTGACCTGAAGTACCACCAGTTTCCCGCATATTCATAGTATCAACACCCTTTATCATTATAGGCTCACCAATTACAAAACCCTTACCTTTGTCTTTAGCTGACCACCGATGCGTTCCTTCTCCGAGTCCGGGACCAAGTCGGATTTCCTCTATCTTCAAATATTTGATGATCTTTGGAGTTTCTATATTTGATAACATCGGATCTCTCAGGAAGGAAACACAAAAATTGTCCAAGATCTACGCTTACCTCTCCAGGATTTACCACCGGAACTGCGCCTCCCATCGGAAGTTGACTCCCAAATTCCGGCCACAGCTGCGGCACATCCGCCTCCCTCTGTCTAGTATGCATGGCCCTACCAGACTCTTTTGACATTCCCATTCTTGACCATCTATTCAACTCGATCGATAAGCAAATAACCACCTTCAACAGAAGATGGAAAGGAACCAGATCGTACTTCATGGTTTCTATTAGAAAAACATGGATTCACAATTGGCAACCCCATCGACCCCAGTTGAGAACCAACAAACCCATGATCACAAACACCACTGTCACCCAGGAATAGGTTTTCTGAATGATCCCTAAGCTCTGTAAGACCAGTCATAACCGAACCCCTACCATTAGGGTTTGGAGCCAAATCCATGGTAGCCAACAAACCCTGGCTGCCTCCACCAACTGCTTGAGCATATCTCCCCTCTGAATAGGCAACCATAAAAGGCAAACCGACCGATGATCTCTGCTATAGACAAGCAGCCATAGCTTGTTTTTCTTAGAAACCCTACCTGCGTAAAAACAATAATCTCTATTATCAACTTCTGGCAGAGATCCCAGCTGCAAGCTAACACCACCTCCAGCACCTCGACCATGTCCCCTACCACCAGTAGCCTTATCTTTCATTACTGAAGGTAGACCGCCGCCAGCAGAAGACATACTACCGACGCTAGATCAAACAAAACAATAAGCAGTTTCTCTTTCTAGAAAATAAAATCGCTAGAGCATCTCTCTCTAGCAAAACGATAAGCAGTTTTTCTCCCTCTGTCGAGTATGAACCTGCGCTACACTATAACCGTGCCGTGGTTGACACAGCAGGCGCAGTGTCGAGTTTTGATTGGTCCACTCTCGTATCTTGCATAAGGGCCGTTGGATCTTCTAAAAATAAGGGATTGATCCGAGACCATCAGATCTCAATAACAACGTCAAATAAAGTTGGACTTGATCATATCCATTGGATCTGGATCAGCTCTGACATTGTACTATCTATGCGTCACACCAAATCAAAAGGTATCTTAAGTGTAGCCGGACCCAACATATTATCTTGCATTCGACCAATAAAAAAACTCGCGGGAGCATTAAGTTCTATTTGCTGAGAAGCACCATAGCCCCCATTTTTAAAATCGGTTGGCTTAGGATTTGATCGACGCGGCTCATCCATAGCCGTCCGATCGGCTTCTAATAGAAGGTACTTACGACAATTTAAAGTGGCCCTCCAACTTATGATGATCACAGAAAAGCCCTTAAATAATATGGGATTTATAGTGGAAGCCCCTGTGTATAAAATAACCGGCAGTAGGGTTAGGAAATTGGATTTTTCTTCCGTTTCGACGGAAATCGTGATATCTCCCTCATCTGATATCATAATTGAGTGATTCCAATTATGCTGCGAAGCTAACTCAACGATCTACATCTTTCCAGTATGATTCTTCTCATGATACTACTGCGAGGCCCACCAAAAACGGCCTCTAAGACAACTTCAAAACCAACCTTGGAATCTGGACCCAAAACATTTTGTGCATGTTCACTCGGGCTCTCATGCACTGTGAACCACCTTGGTTCAGCTTGGAACTTTGTAGAACACACGTAGAGCTTGATCGAACGTCGAAGCTCCCACTGCCCAGTCAACTCATTGCAAGCCTTGACAACCACTATATGAAACTGTTGAACACGTACCCAAAGCTGGCACATCTCTACCACTTGCTCTAACACTCTTATTTCACTGACTGTATGCTCATCAACATTGCCACATCAGCCAAGTTGTCAACAATGACAACACATGGCCAAACACATTGGAGGTAAATCAAAGGCGTTCAGTCCCCTTGAATGTGGGAGATTACAAAGAAACCGTACGGTGCGACGTCATACCCATGGCTCTCACCAATGTCCTCCTCGGACGGCAATGGATGTACGACAATAATATGTTGGTAGGCTGCACAAAGAATCACAGGGGTGTTAAGTGCTCTTTCTTTCCTGCTCTGGGTGCAAGTGGAATGGTTCTCATTCAACCTTGGAATGACCCGGTCCATGCAGTTGCGGGGTCAATATGGGCCCACGGGATAAGTCAGGCCAAAGGTCTGGATACCTGTCGTTAGAAAAAAAAAAAAAAAAGAACCAATGTTTTTTTTTTTTTTTTTTTTTTTTTTTTTTAGTTCAAAAGGAAGCTGCTGGTCTTTAATTGATTCAATATCCAGCAATGAGACTTCAACTGATGGTGGCCCCAGCCAAGCGCGAACGACTGTTGCAAATAGTCACACCCCCATAGGTAGCATACCAAGAGCTCAGAAGGGGAAATCATAGACTACCATTGCCATTGATTTTCAACATATTGGAAAAAGGATATTGCCCTTTTCCGAGAGTTCCTCACCACAAGTGGAGAAACCTGACGCTTCAGTTAGTCACAGGGTCGCACAAAATGGAGGCGCTCAATTTCAGAGTCCTCGAATCTAAAATTTTGATAAGGATGCATTCTCTATCAGACTACTTATACCCTCCTTAATGAACCCCAACTTCTCGGTTCTACTATCTAATGCAATTCCACTAACATGATCACAATGTAGACCATTGTTTCTGAACTTGCAATCACAGTTGGTTCTGTCACAAACTTACAAACACAACCGCACAGCCTTGTGATTCTTAGCATACCAGCTCTTACCGCTATAGCACCGAAGTCGTCTATCTTCACTCTCTTGCTTGCAAGCATGCCATAGGCACTCACAAATGTTGGCCTTGGCCTCAGCCGGAAGCTCAAGCTGCCATGCAAATCTGACTTTATTTTGCCAAGAGTTCTTTGAACTCGTATTGAATATGGAAGTTGGTTCAACACTGGACTGGATCAGAGAACTAAGAATAACTGAAAAAAAAATACATACCTGACGCTGGAACTGGAGGCTAGGTGCTCCCAATATTTAAATTCATTTTTTTTCCTCACATTTTTTGCATATTTTTCTTAACATCTTTTGCATTTTTTTTCTCACTTTTTTGTTCTCAACTTAAACATATTTCTAACTATTGATAAAATGATGTCGTTACCAATTTGCAATTGCCTAGTCTTAGGAGGAAACATGCGATTGTCAGACCGGAAAATGTTAACTTTACCGTTACAACTTTCTAACAAAATAAAAGATCAAACTAAAATTTGTTTGTAAAATGCAGTCATTAATCAAAACTATAAAAAAAAAATGTACAAAATATTGTCAAGCAGAAAATAAATCTAGCGGAGCTCCCTAAATAAAGAAAGGTGTAGAAGATGATGCCTTGATTATATACAAGACATGATAGCCGAGCATGTTGCACTTTTCTCAATGGGTTTACCATCATGTGATTTTTAGTCCAAACCCAAAAAAAAAAAAAAAAAAAAAAAAAAAAAAAAAAAAAAAAATCAGTAGTATATGAGCATCCTCCAAAACCCCTAATAGCAACTTCACTAACATCAGTAGTAAGTGTAAATCATGTCTGAATTTTTCTGCTTAACAAGATATGTTATTGTGTAAAAGAAAGACCGGAATACCAGATAAGAAGTGAACAACGCAAGCTTCTAAGCATGAGAAATGTGATTATACTTCAAATCCAAAAGAGTGCAAGATGGTTGATCCCAAAATTATTATCCCATAATCATGCAAGAATTTAGAACATATGAAAATAAAATGAGTCTTGATGGATTCCAACCACCATCTCTTGGGGAATCCCCAAGTGCTTTACCTTTTTGAGCTAAAAATTCACATACAAGAATGTAAATGAGAGTAATCCCCAATATCTACATTCAATTGTTTTCTTTTAGTGTGCTTTGGCATAGCATAACATCCAACATCCAAGGATCAAGGTGCCGGTTTCGAGACCTGTTTTGGTCAGGCTCGAAACCGGCATAACTCGGCGAAACCACCGAAACCAGGCCGAAACCTGGTATTTTCTACCAGCTTTATTGACTCCATGGTTTCGAGGCTTAAAAATGTTTTTTTTTTGTCTGATTTTTTTTGTGTACCCTATTTAAACCATTTTACACCTTTTTTCTAATGTTAGTTTGCAAAAAAGACATAGAAAATAGCTACATGTGGTGTGGACCAATGTTTGGTAGTGTACGCTGAAATATTACACAAATGTCACATTGTAGTAATGTACAAAGCTACTAACTATTAAGCCACTAATTAACAATATTCATTAAAAATTAATACATTGATGATTGAACTTAGAAATTAAAAATCTCACCAGTTAGTTCCATGTGGAGCTTCGTGGTACATTTAAACCACGTGCAACATACCACTGATGGTGGCGATAACGCTCCTCAGATTGCAGCACATATGTATCCCAGGACATGGTATCACTCCAATTGTTCTGATAGTCTCTAACAGCCCACGAGTAGATAGAGTCATCAACATAATATAAGTACCCTTGTCGAGGGTAAGGCTGATCGAGTGTGTGTGTGGGTGGAGCAGGAGTAGGCATGAACGTTGAAGGAGAAACATACTGAAATATGGAGTCGATAAACGATGATCCAACAGTGCCACTGCCAACACCTGAGGTTGAGTCATCTCTAAATTGATTGTTGGGGTAGGAACTAGAATAACCCTCATACCCACCACCTCCAACCCCACTAGCCCTAGTAGTAGACCATCCAAATCCACCATGTGCCGTCGAACCAATACTCTCGCCGCCACTCTCTTTAGGAATTGCTGGGCTCGAGGTCCGCGTGATCATGAAATCTGGTGCACACCAATGCCCAATCCCTCCAGTCTGAGAACTCTCCCCTAAATGCACCCTGTCATGCTGCTAGACATGGTCGATATATCCATGGGATCTGTTTCATCCATCTCCTCCTGTGGCATGAACCGCTGGCGTGATCCTCTAGTGTACCATACCCTCTACTACTACCACTAGGCCGGGCTCCGTGGTCATTATCCTGTGTACCATGTTCATACTGAATCTCCCCTGTGAATCTCAAGGGAGAAGGCAATGGATCTAGCTGCTGTGGTTGGTCATACCTTGAATAATCTTGATAAAAGTTGATATCCTTTGAAGAAATGAAGTTTTAGGAAGAAAAAATTGAGAGAAATGAGGTTGGAGAGCAAAAGGGGGAAAAATAAGAATGAAGTGTCGAAACCTACTGAAATCAGTAGGTTTCGACACTTATAATAACCTGGACCAACAACTTATGGGTTTCGACCGAAACCTGGTCGAACCCAGTGGTTTCGAACCGAAACCATGCGCTAAACAGTTTCGAGCCTGGGTTTCGTCTCGCCCAGGCTCGAAACCGAGTTGTTTTCAAGTTTCGAAACCTCGAACAGTGCCGACATCATCATCAATCCAAATGCTACTAATTTACAGGAAGGTAGAACTGACAATTATTTACAGCAGCCCACATGTAATCGCCAATAAGGCCTAAAAAATTGTCTACACAAATCGTCTAATAACCCATGTATTCAAATATCTTGTCATGTAAGTAAAACTCATATAGAAGAAAAAACACATCATCCTTGTATGCAACATAGATATGGTGAACTGCAATCAACACTGATATTTCAGGGTGAAAATCCATCTTCAAAAGCAGTTGAGAATCAATACCTCCATATACAATCTCAACAAATTCAGATTGAGAATTATATCTATCATAAAGGAATGCAAATCTGATTAGGTACAGATCTTTTAGCCTAAATCTGATAAGTCTAAATAGAATAGATCGAAGTCATGGCTTCAATTGGTCAATTTGAAATTCTGGATTCCCAAACCCAAAATTGATAATACCATTAGAACCAACTCAAATGCATAATACACTTTGTAAATATCCAACTGAACTCATAAAAAATAAAACCATATTTCTTCTAAGTTCCGAAGGCAAACATCTCAACCATCAGTTTTACTACCCATATGCCAGCACTTGTGGAATCAGAAAATCCTACAGCATTAGCCAGCACGGGGAATCCTGGTATAAAGAATATAACAAGCTAACTGAAACTAAACACTTGCATAGATAACAGAAAAATAGAACTCTGATGTTATATTGCAACATTATAAATTCTCTTATTTCATGAACCCTTGCTATGCAGGAATTGTTGGGCCAGCCTGTTCGTTTGAAATTTAGTCAAAAGAATGCTGATGCATCGGGTGGGGAGGCGGAAGGGACAGGTGATGTGGAGGAAGGGGAACCGGATGAGACAGACAATGCTAGCATAGGGCAACCAGAAGAGTCATAGATGAAAGATCCAGTCCTTGTTGTCTTGACCTGTGGGTTTCATCAGTTATGAGTGGGGGAAGTGGCAAAAGGGGCCCTTTTAAACTCGTGCACTCAGCACAGAAAAGTGAAAATGTCCTCCATATTGCATTATATTATTTTCGTTTCTTTCTACTGCTTGGCCTCTTCCACAAGTACTTCAGATTAACCATTGCTCCACTCATGTTAATAGCTGTTGCCTTCAATTTGATGTATCTTTAAACCATTAGATTCTCTCATAAGGATATGTATAATTTTCTTGTCATTCTTTTGGCTTCTGTGCTGTAATTGGGATTTTAGTTCATTAGTTACACATTAGATGTTTCATTTAGTCAGTTATTTATTAAAAATAAATATTCCATTATCCTGAATGTAGTGATATGCTGATGTAATTTCATAGTTTCCTCTGTCATCTTTCATCCTTGATGGAATGTATGGATATAATCCATGGGCAGACCACCAATGGAATGCTCTAACCCAATGACTAATAGGTCATTAGTTAGTGAGAGAGCTGAGATGATCCTCAATGTTTATTATTTAATCATCCTCTGCCTTGGCTAGAAATAATAATTAGGACCATTTGAAAAGATTGTCACCATCTGTTTTGTTGAACCCCTCCAGTGATTGGTCACAACATTCCAGGTTGAAGAACAAACAATTCTTAGTATGTGTTCTATGGTATTTCTTATTTTAATCAATTGCAGTATCGATTCTTGATTTAATTAATTGTAGTAGCTTGCTAAGATATGCAGGTTGCGCATTGCCAGTCCCAGAATTCCATTCCTGCCCCAAAAATTTCACAGCAGCCAAGCTTGGGGCTAAATCTTGGGCTTATAAAGAGGAGAATGCAACCCCCCTTGAGTGCGCCTTTAGGGTGTGATCAGATCCATAAGTCAAACCCAAAAACAATAGGGATGAGGTACTATAGTGTGGGTCTCTCTGTAGCGAGACCATCTAGATTGAATGGGGCACTGTAGTGTGGGATCCATGCATGGGTGTAGGTTCTTCTTATTGAGGGCGACATGAATTGAGAGGGGGAGGTGTCTTGGTCTCACTTCCCCAAAAATCCCACACAGCCAGCCTTGGGGAAGGTCTTGGGCTTATAAAGCGGGGAAAGCAACCCCGCAATGGTGCTAATGAGCTTGTGTTAAGCACAGGCATTAAACCTCATCAATTATGTATTTGTATTATTAATTATTAATCATTGCTTTTAATAAACAGCCCATATATCTGCCTGTCTTAGTTGTTTAAAATTTGGCATCGATCCTGTTTAACTATTAAAAACCTACAAGAAATTTATAAGACCAAGAAGCAAGGGCATAAGCTAATATTTTATTTCATGGGTATAAAAGCTTTCATTAATTTCGATTGAGCATATCACATCACATAATCTAATGCTTCATCAAATAGGCAGAAGCTCTAAAGTCCGTTAGCCTGCATGAATATGTGTCAGATTAAAATAAAAAAAAGTAACAATTTTGATTTGTTATATGGAGCTAATGGGTAACTTGAAACTATGAGACGATCAGTGGAAGAGAAAGAGAGGTAAGAGAGGTAAGAGAGGAAAGATGACATGAGTTTGTTTAGATCTTGAACTAGTTGCAGATACAGCAGTTGATAACCCGACATTTATATCATTGTAACTGTTCCCATCTCTGTGCTGTCGTTTATCACTGCCATTGTCAGATTAGTTGAGGGAAGAGATGGATGAAAAAGAGTTGAGAGAGGAGTTGCAACGGAGCCAAAACTTGGTCTATATCTTCCGACGCAAGAGTTTGAAAAACCAACACCCCTTCAGTCGGGAAGACCCAAAAGGCCAAAGTCTGTTGCTGTGCACACCTCAGTGGGGTGGGGGGTTGACTGATGTGACAGTATCTGTAAACATATAGTCAAAGAAATGAGGAGAGAGAGTGTCAGTGTAGGAGAGAGAGTGTCAGTGAAATGGCAAAGATGGGACAACCTCGCATGTGTGTTCTACAGTGTTCTACATATGTTTCAGATGACTTGCAGAGAATTGAATGATATTCTACACTAAGTTTGATGAGAAAGACTGTATATGGGCCCCACTGATGGTGTGGTCAACAAGAGGAACGAGAAACTGATGATTTGATGATCTGACAGTGTTTCTGGTTATGTGGCCAAGTTTCTGATGATGAGGCAGTGTTGCATCATCTTGAAGCATTACATGAAGAAAGAAGATGTAGAGAGAGAATGAGGAGAGAGAAACTAGAAAGAGAAAGAGGAGAGAGACTGTGGGTGGGATCCACGGGTGTGATGGCAAGGTGACATGTCAACACGGCAGCCCACGACACTTGGTATGCATGTACACAATGTTTCGGGTTCAAATTCCAAGGTTTGATAGAGTTTTAACTTTGAGCCTATTTTTGGTGGATCAGACAGCAGGTTCATGGAAATCCAACAGTGGAAAGATGTAGAGCGTCGAGTTATCTTTCCAACGCAACTTGAATCATTCAATTCCGACGTCAGATGAGAGATATATTGCAGTTTCTGTCGGATCGATCGGAAAAGTCATTTCACAAGTTGTTTAGGGGCAATTTCGGCATTTCACAAGTTGTTCAGGGATAATTTCGTCAAGAAAAAAGGATGAAGATGAGAGATCGGCCGCCCAAATGCAGCCACGTAGTCCAGATTCCAAATGGACGGCCCTCAAAGTTGCGGCTCACGTGTATCTCACTGGTTCTGCCTAGATTCCATCGCGAGTCTTGTGATTCGTCGGTTACAACATAATAAGTTACGCCGCGTCATATTGAAACAACGCCTTGATTCCGTGTGGCGCACGCATAGTACTACGTCGGATCAGATCCAGATATTGCGGTCAAGATTGAAGCCGATTGTGCCAGACGTGAATTATGCGGACGAACCAGGATATATCCCGCCTTTTTGCAGACGATCCGACGGACGCCAACAAAGATACTCCAATCAACCAATCAGATCTCGACAGCGCATCGGCGGCGCGGCTACGGTGCGGTGCAGGTGTGCGGTTATAAAAGGAAAGATTCTCTTTCCTTATCTGTGATTGCCCGAACTTCAAACTGCCATAACTACTTCATCCGAGCTCCAAATCGGTCCGTTCAAGTTGCAGTTTCCATATTTTTGGATGTTCTATCTATTGGGCACCGTTGGGAGTCAAATTATGGCTGAGAAAAATTGAAAAGAGCGTTTTGAAGGTAGAAAAAAGGATTTCTAGGGTTTTGTGTCCTGTGGGAATGATCAATCACCAACTACCTCTTCTCTATGCATCAATGGATTGCTAAATCCCTATGAGAGGTCAGTAGAGCTTTTATTTTCACATTCATGGTGATTATAGGTTGTGTGGAAGAGATTAGAAGCCTATGAACAAGGTATGCACATTGAAGGCTGTTGAAGAGTACCTGAGGTCAGTGTGAAGCTTCAGAGATATTATTGGCCATTCGAAAGCATTCTTTGTGAGATTTTCCAAGTCCCTTATCTATTTATACTTTCAATTTATTGTATGCTAGCGTAGGTGTAAATTGTTGAATACCTAACTAGTGGGGAAAAATTGTAAGGCAAATTTATAAGCCTATAAAAAATTATTATTTGCTTCTCGTGGGTGCGGGTTAAGCGTGGTGTGCAGCTTGTGCTGAACACTGGTACTTGATACCTGAATTCCTAGCACATGTGTGCCCTCTTAGTTTTATACTGGGTAAATTTGGTATATGTACTCCCTGCTGTGTAGACAGCAAAAAGAAGTATATTGAGTATATACGGAGCCCGTTGGGCATTACTCCGTGGACTAGCCATCACACACTGTGTTGGTGAACCACGTATATCCTGTGTTGTGGACTGTCTTTATTTTTCTATATATTTTGGAGTGCGTGGAATGGCTTGTAGGATGGGTGTACAAATCTGGTAGACCTGGCCACTAAGTGGTAGCAAGGTAGATTTGCATACGCTTGTGTATGTGTAAAAGAATATATCTCCATCAGCTCTGGACAGCAGTAAATAATCAGAGAAAAGTTTCAGACACTGATTCATCCCCCCTCTCAGTGTCATATCAAGTTCATCAGGGGTACCTTTACATTTTTAATACATGCTTAAGGGGATAGGAGAAAATTAAGATTAAACCAAGGAACTTGGCTTTAAAACTGTTATAGAGATGTCTGCAACCGTGTTTGTGGCTTGAAGTTGGGAATATTTCTGTGATGGCCTCTGATAGATCCTGTAAAATACACAAGGACAATCATAAGTAGTAGTAGTATATAAATGATTATCCTTGAATTATTTAAATAGAATAAACTAGAATTTAACACACTTTGCTTACCTGGCATAAAAATCAGAGGCCAACCATCAAGACCCAGCCCCAACTATTTTGTTTCCACACTCCACCCAAGAAAATGCTAAGGGGAACAAATCATTGTTCATTGCAATTGCAGCAATGAGAATTCCTCCATACCAGCCTTTCATGTGAGAGCTATCAATACCAATGAATGATATACATCCCATTCACATGGTATACACCCCATTCACATACCCCCTCTTACATTGCTCAGGAGTCAAGACTAACAAAAAGCCACACATATGCTTAGAATTAAAAGACTTGACCATGTATGTGATTCCATTTGTGATTGGTGAAGCACATGGACGCCCATCAATGGCATAGATGGAACCCTAGGCTTCTTATTTTTCAGTCTTAAGATATCAGTCCCTTCTTGTTTGATATAATCTTTCAGAGTATCTCTAAATTATTCCAGTCTCCTTAATTTTCTCACTATCATCAATTTCAGGATTCTTCCAACTATCAATGTCTTCACGAAATTCATCAGAATTATAGTCTGACAGATTATCACTACTGTTTTTATAATCTTCCCCATCTCCTTCATTGGCTTATCACCATCCCCATCACTGTCAGCAGAATTTTCAATACCTTCTTCATCACCAATTTTCCAACCATTGTCTGATGAGTCATCAAATGATACAGACTCATCTTCACTGCTTAAATTAATGGTGGCTTCATTTGCATTACTGCCTCTATCAACTGCGGCTGCCAAAAATAAAAGGATCCCGCCATAAAAAAAAAAAAAAAAAACAAAACAAAAAGAAAGAAGATTGAAGTCCATCCCCCAAAAGCTTTTTAAGTGAGCATTCTTTTGTGATGCAGGCCAAGATCCGTTGGATAGAAATCTTCTTAGGATTTAAATTTGATTAGAATATATTTGTAATAATTATTAGGATTTTATTAGTTTAATTAGGATTTTAGACATTCGGTAGTTTTAGGATTCTATTTGGTTCTTAGTTCTTATAATTTCTTTATTTGTGGACCCCACCCCTTAGACATAGTTAATTGAGTTGATTTAAATTTTTAGATTTTAAATTTTTAGTTTTAGTTAGTAGTTGAGTTTAATTAGAACTCTTATATTAAAATTATATTTGAGTTCTAATTGTGTTTTTAGAGTTCCAGTTCAATTAGGATTGTAAGTTTATTTAATGACAGTTTTATTAATGAAATTATGATGGAATGATGAATATTGAAGAAAAAGAAAGAAGCAAGAGTGCACTCGGCTGATTCCCCTTCCCCCTCACGTAAATCCTCTCTTTCTCGGTTCCCTTTTCTCCCTTGCTGTTTCGACAACTTACTTTCCCTCCTTATACCATAAGGTATTCTCCTCAGATTTTCTCTGCCCTTCCCTTTTGGGTGGTTTCTTTCATATTCACTTTCATCCCTCTATGTGAGATTTAGTCTCCATTACTTTGGGTAGGCTTTCCCGAAAGAAGAACGATTTTACATTTTGCAATCACCATCTCTTTAATGTTTGTCCACAATCATTTTTCTTAGCTTCGTTTTGTTTCTGAAGATGCGATTATTCTTTTTCCCTCCATATAAAAACAATGGTTGTACAAAGCCTTAGTTTTGCAATATTTCCCATAGTACTAGCTGGGCCTCTAAAGGTCTTAAAAATCCACACTGCTTCTTCAATAATTGTTTTACAAGAGTTTCTGAATAAGGTGCACATTCCCTTAATCAGCTTCCAAATCCAAACTGAATAATTTCAGTCAAAGAAAATGTGATCTCTTGTACCCTGCCCGGCCCAACAAAGAGAACAGGCTGAATTCACATTCATATTTCTTATAGCTAGCTGATCAGAAGTAGGAAGACCACTTCTGATACATCTCCAAGCAGTCATAGAGTGCCAAGGAATGTTATTTGAGAACCAAATGGCTCCACTCCATTGGATATTAGCTTCAACTCTTCTGATGAAATTCCATTGAAGCTTTGAATTGCATTCAGCCTTTGAGCCATTATAATTTTTCCACCAAATCTGATCATCACTATCTTGAAATACCCTCTGGACCAATGGAAGTTGCCCCCAAATTTCCTGCATCAGAGGGGAGAGATAGGGCCTGGGATCCCACATCTTATTTGGAGTATGGAAGCCACTTTAGAAATTTGGTAGAGCCATTATCCCTCCAGATTGCATCACCGTAAACAGAGGAGAGATTAATTCATTTTGGATGCCAAGAACTTCTCCAATATTGCATTGAATGAGATTTCTATGGTTTAGATTGTTTTTTTTTTTCAAACCCAAGAACTTCTCCAGTTGTCTGTTACTGTCCGGAAGGTTTCTTTTCTCATATACTTGGCTTTGACCCAATTAACCCAAAGGCTATATTTACATGATGCAATAGTTCACACTTGCTTCAAGATGTAATTGTTTAAAATTTCAAGATAAAAATTGGAATTATGGCAAAATCTAGGGAAAGTACAAATAATTTTCCCATTAAATTATTGTTAAGGAAACCTAGGAAAATACTAGAAAAAAACAAGTTACTGGGAAGCTTTACGCCTACTGCTTTACTTTGCAGTTTCTTCCTCCTTCCTTTTATCTAGGGACATTGAAGTTTTGTTCTTTTCAAAATTTTTAATTTGCTATAACCTCACAGTTAGCTTAAAATGCATCTTTGTCCAGGCGTTTGGATGTGTTTCAAGGATTCAAGGATAAGGGCTGCCCGAACCAAATCGAGATTGGAGGATTTGATATTCAAGATTCGAGGTTGATCATTTGCCTGTGGGATTGGTGAGACGATTAAACTATTGTTAAAAAAAACAAAGAATAAGATTGGTATGAGGAAAATTGCAAGGAAGTTTCATATGAGATTTGTCCTGTTTTTTTTTAACTTCTACTTCGGTAAAGCCTCACCACTTGCAGATTAAATAAGGGAAAAATAGAAGAACGTTTTCTTTAAAACACGCCTAGTGCATTGATGATGATGCATTTCAAGTTATTTCATTTCTTTGAGAAAACACCTGATCAAATCAAGCTCTACTCCTAAATCTCAAATCATCTTGAAAGGCTGAAAAGATGTATACTTTTCTGCTTGTGGGAGGGATTTTCATACTTCTTCTTCTAAAGAAACTCTTCCACAAAAAAACTGCACCTCTTGCTACTATTGCAAGGGAAAAGAACGACACAACATCAATGGGAAGGATTACGAGGTGTTCTTGAGCTTTAGAGGTCCAGATACTCGCACCAACTTCACTGACCACCTCTATCATGCCCTCCTCAATATTGAAATCCACACTTTCAGAGACAACGAAGAACTCTCAGTTGGGGAAAAGATCGATCCATGAGTCCAAAATCGCCATACCCATCTTCTCAAAAGATTATGCTTCTAGCAAATGGTGCCTCCATGAACTTGCTGAGATTGCAGAGTGCTGGAAATAAGGACAAATAACGGTGATGCCCGTTTTCTACCATGTAGCTCCATCGGACATCACCCACCAGATTGGTAGCTATGAGAAGGATTTTAAAAAACACGAGAAGAAATTTGACAAGGAGACTGGGAAGAGATGGAAGAATGCTCTGAAAGATATTGGTGACCTGAAAGGATGGGATCTGGAGAAGGTTGCTGATAGGTAAGTCCGATAGATCTTTTATCTTAATAGCGGATAGACTCCTATTAATATGATGGACCTTGGATGACACTGAGAGGGGGGGTGAATCAGTGTGAAAACTTTTCCCTGAATTTTTCTTTACTGCCCAGCGTTGATGATGAACCAGACTGTTACAAACATACAAGCGTATGCAAATCTACCTCGCACCACTCAGTGGCCAGGTCTACTAGATTTGCACACCCATCCTGCAGTTCATTCCACGCACTTCACAAAATACAAAACAAAGCATTCCACAACACAGAAGGGTTACGTGGTTTACCACCACAGTGTGTGATGGCTAATCCACGGAGTAATGCCCAATGGGCTCTGTATTTACTCAATACTCAACTTTTAGTCCTTCATAGGACAAGGATACTCACCCTGTGTTTTCTCAGCATAAAACTGAGAGGGAAAACACTGCCAGGGTTCAGGCATACCAGCCCAGTGTCCAAAGACCCACTGAACACAAATCAAAGTGATATATTTTGGGGCTTATAGTGATGCCCTACAATGAAACCCAGACTAGCAAGTCATTCAATATTCTTTTCGCCTAAGATAGCATACAACAAACTCCAATACTAAGTAGGCATTTAAACATTTTAATCTACTCTAGCATACATGACATTGAATCAATAAATAATACAGGAGTTGAGAAAATCTCACAACCGAGGCTTTCAAGTGGCTGACAGCAACATTGGAGCTCCACAGTGCTCTCAAGAAGCTTCATCAACTTCCACCATTGGCTAGACTTGATGCATCAAGCATTTCTTTGCATACAGGCATCATTCTCTCTCTTACAACAGCACAACCACCATTCTTGCGCAACAAACGGTTCTATCAACCTCTCATTGGCATTAGAAACACAATGAATCAAAGATGGAGAGGTTGGATAGGCATTTAAAGCTCCAACAATCTCAAAAACCCCCTTTCTCCTTCTCTTCCTCCCTTTTCCTTTTTTTTGAACAGCTTCCAACCTTCAAACCATCCCCAATAGATAGGAAATTCGAACCTGAGTCGAGTGCAACTTGAACCATCCGATTTGGATATTGGATGGCCAAGATATGGCCAAAATAAGATCGACCAACCAGATCATAACAAATGGAATCATTTCAAACTTGATTGAGTACAGCCGCTACACCGGATCGTCGCCTACGCTGACAGAGTCAGAGACGCTGTCAATCCGCGATTGGCGGAGACAACATCTCTGTATTTCGGCCGTAGGATTTCTGCAAAAAGGCGGGATTGACTACCAGCCGACGGATCTGGTCAAATCGCGTCAGATCCGATCGGCTTTGTTAGATACCGTTGGATTGAGATCAAGGCCGCCGTCGTATCGAACGCGCGCCGCACAGAATCGAAATTCCGTCACCATACATTGTGGAGCATCATTATAAATTGTGCGGACCCAACCAGATCTCGCGTGCAAGAATCTCGACGCAACTCCTGCGCCACACCTGAGCCCGCCTTCTTCTAGGCCATCCAATCGGTATTTCGCATACGTGGCTCTCTCTTGGCCACGGATTTCGCATTTTCTTCCTTTTGGATTTCCCAAAATACCCTTAGAACAAGAAAGAATGGCCTCTGTAACCATTCTTCAGTTTTATTAAAACTGCTGCAGGGTGGATTTCCAGAGAGGTTTTCTCTCTCCTGGAAATCCACCAAACACATGGGGGCATGCGGGAAGGAGGAGTCCAGCGCACGGGAGGGGGGAAGCCAGCGCGCGGACATGCCATGCGTGCCAGCATGCGCAGCGGCCACAACATGTGGCATGCCTTGCTGCGGCTTGCGACATGGCATGCTGCTGTTGCTGCTGCTGGCCGAGCTTGGCTTGGCCCTGCTGGCCTTGGCTACGAGGCTGGTGGCCATGGTGGCGTGCCACCTCGGTATTGTGGGACCCACCATTAATTTTCTCTCTCCTCTTTCTCTCTTTTCTAAGAATGCTTCCCTCTTCTTGAATGCGACAAATGCGACACCATATCTCCATACCACAGTCATATCACTGTATCATTGCCATATCGCCTGTATCACTGTCATATCGCCTGTGGGGCCCGCAGACACTCTCTCTCATCAAACTTGGCCTAGTTAGCCCATGTTGCAAACAATTACAATACGAAGGCCAACATAATCTTCATTGATTCCGATTGTAATCAGATGGTATCGATCTTAAACAGGGAGAATTTTTTTTATTTTTCTTTTTAGAGTTTTATTAGTAAACTGACTTCATTCATTGGCTTTGTAATCAAAAGAATACCATGGTGACAAACTATCCGGTCGGTCCAGTTTTCGGATGGCAATGAATTTGGTCTGCAAAATCAAAACCTACAATAGATAACTTTTGATCCAATGGATTTCGGTTTGTTATCAGTTTCTATTTATGGTCTCTTATTAATTTGGTCTTCATGTCTAGTGACAGATCAGGTGGGATGTCCCTCCAACTTTGTCGCTTGTGAATCAATAGAATTTTGAAAGGTTGGATAAAACATGCTTCCTTATATGTTGAATGTCCAAAGTACCCCTGCCACTATTTCCACAGTTTCATTCAATGCCATGACTCAATGAATAAAGAGATGACCCAGGAATCATTCCCTTTAAGACAGAACAACTTATTAAGGTTATAAAAATGTTTTATTTATTTATTTATTTATTTTTTTAATTCTTCACCCTCTCTCTGCCTCATCATTTTTGTCTGCTATTCTTGAAGCAGACCAAATGTTTTGGTACCCCAAAATTATTTCTTTGCTTAACTATTAAAGATTTAGGATCAAAATCAAGTGAAAATTGCAATAAAATGTCACTAATATAATGTGGATTTTTTTTTATTTCTTCACCATCTCCCTGCCTTACTTTTTTTTATGTTATTTATTTATATTCATCATCTAATTTATTCATATTCTTTCGTATTTGAATTATGCAGGCATGAAGGAAAGTTAATACAATTAATTGTTAAAGAAGTTTGGAGTGAATTAAAAAAGAATCCGTTGCCTGTTTCTGATTATTTGGTTGGAATCCATTCTCATGTAAAAGAAGTGTTAAAGTTGCTAAACATTAAATCTAATGATATACAGATAAGGATTGTGGTTATCCATGGCTTAGGTGGCATTGACAAGACAACAATTGTCAGGTCTGTGTATAATACAATCTATCATCAGTTTGAAGGATGTAGTTTTATAGTAGATGCTCGAGAAACTTTCCGAACAAGGGGGCCTATCCATTTGCGAAGTCAACTTGTCATAAATATCTTGAACTTGGAGAATCCAAACATTACTATTGTTGACCAAGGAATCAATATGATGAAGCAAAGATTATCCAATAAGAAAGTTCTTATTGTTTTTGATGACATGGATCAAAATACTATTTTAAATGCAATAATCGGGAAGAGTGATTGGTTTGGTTTTAGAAGTAGAATTATTATTACAACTAGGGATAGACATATATTAGATGTTCATGGAGTAGACGGAACTTACGAGCCCAAAGAAATAGATTTAGATCACTCTCTTCAACTTTTCAGCAAACATGCCTTCAAAATGGACCGACCTCCAGAATGTTATTTAGCTCTCTCAAAAGATGTGGTAGAAACTACTGGAGGACTTCCTTTAGCTCTTGTGGTTATATGTTCGTCTTTATTTAGCAGAAGGGAATTGCTAGGGAAAGACGTGTTGGAGAATTTTGACAAAAAGGAATTAGTATGGAAAGCTATGGTGGAGAAGTTGAAAAAAATTCTGAAGTGCATAAGAGGTTGAAAATAAGTTATGATGAATTAGAATAGGGTAATTGACACATACCACCCCTGTACTTTAACCCGATTCCAGATAACTTAATAAGTTGTTAAACCGGACTCATACTATCCTTTAACTTATACTACAATGACAAACCAATCCAGTTTTACGGTTTAACCCATTTATTCTTTTGAATATGACCAAAATACCCTTTAGTGTTGGATAGAAAGTTTAAAATACCCTTTAATGCATTTATTCTCTTTAATCCCTCATTATTCTTCCTCCATCAAACATCCCTAACTAGAATGTCGAGTTTTGCTCCGACTGAAAGAGAAGACGACTCGGGACTCAAAGTTTATAATTCAGTCGTCTGATTAACAGATCTTTACCATTATTCATAACCCACCCATTTGCCCTAATCGTGACATGAGACCTGAGAATTTAGTAGATATAACCCCAACACTAGCAAAGGGTTTCCCTTAATTCCAGCCAAGGCCCGCAGAAAATTGAGGAATGGTAGCTTCGATGCGGCAGAAAGGTCTCTTGTATGGGTCAAATCAAACACAAGCACAAGAAGCTCAAGAAATCAAAAGAAGCTAAAATCCAGTCGGCATTCTTGTAAGTTTGAATCCTCCCCCAGGGAAGAAAAGAAGAAGCCATTTCAGCGATCCTCATCAAATCCAATACTCTGTCCACTCGTCGGGATTTCTATAAGCTGGAATCGTCTACCAAGGAAGAAAAGAAAAAGCCCTCTTCTGCGATTCTTAGAATTTTCCGAAATAAGAAATCTGATGATTCTGATGCTTTGTTTGACGATCCTGATAAGGAAGCACCAGTTCAGATTCAGGATATGGCTCATTCTTTGAGTCAGATGAAGCGATTCGCAATAAAGAATTTTTCGGAATAAAGAATTTTATAAAAAAATTTAGACGAAGAAATAAAAAAATTAGATTCTTTCAGGAGGAGCTTTGTTGTCTTGAAGAATCTAATTTCAAACTTTGATGAAGAAATTCCTGTAAAACTACTGAGAACCTAAATCTGTTTCTTTTGATTGTGGTCTTCTTTCGTTTCTTAACATCTACACTTCCAATCGGTTTGCAGGAAGGAGATTTGGGGACGGTAGGAGAGGAAGAAGAACAAAGGAAAGGAAAGAAGAAAAAATCAAGAATGGTTGGACCAAGGGGTAAAATTGTATATTTACTCTCTTTGTTTAAGAATGGTTGAACTAGGGGGTAACTTGTCCGGTTTAGCAACTTATTAAGTTATCTGGAATCGGGTTAAAGTACAGGGGTGGTATGTGTCAATTACCCATTAGAATATGAGGAGCAACATATGTTTCTTGATATTGCTTGTTTTTTCATTGGAATGGACGAAAATATTGTGTATTACATATGGCATGGGTGTGATTTTTTCCCTAACTTTCAAATTGAAGCACTTATCCAAAAGTCATTGGTTAAAATTGATGATAACAATAAGCTAATGATGCATGATCAGCTTCGAGATCATATAAGGGAAATCATTCATCAAGAAAACCTTACAGAGCTTGGGGAACGTAGTAGATTGTGGTTGCAGCAAGATGTCTTGGATGTACTGCGTACTCCAATGGTTTGTTCTCAACATTTAAATGATCTGTTTACTTCATTTTATGTTCTCAATCATTATTAATGATGCTTTCTAGCAAACAAAGTGATTAGAAATGGTGACATGGGTGAATCATCTTATTAAGGATCCAGTGTACTCACCTCCCATCCAAATTTTGGGCTTTCAGTCCAATACTAGTGTCTAATATGGAAGGAAACATGATTGAAGTAATACATAAATTTCGAAAATGCCAGACTACCAAAGCAGTCCATTGTGTTTTATTTTAGTTGTTAGTAGCATTTTAGCATTTTTGTTTTCTTTTTCAAAGTTGGATGCACTTTTCAATTCCTGTAACATTTTTACCCACCAAGGTGGTTGGGCGATGGATCAATTATAGATTAAATCCACCCATATTCATTAAAGCCGACCAAAATTTGTGATGTACATTTTAATTTTACATAATAATCTTCTGTACTTATGTACAAGGTTAATTCTTTGTCTCCGAGGGGACTAAGAAAGTGGAAGGACTGTGTATTGGCTTTACTAGATACAGTGGAAATAATCAATGTTTGATGAGTGAAGGATTTGCTGCAATGAGTAAATTGAGGTTACTTAAGGTTGATTATGCAGGGATTGCTGGAAATTTGGTGCAGTCTTTTTCAGAATTGAGATGGCTTAGCTGGAAAGGATGCCCTACGCTATTTACACCAACTAATCCAAGAAAATTGGTTGTTCCTGATCTGATAGTTAGTGACATCACAGAAAGCTGGATGGGTTGGAACGATATCATGGTCTCCATGAACTTTTCTCTTATTTCTTCTGATAAATCTTAGAATCCTCAAACATCAATTAATGCTTGATAAAGTGGCTGTTCTGTTATACAGGTTGTCGAAACTCTAAAAGTTGTAAAACTTGAGTAGATAGATGTATACAGCTTTCCCGAACTTTGGACTTTTCAGCAAATCCACAGTTGGAGGTATTGATTCTTGAATATTGTTCAAATTTGGTTGCAATTGATGAATCTTTTTTGTCATCTTAAGAGGTTAGTCATATTGAATTTGCGGTGCTGCATGAGACTAAAGTATCTCCCAACCAACATTTGTGAGCTGAGTTCTCTCAAAAAACTTGACATCAGATTCACAAGCATTTGTCAGTTTCCAGGAAAAATAGGATGCTTGGAAGCCTTAATAGAGCTTTACGTTCGTCCTTGTTTTGAAGTACAATTACCTAATTCAATAGGTAATTTGAGAAACCTCAAGACTTTGAGTGTTGAATATTATAATATCCGGCAAGAAGAGATACTTGATTGATGCTATTGCAACACTTTCCTCTTTGGAATAATTGTATTTAGGGGGAAAGCCATTTCATAGCCCGCCGACGACACGACGATTTCTAGATTTTCTTTGCTCCAAAAACTTTCTTTTTACATGTGTGAAAACCTTCAATCGCTCCCAGAGCTTCCTTCTAGTTTGAAATCTTTAAATGCTGATGAATGTAAGAATTTGAGAGAAATTTCAGGATTCTCGAACATGAGAAATTTAGTTAGTGGAAGCATCAATAGTTGCCACAACCTTATAAAAATTGAAAGCCTTGAGGGATTATAAAAATCTTGTCTGCATAGAGATCTTACGCTGCCATAACTTATCTGCATATTGATGGCAACTGATTGCACTCCCTGGAACAGTTGAGTTGATTATAGAAGTTTGTCCTTTATTAAGAAAAATTCTGAATTTGTCAGACTCGATAAATCTTGTGTTCATAGAGATCCGAGGCTGCATGGGTTATCCGAGATTGAGGGCCCTGAGAGATTGGGCTCCCAGGAAAAGTTGATTATAAAGGATTGCCTTCATTAAGAAGAATTCCATACTTGTTAGGTTCGAAAAATCTTGTGTGCATAGAGATCTTACGCTGCCATGACTTATCTAAGATTGATGGCCTTGAGGGATTGCACTCTCTGGAAAAGTTGATTATAAAAGTTTGTCCTTTATTAGGAAAAATTCCAAATTTATCGGTCTTGATAAATCTTGTGTTAATAAAGATCTGATATTGCAATGGATTATCTGAGATTGAGGGCCTTGAGGGATTAAACTCCCTGAAAAAGTTGATTATACAGTTCTGCCGTTCATTAAGAAGAATTCTATACTTATCAAGTTTGAAAAATCTTGTGTACATGAAGATCTTATGCTGCGATAAATTAATTGAGATTGAAGTGTAAGATATTTTTATGGGCTTAATTAATTATATATAATGTTAGTTGATTCAGTGAGAATCTAGTTACGGGTAAACCGGTATAAGTATGATTGGAGATGGACCAACCTGGTCCACTGTGGGACTGGTCCAGGGTTGGGGGTGGTATTATAAATACCAATGGTTAGAGTCCCCACAGCCACGGTGTCATTTTCTTCTCCTGTTCCCATACGCAGAGAGAAGGTCAAGGGATCCCGACAGGCTGTGGAAGACTTTGATCCAAGCTTTCCAACATTCAAAGCATTCAAATCATAGAAGGTAAACGATCGAAAATCAATCTACAACAAAAGGTATGTCTCTAATCATCTCTTTTCAATACCCATTGTATTCTAGTAATCTGTGTAGTGTGTTTGTCAGGGTTCATGGGAAATCCCATGGAAAAACCCAAAGAGGATCTATATAAAATGCTTACAGTGGTATCAGAGCCACCTACACAGATCTAGAATCATGGGAAAGCATTGTTAATACTTTATGTTTGAATGAATTAAAAAAAGGGAGAGATTTTTCTCTCAAAATTCTCTTCGAACCTGTCAAGGGTTTGGACCTTGAAATTTTTTTTTTCGGACCATTAAAAAGAAAAATAAATTATACAGGATTGTAAAACTCGGAAAGACGGAGCCGGCGACATAAAGTTGGTCGCCGAAAAATGTTCCACGAGCCCTCACGCGCCGCCTGAAAAGGCAAGTGAGATCCACGCGCCAGTTGGAAAAGTTTTAAAAAAAAAAAAAAAAAACTCTGTCGGCGCCGAGTCATCGCCGGGTCGACTCGGCGCTAACTCGATAACCCTAACGGGTTGCTGGGTTGACTCGGGCCGAGTCTACCCAGCCCAGGCGCGCCTGGCCCAGACCAGTCGGGCCAGGGCTGGCCCAGCCCAGTCAGACCCGCCCCGGGGATCGGGTCAACCCGATAACCGGTCCATATGTGCAGAGCTTTGACCCGGTGATCCCCGACCCTCTAACCCGGTCCAGTGACCCAGAAAATAACCCAGGAACCCGACACAGGGACCCGGCATTTTGACCCGATAACCCGGTCCGTTGACCCGGAAAACCGGATCGTGGATTGGTTGGACCGGTGGGTGAACCGCCGGTTTACGGTTCCGTTTAGGTCCAGACCGTTTTGGTTTGGCCTGGACCAAACCATTAAAAAAAAAAGATTCTTTTGTGGGTTCGGTCCGACCATAGCCGAACCCGGATGAACCGGTTCTAGCCGGTTCAGGATTCTAAAATGCTCAAGCCAACTTTGAACGGCGATTGTGAGAGCTAGGAGCGTCGGATTTTGACGCGGTTTTTTGCGTTGGTTTCGTATTTTGATGCTCTACAGTTTGGTACATAGTTTGATACAGTTTGGTGATTTGGGAAATTTATTTTTGATTAAAAGGTGCCTCAAATTAATCCGGTTTGCAGTTTTTCGCTATTTATCGCTTATTTTTGTACCAGATGCATGTAGAAGGTTATGTGTGCATGAAATTTTATTTATTGACCCACAATATGCTGCAAAGTAGGGTTTGGGGATATCATTGTGTAATTGGGTGGAACCCACCAAAGTGGTACACCTAGTTTCATCATGATGTCTTCAAATTCAAAGTTCATGTATTTGTAAATGCTTGTATAAGGGCGATATACACCCAAAGGTGGCATTGTCAAGTTTTAATCAAATTAAGGTTTGTGGGTGTCATGTGAAGATTGGGTGGAATCCACCAAAGTGGTACATTCAGTTCTATCATGGTAGTCCTCAAATCCCAAATTTGTACATTTACATATACAATAAAGGATATATTTGAATACACTATTCTTTATGGTGTGAAAAGCAGCTAAGAAAGTCAGTGTTAACCCAAAGGTGGCATTGTCAATGCATGTTTATCCCAAAGAAGAATGTGTAGTTGGTTAACTCTTGGAAAAAGATATTTATTTGCATGAAAGGGTTTTGACTTTAGGGAGTCTCATTAACCCAAAGGTGGTGGGATTTTCGAGAGTCATTATTCTTTCGCAGTTATTGCACAGAAATTGAGAAGACCACTGCACATTTATCCCAAAGGAGAATGTGTAGTTGGTTAACTCATGGAAAATGATATTTATTTGCATGAAAGGGTTTTGACTTTAGGGAGTCTCATTAACCCAAAGGTGGTGGGATTTTCGAGAATCATTATTCTTTCGCAGTTATTGCACAGAAACTAAGAATACCACTATATATTTATCCCAAAGGAGAATGTGTAGTTGGTTAACTCTTGGAAAAAGATATTTATTTGCATGAAAGTTTTATATGGTTAATGCAAGTAAAGGGTATATGTATTGAGTCTTGAGTTGTTTGATACTGTATTTAAACTCATACACTGATGTGTTCATCCAAGTATGACTGTTCCAAAGAATGTTTTGATATCTATTTTTTTTCTCTTCCTGGGATAAAGAATAAAATTTATTATGAAAAGGTTGGAGACTAGTCTAGGATCGTTTGACCTAGATGTATCTTTCATAGTGGTTTACATAAGTTGTGAGGTATTTTACTATTGAGGTTATGTGTAGCAGTATTAAGATGAGAAATATTGCAAAGGGATTATCTAAGAAAAATCCAAAGGATAAGAATAATATTTTAGAGGGGGTCGGAAGATAGTTTATTTAACCTATTTCTCTAGTACCAGTTATGCTGAAAATGGTAATGTGAGGAAGTATTTTTGGGAGCTGTTAATTATCATTGAAAAGCTCAAGGAAAATGAGACCAATGTAATTGATATATTAAATATATTCCATTACTTGCTAGAATATATATATATATATATATATATATATATATATATATATATATATATATATATATATATATATATATATATATATATATATATATATATATATATATATATATATATATATATATATATATATATATATATATATATATATATATATATAAATATATATATATATTCGTCTAGGTGGCTTACATTACCAAAGGGAGAAATAGCAGTGATAAGATTGTTGTTGGATAACTCTAAGGTGGATTACTCATAGATGGGTAGATTGACAAAAGAAGGTGGTTTGACCAAGTCTTGTTAAGCCGGATAAGTATATAAGAAAGAGATAATGGTTCTAGGACTCCCTAGGTTTTTGGGGTAGGAGGGTCTTGAAGACTGTTGGCTTGAATATTGTAAAGTTTCTTTACATTCAAATATTTTTTTCGCTTTTGATTTTACTTTTGTTTTATGTTTATTGTTTGACTTAGCATATTGTTCTCATATTAAAATGTAATGATATTATTTGAAATATCGGAATGTAAAGTTTTTCTTTTCAATTAAATTGGAAGAAATTATGCCTATGATGTTGTAAGGTAAATGATTGCATGTAATGTTGATTGTATTTGTTAAGTGATGTGGTGAATAGTGTTTCATGTTTGACTGTGCAATCTTAGGTTTGACTAGTTGTACCAGTCATAGTTGATCTCTAGGGCAATGTAGAGATAGGTTGAAAAGGTTTTCTTGGAATAGTTGAAAAAGGTTTTATCGTGGGAGTCTTTGGCTTCTCTTAGTCGTGGGAGTGTTTAGATCCGCTTGGTTGGTGGGAGATCCGGTAATTGATGGTTTATCTCGTAATTGATTATTTTGTCTGTGGTTTAATGGACAAGATTATTAGTGAGCATTCATTGCTTGTATGTATTATTGATTATTTAAGACATGTCAAAATTACAAGGCGGTATTTAGCCAAAGAAGGCAGTATTTAGCCAAAGAAGGAGGTAAGCTAAAGTAAGATATTAGTCCAAATTGGAGGCGGTTTGCCTATATAAAGTTGGATAATATCAAAGTGCGTTGACCTATAAGGATTTTAAGGTAACGGGATCGTGGTAATTCGATCATTGGACTCAAGTATTCATCTCAAAGTGATTTATGTTATTAAGTAAACCTCGTATGTGATCGCGGTAGGGGGTACACCGGATGTGTAGGAGTACTTTCACGTTGTTCGACATTGGTAGGCTTGATAACGAACAAAGTAAAGGATGGTTTGGTGTAATTAGATTCCATGGCCCATTGGATCAATGGTGAATTTATAATTAATATAGCCCAAGTGGGAGATTGTAAGATATTTTTATGGGCTTAATTAATTATAATGTTAGTTGATTCAGTGGGAGTTTAGTTACGGGTAAACCGGTATAAGTATGATTGGAGATGGACCAACCTGGTCCACTGTGAGACTGGTCCAGGGTTGGGGGTGGTATTATAAATACCAATGGTTAGAGAAAAGGTATGTCTCTAATCATCTCTTTTCAATACCCATTGTATTCTAGTAATCTGTGTAGTGTGTTTGTCAGGGTTCATGGGAAATCCCATGGAAAAACCCAAAGAGGATCTATTTAAATTGCTTACATGAAGGTCTTGAGGGATTAAACTCCCTAAAAAACTAAAAATAGAAGGTTGCCATGAGTTATTTGAGATTGAGGGTCTCCAGCAGCGATTGGACTCCTTGGAGGAACTACACATATGGTGCTGCTCTTCATTGACAAGGATATAACTTCCCAAAAAAATGTTGAGATTCGATATCTATGGATGTGAGAAGTTATCTGAGATCGAGGGTCTTGAGGATTTGAAAGCTTTGATAAGTTTTGATCTCACCCACTGTGAATCAATTGGAAGACTACCAGACTTATCGAAGTTGAAGACCTTAGAGTATTTACTTATTAGTAATCTCACAATGCTACTAAAGGTTGGTTGCCTTGAGGGATTGAAATCCTTGGAAGAATTAAAAATTTATAAAGCCCCATCACTAAAAGTATTACCAAATATCTCAACCTTGAAGAACCTGAAAGGGCTAGAACTCCAATTGTGTGGGAAGGGAAGATCCCAGGTGTTGACAAGTTGGAGTGATTGGAAGTATTGGAAGTATTGGAAGTGTGTTGGTGCAAATCAATGGAAAGATTACCAAATTTGTCAAACTTAATGAAACTTCAAAAATTACGCATCAAACGTTGTGAGAAGTTAACTGAGATTCCAAGTGTAGATGAATTAGAGTCTTCAGAGCTTTTAAATGTTAGTGTGGGTGTATACCCATGAAATTACTAGATTTTTCAAGCTTGATGAAATTACAAACATTTGGCCTCTGATCTGGAACATGAGACCGGGGACCGTGATTCTTCTTTTGCTTCTTATCTGGAACTTGATATCAGTAATGATGATTCCTCTTAGGCCCCTGATCTAGAACTTGATCTCAGTGATTGTAATTCTTCTTCGGTCCCTGATCTGGAAGTTAAGACAAGAATGATGATTCTGGATTGTTTGGCTATTGAGCTTTAGATCAGTGAACAGATCTGGCCTTCGTATTGTAATTGTTGGCAAAAATGTGCTAACTGGGCCAAGTATGATGAGAGAGAATGTCTGTAGGCCCCACAAGCAAGGTGTCAGTGATAAATGCAATATGATAGTGATACAGGCGATGTGGCTATGTTACAGGCGGTGTGACAGTGTTTATGATGTTGTGGCATTCTCAGAAGAGAGAGAAAAATCAAGAGAGAGAAAGAAGAGAGAGAAAATTAATGGTGGCACCCCCCATGCAGAGGTGGCCTACCACCATGGCCATCAGCTCCGCAGCCAAGGCCAGCAGGGCCATGCCGCATACCCCAGCTGAGGCTAGCAGCAGCAACCAGCCCCACAGCCATGGCCAGCAGGGCCAAGCCAAGCACGACCAGCAGTAATAGCAAGCAACATGCCCAGCCGCAAGCCACAACAAGGCATGCCGTAACCCATGACTGTAAGACCCACACTCCACTAACTTGGTCTAACCGTGTCATGCCAGGTCTTTCCATCATTCTTGGATCAAATGGACTGAGCGTGTGAAGATAGATAACAAACCAAGTATAAGAATCGAGTTAAAAACACTTAAAACATACCTAAGGTCGCATACCTGGGTAGGTATGGTCGACCATAAGGAAGGGAATCAAAAATCTCAAATCCAAAACCCCACGGTCAATGATATCGACCCTATGGTCGACGATTTATGTGACTGCATGATCGATCGTGAGAACCCAGATCAGACCCCGAGTTTTGGAAACTTTCCTAAACTAAGGGATTGCTTTCCTAATTGAAAGAGGACTCTATATGGAGAGTTTTTCTCTATATAAAGGATGTCCCTCAGTCCTTTTTCACTCTTTTAGAACATTAGTAAACCCTAGTGAAAGAGAAGGAAGACAAGGAAGAGAAGGAAAAGAAAAAAAAAGCTAAGGAGAAGAATTTGCTAAGAAGAGGTTGGCTCTCCATCACAGGCAAAGATATGAAACGAATCTCTGGAGATGTAAACTCTAATGAATAAGACTTCTATGGAAGATAGGAAATATCAACCTATTATAATCTATGTGATTTCCTTGAGAAAATCCCAAGGAGAACCATGAGGAGTGAATTTGATGATTAGGGTTGATAAGAAACTACTAATGATGGCCATAGGATGACCCTAGAATAAACCCAATTGAAGATCAAAGGACTTGACCCAGGAAGAACTCGAATTGAATATAGACTGTGACCAGAAATCTCAAGGTCGCAGCTACGGTTGACCATTGAATGACCAGTATGACCAGAGGATCGACTATAGGCATTCGGAAAGATTTCAAAAATCATATGGTCACAACTACGGTTGCACCATATGCGACCATAGGATATTGATCATAGGCAGTAAGGTCGATACAGCATGAGACCATAGGATCAATTAGACACCTATCAGTGCTCTGTTTTGATTTTCGACTACTGTAACATGTCACATATGAATCCTAACTTAAATTTATATAACTTTTAAGTTGTTGAATCAATTCAAAGAGAATTTCAAGGCTTGGAAGGAGATCAAGTATTGCTAACAGGTGAGGGAACAAGACCTAAACTAATTGGTTAATAACAAACTATTTATTTTTATTGAGTCCAATGCCATGATTGATTCTATGCTTGTATGCTTGTAATGTGCATCTCACATGTCATCCAATATTTCTGCTATTACTGTTCATGTGTACTTAATTCCATTTATTTATAACATGATGATGATGATGATGCTAGGAATAGGCATGTGAATGTATGTGTGTGGTTGGTGTGTTGGATGCGAGTGTAGCATCAGGGGGAAGACGTGGCATGGTGGTCTTCGACCTTGTCACCAAACTTTAGCTCTATCTCTACTCAAGTTTTACCCACTAACATCGTCGTATCGCCATTACCTTAGCAGAACTATTGCATCGTGGGGCATCAGGGGAGGTGGTCTCGGACCATGTAGTCTCTGACTCTGTCGGGGGGCCTTAGTTCTATCTCTATGGACGTATTGAGGGATGCTAGGGTGAGGCCTTGGATACACTTTGGCATTAGGATTGGTTAGTTGCGAGCCCAGTTTGTAAGCCCTCGCCAATAGGGGCTTACGTGTTGGTATGGGTAGGACATTAGGGGAAGTGTTGACGGTGTTTGATTCGACGCTTTAGCTTTATCTCTATTCCATGGTGGGTGCATGTGGGACGATAATGATGTTTGATCCATTGGACGGATTCACATACTCGTGTATAGAGGTGCGGCGGCCACCAAACCTTTCTATAGCATATTGTAAACTTATAAACCAGACCAAATATATGAATTGAATGCATGTATATGTTTGCTCACTGAGCCGTGATGTGTGCTCACCCCTACGATGTCGAATATTTTTAGTTGATGATGCAGGTCCTACTATTGAAGAATATATGAATGCACCTACGTATGGGCACATTGCTGCGATGGACATAGAAGCTGAAGAAGATGCGGATGATTCATCATGCGAGTGCAACCAATGTGTTTTTGCTTAAGTTTAGTTATAATTTGAACATCGGATATGTAATTGATTATTCATTTTTATGTCTTGTGGTTGGAGATAATTGGATTAAATACTTATTTATCACTGTTAAACTCTCAGTTCATTATCTGTAAGACTTCTGCTTATTTGTTTATTACCTCTGATTATTAATGTAGAATGTGTGTGTGGTTTGATATGGTGGGTACGACCTATACGAGATCCTGGGTGAACCGTTGGTTTATTGACAATTCATCACACCATTCTGGTTAGACCAGAATTGGGGTGTGACAATTTGGTATCGGAGCATCTCAGGTTTTACCCATTGACCTAACTACTTCTACATGAGTGATGAACTGAGTTAAGATAAAATTAAAAGCTATAGTAAGAACACACCATCAACACCTGTGTTATATGAGACATAAACTAAGAAAGAGAATAATGCACATATGTAAAGGGAAAATCAATTATATATATATATATATATATATATATATATATATATATCCAAATGGGAATAAGACAAATGTACATCCAAATCAGAGTCAGTCCACAATCCGGACAGTTACTCTGTAGTATAAAAGGAAAAAAGATATAAATGGCAATCATGGAGCTGGAGGTACTGGAGGAGGAGGTGCCTCACGATCTCTATCATAGTCCTCAGCATATACTCTCGCGAGCCAAGCCACCTGAGTCTGAGTCGCTCGGAGACTAGCTGTCAGATCCACTACCTGCTGGTCTGTAGAGCGCTGGGCATCTAGAAGCTCTCCTACTTTCCAATCAGTCATGCGCTGAGCCTCCCAAATCTCACGTAACAGACCCATCATGTCATCTGGTGGTGGGCGTGAAGGGCCAGCTGAATGAGAAGCCCTAGAAGGGCCAGCTCCAGCAGAATATTGTGGCGATGGAGGAGGGAAGGCATCCACATCCATGTACAATCGATCATCATCCTCCTTATCATCACCCTCGTGTGCCTTTGTTGCTGCCTCTGCTGCTACCTCTACTGCTACTGTTGCTGCCGCCTCTGCATCTGCTGTCGCTGCCCGAGTGAGAAGATGTCTCATAGCATTCCTCTCATCATCACTGACCTGTATCTCTCTCATGCCCATCCTGCTGATGGCCTCCCAATCAAGATCAACTGAGAAGGTGTCCTCAAGGATCCTCTCATCCACTAGGTCCACCTGTAGACAAGTGAGCAAGGTGGAGATTAGTCGCCCATAGGGTAAGTTACCTCTTGAGTCAGGCAACGTAGCTCTGTGCATAGTCCAAAGAATAATATATGGGAGGCAGACAGGCTGCCTAGTACAGATATAGTACAGCAGGTACTGAGTCAGCTGTGAGATCATCTCGTAGTGTCTGCCCTGGGGAATAAGATTATGCTAGATAATCTTACAGTAGACCCGTGGCTCTGGACGCAGGTTGACTACTTTCATCTCCCAACGGTCATCCTGAAGAATCTGGTTATCTATTTCTACATGCACCTGTGTAGACAGAAACTGTGGCTCCCTGGGTGCATAGTAAACCAACTGACCATCGTTGGAAATGCCTAGGAGATCAGTCAACTCTTGACAATTGAAAGAGATTTGAACCCCTTTCACCCAGCTGGTGATCTGAAGCTCTCTACCCCTGTCAACATCTTCTAAGTCACCCTCTACCTGTAGGTGATAGTAGAACTGTTTGACCAAGTCCGAGTGAGTGCAAGCCTCGTACAAGATCATTGGAAGCCAGCCCATGTCACCAAACACCCTTTCTACATCAAACAAGGCTAAATGGGCTAGGTTCACACACTGAACCCCTTCCACTTTCTTTTCGGTCAAACCAAGGATATCACACCTCTGCTTCAATGGACCTGAAACGTCGTGGGTCATGAACTCGAGGAACCTTAGTGCGAACCATGATAACTACAAGAGAAGAAAATAAAAAAAATAAGTTAAATAAATTTGAAAAATTTGACAGCATAATGACGTAAAATGGAAAAAAGCCTCACTTTTCACCTAAACATTTGGACAGGAGGACTTACATAGTTTCCAAACCATCCTACAAGGCTCATACAATCAGAAATTTAAACATGGTAGGTCGAATATGAAGAAATTTTGACAATTGGGAAAACTCCAAAATTTAGGTAAAAAATGAGAATTTTCAATTTTCTACTAAACTAACCGATGAAACTCGAATTTCTTGAGGGCTTTCATCCATTGGGTGGCCAATAGCGAAAGCCCCCAATAAAAATTAAATTTTTACGGTCAGAAAAATATTAATTAGAAGAAAATCTTACAAATAGCAAAAAACCCTAAATATGAAAGCTTAAAAATGGAGAAAAGTAGAGAACATACCTCAAGGAATGGAGTGACAGATGTTGATCGATGGAAAAATCATCAAGTTTGTATGGCCGACACTGTAGCAACTCACTGGTGGCGAGTTGAGTAAAGACCGTAGGAGGAAGAAGGAGAATAAGTGAGAAATTTTTTGAAAAATAGGTTTAAAAACCTGATTTTGAATCATACGGTCGCACAATTCGACCAAAACTGTCGACCATATGATCGACCATAGGGTCTCGGTAAGTTGTCCGGATTTTGAAGGTCGCACCTATGGTCGCACAACATGCGACCGTAGGCCAACGATCGTATGACTAACTATTGTCTGCATTTTGATTCTGCTTGAACTATTGTCTATTGATTTTGTTTTCCTCTCGCTTCCATTGTAAGACTAACCCAATACTACCATCATATCTTGTCTCACATGTACAGCCTTTCCAAGTACCATTCAAACAAGAGTTTAATTGGCTAGACGCAGAGTAAGTAGAAGGAGACAGAATGCAAACCCATCTCCACCACCTATGGAGACTAATGACAACGAAGGTCAGCAAGGATAGGAAGAAAATATTGGAACTCAAAATGCTGCACCTCAAAATGTGCACACCCAAGCCAATCCAACCAACCTACCTGCACCACCTATGGATTTGGCTACTGTGGTGATGAATTTAGCACAACAAATGCAGCAAATACAGCAAGTACAAGCCAACATGCAAGCTGCTATGGGAATTGCGCAAACACAACACCTCTACTTGCAGGACAAGCTAGTACTGCACCTGGTGGTAGCAACACTGTACCCCAAGCACCACAAACACCAGCAGTACAAGGCCAAGTGCCAAACCCTGAAGCACCGCAAGGCGGGTATAACCAAGGTGATTATCAGTACCAACCGCCTATGTATGGAGCATATGCATAGTATCAGCTTGATTACTCTAGACTGATCGAGCATTTCCTGAAGTTAACGCTGAAGGAATTTATAGGCAAACCATCAGATCCATTGTGGCTAGCTCACTGGATCGACGAAATGGAAAGAAACTTTATGATGATGACTATAAATGAAGAAGGTATTATGTGCCACTTTTATGCTGAAAGGTGATGCACACCATTGGTGGAAATTTACTCGAAGTTATCTGTTGAAAAAGCACGCCCAACTGACCTGGCCTATCTATAAAGAAGCTTTCTTCAAGAAGTATTTTCCCAGGAGTTTCAGATATCAAATGGAAAAGGAGCATCTGAGTCTGTATCAGGGACAGATGACTGTAGACGCATATCAACAGCGTTATAAAGAACAGTTCTTCTTTGCTCCCTTTAGCATGCTGAAGGAAAATACCAAAACTCGAAGGTTCGTCATGGGACTTAGGGGAAGCATCCATGAGTATGTATTGGGATTGGAAAAGAAGATTTATAATGAAGCTGTACAGATTGCTTGAGTACTAGAATCGAGCCAGAGGGAAAGTTATTTTGCTCAGAACAGAGGTATAAAGAGGCCCAATGGAAACTCATACAATGGAGGGAACTCAAAGACATTTAAACCCTTCTGTACTCAAGGCTTCAATGCTGCAGCCAAGACTACTCCGACAGTCCAACCTCAATAGAAGCAAAGTAATGCTGGAGTCAAATGCTTCAATTGCGATCAAGTAGGACATTATTCAAGAGAGTATCCTAAGCCAAAAAGCAGCTTTAGTAAGGAAAAGTTTATGCAGTTACTTCTAAGGATGTTGTCGCATCGCCTGATGTGGTCATAGGTATGACCTGAACTATTTATTTTGTACTACCTTGTGTAAGCATGTAGAATAAGTTAAATCAAATCACAGGTATCGTGCCTATTATTGGCTTATCCGCCAGAGTACTCTTTGTGTCACACCCCAAAACCGCACTATTCAGAATGGTGTGATGAACCGCTAATAAACCAATGATTCAACCAGGATCTCGAGTAGGCTATATCCGTGTTATCTGAACCCCATACATCCATAATCATAATCAGAGTAAATACACAATAGCGGAAGTCTTATAATAAAATGAACTGAGAATCTACTGTGATATTAATACTTAAATAGAAAATTATTCTGTATCAACTGAGACATAAATAAATATCAAATACATGTCCATAATAAATCCAGATAAAGAAAACTAGAAAAATATCTAATCGAATACACATGAGTTGCACTCGCAAGAGGAGTCATGTGTATCCACTTCAGCTTCAACTTCCATCGCCGCTACATTCCCGTATGCTGGAGCATTTACATAATCTTCAACGATATAACCTGCATCATCAACTAAAAATATTCGACGTCGAGGGGTGAGCACACATCATGGCTCAGTGAGTAGACAAAAACAATGCAACATTACATATGCATGCAATCAATTCATATCTTTGGTCAGGTTTATAGTTTGCAATGCGCAATAGAAAGGTTGGGTGATCAAAGGTTAACGTTTATTGACCCCGCCTCTATACACAGGGTGTGAAAGTCTGCCCGAAGGTTAACGTTTATCGTCGTCCCCATCCACCCTAATCATGAACATTATATAACAAAGGTTAACGTTTATTGCTATATAGTGTCATACCAACACGTAAGCCCCTGTTAGCGAGGGCTTGCAAACTGGGCTCGCAACTAACCAATCCTAATGCCAAACAGTGTACCCAAGACCTCACCCCAGCATCCCTCAGAATGTCCATAGAGATAGAGCTAAGGCCCACCGGGAGAGTCAGACTACAAGGACCGATACCACCTCCCCTGATACTCTACGACATAATAGTTCTGCTAACGTAATGGCGATACGACGATGCTAATGCACAAGACTTGAGTTAGAGATAGAGCTAAAGTGCTGAGACCCGCCAAAGGTTAACGTTTATTGACGTTCTCATCACACCTCCCCTAATACTCGCTCGCATCAAGTACACCAACCACACACATACAAGCACATGCATATTCCTATCATCATTATCATCATCATGTTATAAACAATAAAATAAATATGCATGAACAAATAATATAAATATTGGATGACATGTTGTATGCACATTACAAACATATTCGCATAGAATCAAGCATGGCATTGGACTCAAGAAAAGAGAAAACAGTTTGTTATTAACCAATTAGTTTAGAGTTCTATTTTCTCACCTTAGCTTGCTAATAGATATTTTTTCAAGCTTTATAATCACCTTTATATTGTTATTGTATTGCTATAAGACCTAACAAAGTCGTTAGAATTTAATTAGAATTAACTTTAAATTTAAAAACCATTCTGTTAACTGAGGGTCGGAGTCATGATCGACCCTGGGTGCGACCCTCCCCAAAATCTGAACTTCCCGAACATTGAGGGTCGATAGTTAGGATCACCTAGGGTCGGATGGTCATCGACCCTCGGTGCGACCCTCGGTGTACTTTGGTCAATTTCCCTCTTTTAGTCCATTCCTCGTGCTTGGGATCCTATGGCTTGCTCCTACATTCCATTCAACATTCATTCCATGGTCTGGAACCATGAATCATCCACCTAAATAGCTTTCATGCATTCTCCTATGGTTTCCCATGAAAACCTAACTATGGGTTGATGGTTTGGGTTTCTCCGAGATCACACTCTCATCAATATTTAACCTAAGGTCGGTAGAAACTCATGGAATTAGTATCCATACCTGAGAAGAATACTTCTTTTCTGCAACTCTTATCTTTTTGGCTAAATTCTCTTCCTTGCTTCTCTTCTTTTTCTTTTCCTTCTCTTCTCTTTCTCTCAATTCAGTTAGGGTTGTGAAAGGAGTGAAAGAGGCTTAGGGACATCCTTTAAATAGAGTAGGAACATCCTAAAATAAGTCCCTTTGAGATTAGGAAAGAATCCAAATCGAAAATTAGAAAATTTCCTAATTTCAGTTTCAGCGGCAACTGAGGGTCGATGATCCCGTCGACCCTAGGTTCTCTAAGTTGCCCGACCCTTCCTTCAAAACTAAGGGTTTGACTTTCTGTTTTGGGGGGTCCGACCCTCCTTGGCTGGGTATGCAACCCTCCCCCTAATTTAAGTGTTTTTGGGTCGATTTGATACCTGGGATCTCGATCTTCTTCACGCCCTTGGTCCACTTGACTCGACCATGATGGGTAAACCTGGTTTAACGTGGTAAGACCGAGTTAGATTGACATGGGTCTTACAACTCCCCCCTACTTATACAAATTTTGTCCTCAAAATTGTACGTACCTTCTGAATCAAATAAGTGAGGGTATTGCTTTCGCATAACATTTTCTTCTTCCCATGTAATTTCTTCCATGTCTCTACTTTTCCATGTGACCTTAACATAATAGATATCTCGGTTGCATAGACGTTGAACCTTTCGGCTGGTGATTTCTGTTGGTGTTACTTCAAATGTCAAATCATTAGTCAAATCTGGTAAATCTACTGTCAACACGTGCGTTGGATCCTTGACATACTTCTTCAATAGGAAAATGTGAAATACGTCATGCACACTTGACATAGATGGTGGTAGTGCTAACTGATAAGCCACTTTACCACGCTTAGCTAGAATTTCATACGGCCCGACATATCTTGGACTTAGTTTCCCTTTCTGTCCGAACCTTTTCAATCCTCGCATAGGCGATACCTTCAAAAATACTTTATCACCTACGGCGAACTCCAGATCTCTGCGTCGAGTATTTGCATATTGCTTCTGACGATTCTGAGTTGTTCTCACTCTTTCCTTGATAATGTCGACCACTCAGCAAGTCTCTTCAACAAATTCTGGCCCAACAATACTACGTTCTCCAACTTCATTCCAAAACAAAGGAGTTCGACACTTCCTGCCATACAGTGCTTCATAAGGTGACATCTGTATAGTATCCTGATAGCTATTGTTATAAGCGAACTCGATCAATGGTAACTTTTCATCCCATGATCCTTTGAAATCAATTACACATGCTCGTAGCATATCTTCTAGAATCTGGATTGTACGTGTCACACCCCAATTTTGGTCTAACCAGAATGGTGTGATGAATCGCTAAATAAACAACGGCTCAACCAGGATCTCAAATAGGCTATCCCCGCGTTATCCGAACTTTACACGCATCCACAATCATAATCAGAGTAATACACAATAGCAGAAAATTAAAATAATAGCGAGAACTAAGATGATACCCATAAAAATAGCAAATTATCTGTGTTTAACCGAGACATAAATATTTAAAACCAAATACATGTCAATAAATCCAATAAAGAAACCTACAAAAAAATATCTAACAAATACACACGAGTTGCACTCGCAAGAGGGATCGTGTGATCGACTTCAGCTCCAACTTCCATGGCTCAGCGTTTCCGCGCCGACGCGTCATATAATCTTCAACGTATAACTGCATCATCAACTAAAATATTCGACACGAGGGGTGAGCACACAACACGGCTCGGTGAGTAGCAAAACAATGCAACAAACATATGCATGCAAAAACAATTTATATCTTTGGTCTTGGTTTATAGTTTGCAATGTGCAAAAAAAGGTTGGGTGGTCAAAGGTAACGTATGACACCGCCTCTATAAGGGGTGTGGAAGCCCGCCCGAAGGTTAACGTTACGTCGCCCCATCCACCCTACTATAACATTATACAACAAAGGTTAACGTTATTGCATATAATGCTATACCAACACGTAAGCCCCACGTTAGCGAGGGCTTGCAAACCGGGCTCGCTACTAACCAATCCTAATGCCAAACAGGGTACCAAGGCCTCACCCCGGCATCCCTCGGAATGCCCAAGAGATAGAGCTAAGGCCCCCGGTAGAGTCGGAGACTACAAGGACCGAGACCACCTCCCGATACTCTACGACATAATAGTTCCGCTAAGGTAATGGCGATCCGACGATGTCAATGCACAAGACTTGAGTTAGAGATAGAGCTAAAGTCTTTGAGACTCGCCAATGGTTAACGTTATTGACGTTCTCATCACACCTCCCCTGATACTCGCTCGCATCAAGCACATCAACCACACACATACAATCACATGCCTATTCCTATCATCATCATCATCATCATGTTATAAACAATAAAGTAAATATGCATGAACAAGTAATAGAAATATTGGATGGCATCGATGCACATTACAAACATATTCGCATAGAATCAAACATGGCATAGGACTCAAGAAAAGAAAACAGTTTATTATTAACCAATTTAGTTTGGGGTTAAGGCTCCTCACCTTAGCTTGCTAATAGATACTTTTCCAAGCTTTAAAATCACCTTTATAATGTTATTATATTGCTAGCAAACCTAACAAAGTCGATAGAATTTAATTAGAATTAATTCAGAATTTAAAAACCATTCTGTCAACTGAGGGTCGATGCTAGGGTCGATGGGTCTATCGACCCTCCCTCCATTCTGAACTTCCCGAATGTTGAGGGTCGATGGTCAAAAACACCTAGGGTCGGATGGTCTATCGACCCTCGGTGCGACCCTCGGTGCACTCTGGTCCAATTTCCACTTTTAATCCACTCTTCGTGTTTGGGGTCCTATGGCTTGCTTCCTACATTCACTCAACATTCATTCCATGGTCTAGAACCATGTATAAACCATCTTTTTCCTTTTCGTGCATCCTCCTATGGTTTTCCCATGAAAACCTAACCATGGATGGATGGTTTGGGTTTCTCCGAGATCACTTTCTCTTCAATTACTAACCTAAGGTCTGTAGAAACTCATGGAATTAGTATCCATACCTGAGAAGATTACTTTTCTCTGTAATTTCTTCTCCTTTTTGCTAGATTCTCTTCCTTGCCTCTCTTCTTCCTCCTTTCCTTCTTCTCTCTTTCTCTCAATTCAATTAGGGTTGTGAAAGGAGTGAAAGTGGCTTAGAGACATCCTTTAAATAGACTAGGAATGTCTTATAATAATCCCATTGAGATTTGGAAAGAATCCCAACCGAAAATAAACCGAGGGTCGACTTTCTATTTTGGGAGGTCCGACCGCTTCTTTGGGTGTGCGACCCTAGAATTAAGTGTTTTTGGGTCGATTTCGCACTGGATCTCGATCTCCTTCATGCCCTTGGTCCATTTGACTCGACCATGATGGGTAAATCTGGTTCAAGATGGTAAGACCGGGTTAAATTGACATGGGTCTTACAGTACGCTCTGACTGTCCGTCTGTCTGTGGGTGGAATGCAGTACTGAACTTCAATGTTGTACCCATAGCCTTTTGCAATCCTTCCCAAAACTTGGAAGTAAATCGTGAATCTCTATTAGACACAATGCTTTCTGGAACACCATGTAATCGAACAATATTATCCACATATAGCTTTGCTAACCTTTCCAGCATATACTGAGGTCATATAGGTATGAAGCGAGCTGTTTTAGTCAGACGGTCCACAATCACCCAAACTGCGTCAACTACTCGAGGAGTCAGTGGTAGTCCCGTGACGAAGTCCATAGTGATGCAGTCCCATTTCCATGCTGGTTCTGGTAATGGTTGTAATAGTCCTGCGGGTTTTTGTCGTTCAGCCTTTACTTTTTGACAATTTAGGCATTGAGACACGAACTTGGCTACATCTTCTTTCATTCCTCTCCACCAATATAGTTTCTTTAGGTCATGATACATTTTTGTACTCCCAGTAATGTATCGAATAAATGGTGGTGTGGGCTTCCTTCATCAGTCGGTGTCGAATGTCTACACTTTCTATCTCGGGTACACATATTCTTCCTTTATATTTTAGTACTTTCTCTTCGTCCAAGGTGAACTCAGGGTTAGTCCTACCTTTTTTGATATCTTCTTGTACTGTTCTCAGATAAGGATCTGATTTAATGGTTGTCTTCACTTCATCCATTATATCCGGTATAATCTTCAAAGCGGCGAACATATTTGAAAACCGATGAATGAACCCTTGGTTGGCTGATTCATCCGTTGCGTCTATCACATATTGCTCATTGCCGTGATTGAATACCATTCTGGTAGTACACATTGCTGCAGTTGTGGTAACCTCTCCTTGCGATTTTATCATTGCCTTTCTGCTTAACGCATCTGCTACTACGTTCGCTTTTCCCGGATGATACTGGATATCACAATCATAGTCTTTTAATAGTTCCAGCCATCTTCTTTGTCTCATATTCAACTCCTTCTGATTAAATAAATAAGTAAGACTTTTATGGTCCGACTTAATCTGAAATTTCTCTCCGTATAGGTAATGTCTCCATATCTTGATAGCATGTACTACTGCCGCTAACTCCAAATCATGAGTGGGGTAATTTTTCTCATGTATCTTCAACTGTCTCGAGGCATAAGCAATTACTTGCTCCCCTTGCATAAGCACACACCCTAATCCCAGTCCCGACGCATCCGTGTATAAGGTAAATGTCTGTCCTGGAACAGGAATATTCAAAATCGGAGCGGATATCAATCTGGTCTTCAACATTTGGAAACTCTTCTCACATTTATCGGTCCACAAGAACTTTTCACCTTTCTTAGTCAAACTTGTGAGAGGTACGGCAATCCGGGAATAGTCTTCCACGAGTCTTCGATAATAACCAACTAGACCCAGAAAACTTCTAATTTTTGAAATGCTCTTTGGTGCTTCCCACTTTACAATAGCCTCGATCTTGCTGGGGTCCACTTTGATTCCTTCAGCAGATACTACATGGCCTAGGAAGGTGACTTAACTTAGCCAAAACTCACACTTTGAAAATTTGGCATATAACTTCTCTTTCCTTAAACGCTGTAGGCGGCGTTTAGGTTCTTGATATGGGTTTCTCTGTCCTTGGAGTATACCTCAATAAATACTATAACCGACGTATCCAACATATCGTGGAAGACCCGGTTCATGAGTTCCATAAAAGTTACGGGTGCGTTTGTTAATCCGAAGGACATGACCAAGAACTCATAATGTCCATATCTGGTCCTGAAAGCTGTCTTCGGAGTATCACCCTCTTTAATCTTCAACTGATGATAGCCTGACCGAAGGTCAATCTTAGAAAATACTTTTGCTCCTTGCAACTGATCAAACAAGTCATCGATCCGAGGTAGTGGATATCGATTCTTGATTGTCAGTTTATTCAGCTCCCGATAGTCGATGCATAATCGAACGCTACCGTCCTTCTTCTTCACGAATAACACCGGTGCTCCCCATGGCGATACACTGGGTCAAATATAACCCTTGTCAGAGTTCCTGTAGTTGCACTTTCAGTTCCTTCAATTCAGTAGGAGCCATTCTGTAAGGTGCTCTTGATACTGGTGCGGCTCCAAGTACAAGATCTATCAAAAACTCTGTGGCTCGGTCGGGTGGTAATCCTGGTAGTTCCTCCGAAAATACGTCAGGATAGTCCCACACGACATCAATATCTTCCATTCGTGGTGCTTCCTTGATTAGGTCGACCACTGATACTAGATACCCGACTGCCCCCTTCTCAAGGCACTTCTTAGCCTTTAGTGCTGAGAGTATGAGCTTGCATCTACGAGGAAGTTTGGTTCCCGAAAAACTAAATTCTGCTCCTTCTTTGTCTTTAAATGTTAGCTTCTTTTCGGCGCATAATAGGTTTGCAGAATGCCGAGCTAACCAGTCCATTCCCAAGATGACGTCAAAGTCTGCCATCTCAAGTCGTATCAAGGTTGCATCAAAGGTTTTCTCGCCAATGAGAACTGGACATGGTCCATAACCTTTCACTAATTCCACTTCTAACCCCATCGGTGACCGTACAAGTAATTTGTAGTCTAATGTTTTGATGGGTAACTTTATCTTCTTTTCGAATGACACAGATATAAATGAATGAGTAGCTCCTGAATCAAAGAGTACTCTGACGGGTACGCCATTTATAGGTACGATACCTGTGATTTATTTTACTTAGTCTACATGCTCATACAATATAATTACAACTTTAACAAGTTTTAGTCATACCTGTGACCACATTGGGTGATGCGGCAGCATCCTCGGATGTAACAGCATATACCCGTCCCTGATGTAACTGCTTCTTGGGTTTAGGGCACTCCCTTGCCATATGTCCCGGTTGGTTGCAGTTATAACACTTCGGGCTTTTAGAATTTGGTTTTGGCTGAGGTTGAGCTACTGGAGTCGACTTGGTTGCAGCAGTAAAATTCTGAGGGTAGAAAGGCTTATATGTCCTGTTATTGCCACCGTTGTAAGAATTTCCAGCTGGCCTTTTGATACCCCGGCTCTGTGTAAAATAACTCTCCTTCTGGCTCGATTCAATAACTCGAGCGATTTGGACAGCTTCATTATAAATCTTCTTTTTTAAGCCCAGAACGTGCTCTCTGATGCTTCCTCTCAGTCCTGTGACGAACCTACGGGTTTTGGTGTCTTCTTCCTGCATACTAAGTGGTGCGAAGAAAAATAGCTTTTCATCACGCTTTTGATATGCATCCACTGACATCTGTCCTTGATATAGACTCAGGAACTCCTTCTCCATAGAATCTCTGAAGCTTCGTGGAAAATACTTCTCAAAGAAAGCTTCTTTATAAACAGCCCAAGTCAGTTGGGCGTGCTTGGTCAATAAGTAAGCCCTAGCCGATTTCCACCAATGATGTGCGTTACCCTTTAGCATGAAGGTGGCACATAATACTTTTTCTTCCTCTGTAATAGTCATCATGAGGAAATTTCTCTCCATCTCATCTATCCAGTGTGCTGGCCATAATGGATCAGACGGTTTGCCGTTAAATTCCCTGGGCTTCATCTTCAAAAATCTCTCAACCAGTCGAGAGTGATCCATCTGATTTTGGGGGTATGCCCCAAACATAGGGGGTGGATACTGATAATTAACCTGAGCTGCTTCCGGACCGGGTACTGGAATTTGTGCAGCAGGTTGTTGAGGTGTCTGAGGTGCTGGGTGGTTATCCACCGGTGCTGTACTGGCTTGTCCCGTCTGCATGGGTGTAGCATGAGCAGCCTGGAACATGATTCCCATTGCAACCTGCATCTGAGCCTGTGCGTGTTGCATCTGTTGCAGCTGCTGAGCTAGGTTCATAACTACGGTTGCTAGTTCCAGTGGTGGAGGTGGCAAATTTGTAGGATTTGCCTGATCTGGATTTCCTGGGACATATACATTCTCCTGGCTAGTTTCCTCCACAGGTGGTGGTGGTGGAATTGCATTTCGGCTCTATCTGGTTACTCTTCTTCTAGACATATTTTTCTTTTGAGATGGGTGGTGCCTGAAAATCATCAAAATAAGTGAGAAAATCATTGATACTCCATGTAGGCATGTTAACCGATGTAAACTTTCAAATTTCAATTCATTTTATGAAAAAAAATACTGTCTTTTCTATGCAGGGTCGATGGTGAGGGTCGATGGTATGTTCGACCCTTAGTATCCGACCCTGGGAATAACCTGTTCTTCCCGAGAGCTGAGGGTCAATGTGAGGGTCAATGGGTGTCTGGCCCTCAGTTCCGACCCTTAGTTTTCTGTCAGATCCCGAGAGCCAAGGGTCGATGGGAGGGTCGATCCGAGGGTCGATGGTTCTGGTCGAATTGTCCGACCCTCAGACCAAAAATCAGATTTTTAAGATCCGATTTTGGGTCATTTTTTTATTATTTACCTCCCATTTCGACTCATCTCTCCCTTCTGAGTTGCTACAGTGCCACTCCACTAGTTTTGGTCAGTTTGAGTCTGGGTTTCGACGTCCACATCATCCCTACAGGTATGTTTTCTCATTTTTACCTGTTTTTAGGTTTCTATTTCTAGGTTTTTGCCCATTTAACTAGTATTCTTCAAATTAAACTTTTTCCAACCGTAAAAATTCGATTTTTATTGGAGGCTTTTGTTATTGGTGTCTCAAGGAACGAAAGCCCTCAAAATTTTTTGAGTTTCATCGGTTGGTTATTGAGAAACTTGAATTTTTGCTCGTTTGCCCTAATTTGTCAAAATTTTTTTTTCTATTTCTTGAAATTCCTTCAAATTAGACTTCATTAGTTCCAATTTCCCATTGTGTGAGTATTGTAGGATATGTTGGAACCTACGTAAGTCCTCCTGCCCCCGTGTATGGTGAAAAGTGAGGTTTTTGGCTAACTTACGCCGTCAATGCTAAATTTTGGATTTTTATCCTACTAACTCCTTATCTATTTTTCTTTCTTGTTTGTTGATACCATGGCTCGTACCAAGATACCCAGAGTTCGTGATCCACTTCGTTTCCGCTCCAACGAAGCCGAGGCACAGTATGCCGACTATGCTCGTAAGAAAGTGGAGGGTGGTCGTATGGTGAACTTGGCTGAGCTAGCCTTGTTCAACGTAGAGAGAGCATTTGGTGATATGGGGTGGCTTTCTGTCATTACTTACGATGCGTGCACATGTCCGGATTTGGTGCGCCAGTCCTATTGTAATCTCCAGGTGGTGGGGAATTACAATGATGTCGAGAGGGGTCAAGAGTTGCGCATCACCAGCTACGTCAAAGGGGTGAATATCTCAATTGACTATCGGCAACTGGCCGACCTGCTGGGCATTCCTTATGATGGCCCCATGGTCTACTGTGCGCCTGGAGAGCCCCAGTTTGTTTCCATGGAGTTGAGGGCAGAGATCGACAATCAGTTGCTACGACCTGATCGCTGGCAGATGAGAGCTTGTTACCTGCGTCCAGTTCTACGGGTCTTCTACAAGATTATCCAGCATAATCTGATCCCGCAGAGTGGGCACTATGAGAGGGTTTCTTAGCTAACCAAGTTTCTAATATATAGTATCTGCACCAGACAGCCAGTCTGTCTTCCCTACATCATCATGCGGACCATGATTAGTGCTACATTGTCCAGTCATAGGGGTAATCTACCCTATGGACGTATGATTACTGTTCTACTGACCCGCCTGGGGGTTGACTTAGTAGATGAGAAGATTCAGGAGAAAACCATCTCGTCGCCTCTATATTGGGAGGCTATCTGCAAGATGGGTATGCGGTATGCCCAAGTCAGTGATGAGGAGAGGAACGAGATGGTACGCCCTCACACTCCCATTGAGATGGCTTACGCTGAGGCCGCTGCTGCCGCTGCTAGAGCTCATGTGAATCCTGTCGATGATGACGATCGTATGTATATGGATGTCGACTCGATACCACCACCTTCACCTACGCATGCGGCTGGAGTTGGTACTTCTTCTGCGGCGGATCCTGTACCTAAGACTGGTCCTTCTCATGCGGCTGGTCCTTCACGCCCACCTTCTGATATGATGGAGATGCTGCAGGAGATCAGAGAGGCTCAGTGCAAATCTGATATGAGGATGGATGAGTTGCTGGACGCACAGCATCGGACTGATCAGCGGGTGGCTGATCTCACAGCTAGTCTTCAGACGACCCAGACTCAGATAGCCTGGTTGACTAGAGTCTATGTCGAGGACTACGACAGAGACTGTGAAGCGTCGCCTCCTCCTTCACCTCTAGCTTCTTGATTGTATTTTATTTTCCTTGTACTACAAAGTAACTGTCCGGGTTGTGGACTATACTCTGCTTTAGTTATGTATATACGTTTTGCTTCTCTCTCTGGTTGTATGTAACTTGTTTTCCCTTTAATAGATGCATTATTCTCTTTTTAAATTTGGTCTCAACCATCACTGGTGCTTATAGTGTGTTAATATTACGGTTTTTACTTTTATCCTATCTCAGTTCACAATTGTCTTGAATGTATGTTAGTTCAGCGGACAAGGCTTGAGGTGCTCTGATACCAGTTGTCACACCCCAATTTTGCACTATTCAGAATGGTGTGATGAACCGCTAATAAACCAACGGTTCAACCAGGATCTCGAGTAGGCTATATCCGTGTTATCTGAACCCCATATATCCATAATCATAATCAGAGTAAATACACAATAGCGAAAGTCTTATAATAAAATGAACTGAGAATCTACTGTGATATTAATATTTAAATAGAAAATTATTCTGTATCAACTGAGACATAAATAAATATCAAATACATGTCCATAATAAATCCAGATAAAGAAAACTAGAAAAATATCTAATCGAATACACATGAGTTGCACTCGCAAGAGGAGTCATGTGTATCCACTTCAACTTCAACTTCCATCGCCGCTACGTTCCCGTATGCTGGAGCATTTACATAATCTTCAATGATATAACCTGCATCATCAACTAAAAATATTCGACGTCGAGGGGTGAGCACACATCATGGCTCAGTGAGTAGACAAAAACAATGCAACATTACATATGCATGCAATCAATTCATATCTTTGGTCTAGCTAATAGTTTGCAATGCGCAATAGAAAGGTTGGGTGGTCAAAGGTTAACATTTATTGACCCCGCCTCTATACACAGGGTAAGGAAGTCCGCCCGAAGGTTAACGTTTATCGTCGTCCCCATCCACCCTAATCATGAACATTATATAACAAAGGTTAACGTTTATTGTTATATAGTGCCATACCAACACATAAGCCCCTGTTAGTGAGGGCTTGCAAACTGGGCTCGCAACTAACCAATCCTAATGCCAAACAGTGTATCCAAGGCCTCACCCCAGCATCCCTCAGAATGTCCATAGAGATAGAGCTAAGGCCCCTCGGTAGAGTCAGAGACTACAAGGACCGATACTACCTCCCCTGATACTCTACGACATAATAGTTCTGCTAAGGTAATGGCGATACGACGATGCTAATGCACAAGACTTGAGTTAGAGATAGAGCTAAAGTGCTGAGACCCGCCAAAGGTTAACGTTTATTGACGTTCTCATCACACCTCCCCTGATACTCGCTCACATCAAGTACACCAACCACACACATACAAGCACATGCCTATTCCTATCATCATCATCATCATCATGTTATAAACAATAAAATAAATATACATGAACAAATAACAGAAATATTGGATGACATGTTGTATGCACATTACAAACATATTCGCATAGAATCAAGTATGGCATTGGACTCAAGAAAAGAGAAAACAGTTTGTTATTATCCAATTAGTTTAGAGTTCTGTTTCCTCACCTTAGCTTGCTAATAGATACTTTTCCAAGCTTTATAATCACCTTTATATTGTTATTGTATTGCTAGAAGACCTAACAAAGTTGATAGAATTTAATTAGAATTAACTCTAAATTTAAAAACCATTCTGTTAACTGAGGGTCGGAGGTTGGGTCGGAGGCATGATTGACCCTGGGTGCGACCCTCCCCAAAATCTGAACTTCCCGAACACTGAGGGTCGATAGTTAGGATCACCTAGGGTCGGATGGTCATCGACCCTCGGTGCGACCCTCGGTGTACTTTGGTCAATTTCCCTCTTCTAGTCCATTCCTCATGCTTGAGATCCTATGGCTTGCTCCTACATTCCATTCAACATTCATTCCATGGTCTGGAACCATGAATCATCCACCTAAATAGCTTTCATGCATTCTCTTATGGTTTCCCATGAAAACCTAACCATGGGTTGATGGTTTAGGTTTCTCCGAGATCACACTCTCATCAATATTTAACCTAAGGTCTGTAGAAACTCATGGAATTAGTATCCATAGCTGAGAAGAATACTCCTTCTCTGTAACTCTTATCTTTTGGCTAAATTCTCTTCCTTGCTTCTCTTTTTCTTCTTTTCCTTTTCTTCTCTTTCTCTCAATTCAATTAGGGTTGTGAAAGGAGTGAAAGAGGCTTAGGGACGTCCTTTAAATAGAGTAGGAACATCCTAAAATAAGTCCCTTTGAGATTAGGAAAGAATCCAAATCGAAAATTAAAAAATTTCCTAATTTCAGTTTCGGCGGCAACTTAGGGTCGATGGGAGGGTTGATGATGCCGTCGACCCTAGGTTCTCTAAGTTGTCCGACCCTCCCTTCAAAACTGAGGGTCTGACTTTCTGTTTTGGGGGGTCCGACCCTCCTTGGCTGGGTATGCGATCCTCCCCCTAATTTAAGTATTTTTGGGTCGATTTGATACCTGGGATCTCGATCTCCTTCACGCCCTTGGTCCACTTGACTCGACTATGATGGGTAAACCTGGTTCAAGGTGGTAAGACCGGGTTAGATTGACACGAGTCTTACACTTTGACTCTGGAACTACTCATTCTTTTATATTTGTATCTTTTGGAATGAAGTTAAATCTACCCCTTAGACCTTTAGACTACAAACTTCTTGTACGATCACCTATGGAATTAGAAGTGGAACTAGACAAAGGTTATGGATCATGTCCAGTTTTTATCAACGAAAAGATTTTGGATGCAACCTTAATTCAACTTGAGATGGTAGACTTTGATGTTATCTTGAGAATGGATTGGTTAACTCAGTACTCTGCAAACCTATTATGTGCTGAAAAGAAACTAACATTTAAAGACAAGGAAGGAGCAGAGTTTAGTTCGGGAATCAAACTTCCCCGTAAATGAAAACTCAATCTCTTTGCATTGAAGGCTAGAAAATGCCTTGAGAAAGGAGGAATTGGGTATCTAGTATCCGTGATTGACCTCACCAAGGAAGCACCACGAATGGAGGATATTGAAGTTGTGCGTGAATTTTCAAATGTATTTCCTGAGGAACTACCAGGACTACTACCGGACCAAGCGACAGAGTTTGTTATAAATCTTATGCCCGGAGCCGCACCAGTATCGAAAACACCTTATCGAATGGCTCCTACTGAACTGAAGGAACTGAAGGTACAATTACAGGAATGACTGGACAAGAGTTATATCAAACCCATCATATCACCATGGGGAGCACCAGTATTGTTCGTGAAAAAAAAAGGATGGTAGCATTCAACTATATATAAATTATCAAGAATTGAATAAGCTTACAATCAAGAATCGGTACCCGTTGCCTCGGATCGATGACTTGTTCGATCAGTTGCAAGGTGCCAAAGTGTTCTCCCAAATTGATCTTCGGTCAGGATACCATCAGTTGAAGATTAAGGAAGGTGATATTCCAAAGACAGCATTTTGAACCAAATATGGACATTATGAATTTTTAGTCATGTCTTTTGTATTGACTATTGCACCCGCAACTTTTATGGAACACATGAATCGGGTATTCTATGATATGTTGGATACGTCAGTCATTGTATTTATTGATGACATACTAGTATACTCCAAGGACAAAGAAACTCATGTCACAAATCTAAGAGTCGCTTTTCAGCGACTAAGAAAAGAGGAGCTTTACGCAAAATTTACAAAGTGTGAATTCTGGCTAAATGAAGCACTTTCTTAGGCCATGTTGTATCTGCTGAAGGAATTAAAGTGGATCCTAGCAAGATTGAAGCCATCGTGAAATGGAAAGCACCTAAGAATGTTGTAGAAATCAGAAGTTTCTTAGGTTTAGTTGGTTACTATCGAAAATTCATGGAAGATTACTCTAGAATCGTCGTACCTCTCACCAGTCTGACAAAGAAAGGAGAAAAGTTTGTTTGGACCGATAAATGTGAAGAGTGTTTCCAAACATTGAAGGCTAGATTGATATCAGCTCCCATCTTGACTATTTCGATCCCAGGATAACCATTTACCTTGTACACCGATGCGTCTGGGTAAGGTTTAGGATGTGTGCTTTTGCAAGGAGAACAAGTAATTGCGTATACCTCAAGACAATTGAAGACACATGAGAAGAACTATCCCACTCATGACTTGGAATTAGCAGCAGTAGTACATGCTATTAAGATATGGAGACATTATTTGTATGGAGAGAATTTTTAGATTTAATCAGATCATAAGAGTCTCACTCATCTTTTTAATCAGAAGGAGTTGAACATGAGACAAAGAAGATGGTTGGAATTATTAAAGGATTATGATTACGATATCTAGTATCATCCAGGAAAAGCTAATGTAGTTGCTGACGCACTAAGCAGGAAAGCAATGACAGAATCCCAAGAAGAAGTCAGTGCAAATGCTGTGGCGTGTGCCACAGGGAGAATATTTAACTATGGTAAAGAGCAGTTTGTGATCAATATTCTAGATGAATCAACTGACCAAGGGTTTATTCATCTATTCTTAAACATGTTTGCTACATTAAAGATTGTGCCTGATCCATTAGACGAAGTAAAAGCCACCATTAAATAAGACCCTTATCTGAGAACGGTGCAAGAAGACCTCGAAAAAGGTAGGACTACTCCTGAGTTCACCTTGGACGTTGAAAAGATACTAAGACATAAAGGAAGGGTATGTGTTTCTGAAAATGAAGACTTAGATATTAGACACAGACTAATGAAGGAAGCTCACACCACCGCTTATTCAGTACATCCTGGAAGTACAAAGATGTATCATGATCTGAAGAAACTATATTGGTGGAGAGGAATAAAAGCGAATGTAGCTAAATTTGTGTCTCAATGTTTGAATTGTCAGCAAGTAAAGGTTGAAAGACAAAGACCTGCAGGATTGTTGCAGTCACTGCCAGAACCAGCATGGAAATGAGACTGCATCATTATGGACTTCGTCACCGGATTACCATTGACTCCCCGAGTAGTTGACAAGGTCTGGGTGATTGTGGATCATTTGACCAAGACAGCTCGTTTCATAGCTATATGACCTCAGTATACCCTGGAGAGGTTAGCTAAGCTTTATGTAGATAATATTGTTTGATTACATGGTGTATCTGAAAGCATTGTGTTCGATAGAGACCCACGCTTTACCTCAAAATTTTGGAAAGGATTACAGAAGACTATGGGTACAATATTAAAATTTAGTACTGCATTCCATCCTTAGACAGACGGACAGTCAGAGCGTACTGTTCAGATTTTATAAGACACGCTTCGAGCTTGTGTCATTGATTTCAAAGGATCATGGGATGAGAAATTACCATTGATTGAGTTCGCTTATAACAACAGCTATCAAGCAACTATACAGATGTCACCCTATGAAGCATTGTATGGTAGGAAATGTTGAACTCCTTTGTTTTGGAATGAAGTTGGAGAACGGAGTATTGTTGGACTAGAGTTTGTTGAAGAGACTTATCGAGTAGTCGACATTATCAAGGAAAGAGTCTGAATAGCTTAGAACCGTTAGAAGCAATATGCAGATAATCGATGCAAAGATCTCGAATTCACCATAGGTGATAAGGTATTTTTGAAAATATCTCCTATGCGTGATTTGAAAAGGTTTGGACAGAAGGGAAAGCTGTGTCCTAGATATATTGGACCTTATGAAATTCTAGATAGACGTAAAAAAATAGCATATCAGTTAGCATTACCACCATCCATGTCAAGTGTGCATGATGTATTTCATATCTCATTACTGAAGAAGTACATCAGAGATCCAACACACGTGTTAACAACGGATCCATCGGATTTGACTGAAGATTTGACGTTCGAAGTAGTACCTTTTGAGATCACTAACCAGAAGGTGCAACGTCTTCACAACCATGACATTTACTACGTTAAGGTTACTTGGAGAAGCCAAAATGTAGAAGAAATTACATGGGAAGAAGAGAACGCTATGCGGAAGCAATATCCTCACCTATTCAACTCGAAAGGTATGTGTAAATTTTAAGGATGAAATTTATATAAAAGGGGGGGAGTTGTAAGACCTGCACTCCACTAACTTGGTTTAACCGTGTCATGCTAGGTCTTTCCATCATTCCTGGACCAAGTGGACTGAGCGTGTGAAGATAGATCACAAACCAGGTATGAGAATCGAGTTAAAAACATTAAAAACATACCTAAGGTCATATACCTGGGTAGGTATGGTCGATCATAAGGAAGGGAATAAAAAATCTCAAATCTAGAACCCCACGGTTAATGATTTTGACCCTACGGTCGACGGTTTATGCGACCGTATGATCCACCGTGAGAACCCAGATCAGACTCGAGTTTTGAAAACTTTTCTAAACTAAGGGATTGCTTTCATAATTGAAATATGACTCTATATGGAGAGTTTTCCTCTATATAAAGGACGTCCCTCAGCCTTTTTTCACTCTTTTAGAACATTAGTAAACTCTAGAGAAAGAGAAGGAAGAGCAGGAAGAGAATGAGAAGAAGAAAAAGCTATGGAGAAGAATTTGCTGAGAAGAGATTGGCTCTCCATCACAGGCAAAGACATGAAACAAATCTCTAGAGATGTAAACTCTAAGGAATAAGACTTCTATGGAAGATAGACAATATCAACCTATTATAATCTATGTGATTTCCTTGAGAAAATCCCAAGGAGAACCATGAGGAGTGAATTTGATGATTAGGGTTGATAAGAAACTACTAATGATGGCCATAGGATGACCTTAGAATAAACCCCATTGAAGATCAGAAGAATTCACCCAGGAAGAACTCGAATTGAATGTAGACTGTGACCAAAAATGTCAAGGTCGCAGCTAAGGTTGACCATAGCATGACCAATATGACCAGAGGATTGACCATAGGCATTCGGGAAGATTTCAAAAATCATATGGTCGCAGCTACGCGACCGTAGGATATCGACCGTAGGCACTAAGGTCAATACAACATGAGACCATAGGACCAATCAGACACCTATCAGTGCTCTGTTTCGATTTTCGACTACTATAACATGTCACATATGAATCCTAACTTAAATTCATATAAATTTTAGGTTGTTAAATCAATTCAAAGAGAATTTCGAGGCTTGGAAGGAGATCGAGTATTGCTAACAGGTTAGGAAACAAGACCTAAACTAATTAGTTAATAACAAACTATTTATTTTTATTGAATCCAATGCCATGATTGATTCTATGCTTGTATGCTTGTAATGTGCATCTCACATGTCATCTAATATTTTTGCTATTACTGTTCAGGCATATTTAATTCCGTTTATTTATAACATGATGATGATGATGATGCTAGGAATAGGTATGTGAATGTATGTGTGTGGTTGGTGTGTTGGATGCGAGTGGAGCATCAGGGGGAGGACGTGGCATGGTGGTCTTCGACCTTGTCACCAGACTCTAGCTTTATCTCTACTCAAGTTTTGCCTACTAACATCGTCGTATCTCCATTAGCTTAGCAGAACTATTACGTCGTAGGGCATCAGGGGAGGTGGTCTCGGACCGTGTGGTCTCTGACTCTGTCGGGGGGCCTTAGCTCTATCTCTATGGATGTATTGAGGGATGCTGTGGTAAGGCCTTGGTTACACTGTTTGGCATTAGGATTGGTTAGTTGCGAGCCCAGTTTGCAAGCCCTCGCCAATAGGGACTTACGTGTTGGTATGGGTAGGGCAACAGGGGAAGTGTTGGCAGTGTTTGATCCTACACTTTAGCTCTATCTCTATTCCATGGTGGGTGCATGTGGGACGACAATGGTGTTTGATCTATTGGGCGGATTCACATACTCGTGTATAGAGGTGCGGCGGCCACCAAACCTTTCTATAACATATTGTAAACTTATAAACCAGACCAAAGATATGACTTGAATGCATGCATATGTTTGTTGCATTGTTTTGTTTGCTCACTGAGCCGTGATGTGTTCTCACCCCTAAGATGTCGAATATTTTTAGTTGATGATGCAGGTCCTATTGTTAAAGAAGATATGAATGCGCCTACGTATGGGCATGCGATGGACGTAGAAGCTGAAGAAGATGTGCATGATTCATCATGCGAATGCAACCAATGTGTTTTTGTTTAAGTTTAGTTATAATTTGAACATCAGATATGTAATTGATTATTCATTTTTATGTATTGTGGTTTGGAGATAATTGGATTAAATACTTATTTATCACTGTTAGACTCTCAGTCCATTATCTGTAAGACTTTCGCTTATGTGTTTATTACCTCTGATTATTAATGTAGAATGTGTGTGGGGTTTGATATGGTGGGTGCGACCTATACGAGATCCTGGGTGAGCCGTTGGTTTATTGACAGTTCATCACACCATTCTGGTTAGACCAGAATTGGGGTGTGACAATGGCCGCCGTGCATGCTGGCTTGAATGGCATGCCCGCGAGCGCATGGCCTTGCCCATGGCTTTCCCTCCCTGCAAGCCGCAAGCCCCGCACACCAACTATTTGTCTGATTTCTAGGAGAGAGAAAAGCTCTTTGGAAATTAGACCCTGAGATGAGTTTAACACTTTGGGGTCTGGTTACAGAGGCCATTGGTTATGTTTATGAGGGCATTTTAGTCAAGTTGAAGAAGAGAAGATGCAGGATATGCGGCCATAATAAAGCCACGCATGACACATTCTGATCTAACGGATTAACGAATTGTGGGATCGTGTGTTTCTCTCCAGTTGCGTCAGGATCCACCCGTGCACACTCTGATTGGCTTGGTGCAAGATAAAAGAGTGTGCCAATTTCATGGTGATGGCACCTTGATCCAGCGTGGCGCACGTACGGTATAGCGGCATGACGGATCCCGATCGAATGGTTTCGATTAGCGTTGATCTCCGCCTGACGTGATCTGACTGATTAAACGGAAAAAATCTCATCCCTCTTAAATATGCAGATCCGACGGCCCCTTGGAAAGATTCTACCTGCCGCCAACCAGAACTCGACAACGCCAACAGTCTTGTCAGCAGCAGTGTGATTTGGTGCGTCGCAGGGGTATGGAAAGGCATTAAAAGATGCCATTTGTTATAATCTTGTTGGCCGATCTTGTTTTGGCCATATCTTGGCCATCTGATATCCAAATCGGATGGTTCAAGTTGCACTCAACTCATTTTTGAATTCTCTATTAGTCGGGACTGGTTGTGAGCTCGAGAGAGAATGAGAAAAATCGAAAAGAGGGAAAAACAAGCATGAAGAGTGAGGTTTAGGTTATTTGGAGCCTTGAATGTCTAACTAACCTCTCCATCTCTAATTTATGGTGTTCTAAATGCTAATGAGAGGTTGGTTATAACCTTTATTGCACATCAATGGTGGTTGTGGGGTTGTGAGAGAGAGAATGATGATTATTTGAAAAGAGATGCTTGGAGAATCAAGTTTTGTTAATGGTGGATGTTGTTGAAGCTTATTGAGAGCAGTGTGGAGCTCCATAGACGTTGTCGGCCACTTGAAAGCATTGGTTGTGTGGCTTTCTTACCTCCATTGTTGTTTGTTGATTCAATATCATGTATGCTAGAGTAGGTAGAAATCTCTTAATGCCTATCTAATTTGGAAGTCAATTATATGCTAGCCTAGGTGGTAAATGTTAAATACCTAGCTAGTTTGGGTTTCATTGTAGGGCACTTCTATAAGGCCAAAATCTATTACTTTGTATTGTATTTAGGGGGCACTGGACACTGGCAATCATAGTCTGAACCCTGGCATTGTCATGCCCTCTTAGTTCTATGCTGAGAAAACACAGGGTGAATATCCTTGTCCTGTAAAGGGCTAAAAGTCGAGTATTGAGTAAATACAGAGCCCATTGGGGATTACTCCGTGGATTAGCCATCACACACTCTGGTGGTGAACCACGTAATCCGTCTGTGTTGTGGAATACTTTATTTCTGTATTTTGTGAAGTGTGTGGAATGAACTGTAGGATGAGTGTGCAAATCTGGTAGACCTGGCCACTGAGTGGTAGCGAGGTAGATTTGTATACGTTTGTGTGTGTGACAGTCTGGTTCATCATCATGCTGGGCAGTAAAGAAAAATTAGGGAAAAAGTTTTCACACTAATTCACCCCCCTCCCAGTGTCATCCAAGGTCCATCAAGATCCTCTTTTGACCAATTCAACGAAGAAATTAGGAAGAGTTTGAGAGCCCATCCATTGTAGGTCTGGCGTGGTCTAGGGAAAAGCTTCAATCCTCCATTATTCCAGGTACTCTCTAATCGAACCTCTATTTTCTCTGCAATTCAACCCCTCACCCTTACTCTTGGTAAAATTTTAGTAAAATTTTCTCATCTTCCTTTGATGTGATGAATCAGATTTTTTTTCTAATAATTTTTAATTTATGCTTGAAGACGATGATCAGTTAATCTTCTCAGCAAGAAGGGGAGTTTTGAGATGAATTGGACAAACGAGAAATACCAACTGGACTTGAGTAGAACTTCCAGGTTAGCTAAGTTTGCTTCTTTTGGCCGCTCTTTTCCCTTAGAATATTACTCCTTCCACAATCCTTTCAATTTTAAATTTCCATCCAGTGCACAAAGTTTTTGCTTGAATTTTCTTTCTCACAACTAATACGTAGACTCTAAAGCAGGCAAAGAAACAAACTACTTCATTAACCCTGCAACCAGCAGATTATGCTTACATACTTCCAAGAGCTTCAAAATGGGGAGAGAGAGAGAGAGAGAAAGAGAGAGAGAGAGAGAGAGAGAGAGAGAGAGAGAGAGAGAGAGAGAGAGAGAGAGAGAGAGAGAGTTCTGTGAGTATCCTTTATTCCTCTTTGTTCTAATCCATCATGGCAGCACTGATGCAGTTGCCTCTACCTTCTCCATCTCATATTCTTCTTTTAAGTTTCTGTTGCCACCGAAAACTTCTCCGGCCGTCCATTAAACTCCATTGTGGCTTTTCTAACCCTGCTCTTTCTCTGAATTCTCGACTTTCTCCCCTGCCGCTTCTTTCGAACAAAAAATCCCGTTTCGAACTATACTCTGCAGTGCAATAAGAAATCATAGTAGAAGAAAAGCCAGAGCAAACCGAAGAAGAACAAAGGAAAAAGCTTTACGTTGCCAACCTTCCTTGGAGTTTATCTGCCGCAGATATACTGAATCAGTTCGGTGAATGCGGCATTGTTGTAGATGTCGAGGTTCTGTCTCTACTACTTCTTCTTTGTTTTGATAGGGTTTGTTAGATGTCGTTGTCTTTGTAATATAATGTTCGTCGTTGTTGTATTTTAGATTACTAAGCAAAAGGATGGGAGAAGTGGGGGATTCGCCTTCGTTACAATGGCTGCTGAGGAAGATGCTCGTGCTGTCGTTGATAAATTTGATTATTCTATAAAGTGCTTTGGGGATTTAACATTATCTTTACTTTTCTTTCCGTGGGTTAGAGGAATTCCGTATGTGTTAATTACTGGGTTTTGGGTCTAAATTTACTATTTTCCATATTGGTTAGGATTAATTCTTATGGAAACTTCTACTTGGAATTTATTTTTATAACTGTTTTTCTCGGGAGAGTATTTTTTGAATCCACATTTGAGTTGTCCAGGAAATAGAGGAAATGTTCATGACAGTAAAATGTTTCTGATACATATTTACCCCTGTTGGGGGAAAATATCCGCTTGAAACCAATCAGAGAAGGTAGCCACGTGGCGTTCATCCCAATCACAGGAAACGACCACGTGGCGTTCATCTAGGATGCCGAAAAGAAAGATATTATGGTAAATATTAAAAGAAGCCTAAGTTCGACCTCTCCCTGGTCTGACACAAACTGGATGTAATGAATAGACAGGGGTAGCTGGGCCATTAATGGATCGTCATTAATGACCATAAATGCCGACAACAACCATTAATGCAAAATACACTGATCTGACCCGCCGATTCAAAAGATTTCGATTCGAATCGGTGGAAAGGTGAAATATTACTTGAAAAAAACGGCGGGGACAATGTTTGCGGACCCCGAAAAACCTGGCCCACTAAGGGGGTCGAAAAGCAATCCTAAGGGGTCGAAAGGTGGCTGATATGATGTAATGGTCTGTTCCAAGGGGTCGAAAGGTGGCTGACATGATGTAATAGTCTGTTCTAGGGGGTCGAAAGTCTACTGGCCTACTGTATCCTACATAGTCAAATCGTAAAACGGTGGCTGTCAGGAACCAGCTGGTCTAAAAAGGAAAGGTTCATGATTTGTGGAGTATATATATATGTAGCTTGGGAAGGGCAATAGCACGGGGAAAAAAAGGATTCGAGAATAAAAGTTTTGTCTCTCTTTGGGTGGCTTCTTCCTTCTGTCTCCTCTACCACCATTTTATCTGCTATTTGTGACTAATGCATGTTCTTGGAGTCATTGGGAATGTATTCAACTAATCACACCTCAGGAATCCCTTCTTTAAGGAGCTCTTGAATCTTGTTAGGAGTTCCATACTGTCTGTTTTCCCTTTACGGATTCCATCGACAACAGTTTGGCGCCCACCGTGGGGCCTGACGTGTTTCATTAGTTTGAATCTCCCTTTGTTGTCACCATTTTTTTCAGTCTCTTTCCTATCTATCCTAAACAAGGTTTCTAAAACACTACTATGACACCGACGAGAAAGATAGAAAGCTCTTACAACTTGCGGGAAACTCAAGCCAGAAGAGCTGAAGCACATATGGCTAGAAATCGGGAGGAGACTGAGGGGGTGCCAGATCCTCAAAACGTGTTTCCTGAGGAACCAGCAAATGAAGGAGTAGGCGGATCTAACCCGGATCCAGCCCAGTACATTTCTAGGGAACGGTTCGATATGTTAGCTCAGGAGTTGGCAGCTCTGACTGAGTTGCTACAACGACGGTCGATAGGGGTACCAACAGCCTCTGTACCCCTGGTGGATGTACCGGAAGTCCCACGAAGATCACGACAATCCAGGTGCTCTGTACCGCATGTTGCGTCCTCCGGCCTAAGAGGAGAAAGCCCGTCAGTGGACTCGCATACTCGGCAAGGTCAAAGCAGACGATGGGGGGACCCACTGTCCCAGTCTATCCACGGAGTCGACCCCACTGAAGTCCTAGAAAGTAGTCAGGAGTCTTTGGGCGTTTCCCGCCATTCGATAACCTCTCGACGAAGGGGGTCTAGCCAAGGTGCCAGATGGGCTGGAGTGGGAGCACACACCAAATCGGAGGTAGTGCGAGAGGCCCAAAGGAGGGTCGATGAGGCCAGGCGAGCCTGGGAAGATGCACATGCACGAGTAGATGCTGCTCGGCGGGCCCGTGTGGATCTCTAAGCAAGGAACCAGGAAGCTAGGAGACTTCAGGAGGAAACCCAAGCCCGAATTGAAGAAGCCCGACGCATTCGGAAAGAGGTCCAGGTTAGAAGAAACGCCCCCCAGACAGAACAGGTGGCGGCTGCACCATCTGTCGCCGCACCATCGGTTGCAGTACCAGCCGCAGCAGTACCAACCACGAATAGCTCTCACGCGGGGAACGAGAACATTGAGAGGTTGGAGCGGTTCGTCAAAGAACTCACCAACCGCGTGCAGCAAGTAGAGAGGGGGGTCGACTCGGCGGCTTTCCAGGAGTATGCCATGGAGATAGCCTTGGCGGATGAAGTCATGAATCATCCCCTGCCCTCAAACTTTATTGTCCCGAATGTGGGATGGTATGATGGCAAGACGGATCCAGATAGACACTTGGATAACTTTAAGGTAGGAATGGTCATCTATGGCTACCCTGATGCCTTATGCTGCAGAGCCTTCCCATCCACATTGCGAGAAGCTGGAAGAACCTGGTTCAACAACCTCCCTCCAAAGTCAGTTAGTACCTTTAAGGAGCTTACCAGCCTGTTCCTCTTCCACTTTTAGGGGAGTAGGGTACAGAAGAAAAATCTATCCCATTTAATGGCGGTCCAGCAGGGGGATAAGGAGCCTTTGCGACAATTCATCACTCGTTTTCTCAGAGTGGCGGGAGAGATCAATGACCTATAACCGGATGTGGTTGTTTCTACCCTGTCAAAGGCATGCAGAGACTCCCAACTAGTTTTATCTCTCAACAAAAAGCGTCCATGGACCCATGCGGAGATTTTCAGTCGCGTAGAGCACCGTTGCCTTGACTCTGTTAGGGGTGAGCGGTTCAAATTGGTTTGATCTTTCCCAATGATGAACCGACTATCTCTCTCACTTTTAGGGCCGATGAAGAAGAAGCCGACCGTGGATCGATATGCTTCGGGGAGGAGGAAGTCCGGCGGAAGGACCTTGGTGGAGAAAAAGAAGAATAAGGCCCCAGAGAAAGTTCCGAAGGAGGGAGAAACCAGCAAAAAAGCCAAGAAGGAGTTGTACCCCATTCGACCCCCCAGAAATACACGCCCCTCAATATAACCATGACAGAGATACTGAATATTAAGAGAGGCGATACCTTACTGGTTCCACCACCTCCCATGATTGCTCGACCAGAGGAACGGAACCGACGGTTATATTGTGCCCATCATCGAGATCATGGCCATGACACCAATTCATTCCATCATTTAAAAAGCCTGGTGGAAGATCTTATCCAGCATGGAAGGTGGACAGAATTTGTGGGCCCAAGGGCCGGCGTGACTCAACAAGATCCCGCTGTGATGCTTCCCCCACCTCCTCCGGCCAGAGCACCAGGAAATAGAAGAGAAAGGGTCGAACGTGCACCCCACCTCCACCCAGATCACCCCCAAGGGGATTTATAGGCCAGATCGACCTAAGCAACGAAGGATTGCAGGAATGGATAAGTGGACCCCCCCCTGGGGTCCGAATAGTTCGAGAGAAGAGTCCCCCACGAAAGACGATGGGATGGACAGGTCCGAAACAAGACTTGGGGCTGGGAGATGATGAATGTCACACTCAGTCAGCCTGAGTGTATGATGGTGACCATATGGCCGGAACATATGTGGCGGAAAGTGCTCCCGGTTGTCATCGAACCAGTGGAGGACGGAGCATCCAAAAGAAAGCAAGCTCGAGGAGAAGCAGAGGACCTGGGGGAATCATCTTCTAAAAAATTCAGGTACAATGGGTACATTTATTTTGGGGATGATGCTTTAATTGATATAGTTACTCCCCACGAGGACCCCTTGATTATTAAGATGGCCATCAGAGAAGAGTGGGAAGTGAGTCGTATACTGGTCGACATGGGGAGTGCATGTGAGATCCTATACTACGATACTTATCGGAGGTTGGGCTACAAAGATGAGCAGTTGCGACCCATTCAGTACTCTCTTTTGGGGTTCAATGGCGAAGGAGTACAAGTAAAAGGAGCTATCTAGATCGATACTCGGTTGGGAACTTATCCAACCCGAGTAAGTATTATCATGAAGTATATGGTGGTCGACACGTGGTCGAGTCATAATGGTATTCTTGGAAGGACTGGCCTGAATAAGCTGCGAGCCTGCCTGTCAACATACTACTTGCTGATGAAGTTTCCAACCGAGTGGGGGGTGGGGAGTTGTAAAGCAGACCAGTCGGTCTCCAAGAAATGTCACACTGCATCACTGGCGGCCCTGGATGAAGATCAACTTGTGCAAGTGATACAACTGGACAAGTACCATGATGACTTTCCTACAGAGTGGACTACCCCTGTCGAAGACCTTATTGAGGTACCTTTCAAGGAAGAGCAGCCTAAAAAAACCTTTCTAGTGGGGTCTGCTATTCCAGAGAAGCAGAGGCAGGAACTCATCGAGTTCTTGAGAGCAAATTCAGACGTCTTTGCTTGGACACCAGAGGATATGCCAAGGATTCCGCGGTCCACCATAGAGCACCCTCTCCAGATAGATCCACACCAGCGTCCCGTGCGACAGAAGAAAAGAGTTGTGTCAGTAGAAAAGCAAAAAATATCGATCAGGAGGTCGAAAAGTTGCTGAAAGCCGGGTTCATTAGGGAGGTATACTATCCCGACTGGTTGGTGAATGTTGTGTTAGTGCCTAAAGCAGATGGGCGGTGGCGAGTATATATTGATTTTACAGATCTTAATAAAGCATGCCCAAAAGATTCCTACCCCTTGCCTCGGATAGACCAGCTCATCGATGCTACTGCAGGACATGAGCTTCTATCCTTTCTGGATGCTTATTCAGGATACAATCAAATAAAAATGGCCAAGGAAGATGAAAAGAATACTGCCTTCATTACTAATAAAGACACCTATTGTTACAATGTAATGCCCTTCGGACTAAAAAATGCGGGGGCAACATATCAAAGACTTGTCACCAAGGTCTTTGAGAAGCAAATCGGAAGAACAATGGAGGTATATGTGGACGACTTCCTAGTCAAGACAGTAAAGGCAGAGGATCACCTGAAAAATCTACAGGACGTTTTCAAAGTGATAAGGCAAAATTCCATGCGACTTAACCTGGCAAAATATGCTTTTGGCGTGCAGTGTGGCAAGTTCTTAGGCTTCATGGTTTCCCAGAGAGGGATCGAGGCCAATCCCAGCAAGATCGAGGCAATCCAAAGTATGAAAGCTCCAACCATGCCTAAGCAAGTTCAAGTGCTCACGAGTCGACTCACAGCCCTAGGGCGATTTCTATTACGATCTGCGGATAGATGTCTTCCATTCTTTAAAACTCTGAAAGGGTCGAAACCGTTCGAGTGGACGGATGAGTGCGAGGAGGCATTTCGGGGACTCAAGAGGTACCTTTCCTCACCACCTTTACTAATCAAGCCTGAGACTGGAGATACGTTGTTACTTTACCTGGCAGTTTCGCCATATGCCGTCAGTGGGGTGTCACACCCCAATTCCACACTGTTCAGAATGGTGTGATGAACCGCCAAATAACCAACGGTTCAACCAGGATCTCTAATAGGCTATCCCCGCGTTATCCAAACTTTACACGCATCCACAATCATAATCAGAGTAATACACAATAGCGGAAAATTTATAAATAATATGAACTGAGAACTAAAATGATACCCATAAATAATAGCAAATTATTCTGTGTTTAACTAAGACATAAATATTTAAATACCAAATACATGTCTTATAAATCCAATAAAGAAACCTACAAAAATATCTAATCGAATACACACGAGTTGCACTCGCAAAAGGAGTCGTGTGTATCGTCTTCAGCTCCAACTTCCATAGCTGCAACGTTTCCGTACGCCGACAGGTTCATATAATCTTCAACTGTATCTCCTGCATCATCAACTAAAAATATTCGACGTCGAGGGGTGAGCACACAACACGGCTCAGTGAGTAGCAAAAACAATGCAACATTACATATGCATGCAAAAAGCCAATTCATATCTTTGGTCTTGGTTTATAGTTTGCAATGTGCAATAGAAATGTTGGGTGATCAAAGGTTAACGTTTATTGATACCGCCTCTATACACAGGGTGTGGAAGCCCGCCCGAAGGTTAACGTTTATCGTCGTCCCCATCCACCCTACCATAACATTATACAATAAAGGTTAACGTTTATTGCTATATAATGCTATACCAACACGTAAGCCCCTGTTAGCGAGGGCTTGCAAACTGGGCTCGCTGCTAACCAATCCTAATGCCAAACAGTGTATCCAAGGCCTCACCCCAGCATCCCTCAGAACATCCATAGAGATAGAGCTAAGGCCCCCCGGTAGAGTCAGAGACTACAAGGACCGAGACCACCTCCCCTGATACTCTACGACATAATAGTTCTGCTAAGGTAATGACGATACGACGATGCCAATGCACAAGACTTGAGTTAGAGATAGAGCTAAAGTGCTGAGACCCGCCAAAGGTTAACGTTTATTGACGTTCTCATCACACCTCCCCTGATACTCGCTCGCATCAAGCACATCAACCACACACATACAAGCACATGCCTATTCCTATCATCATCATCATCATCATGTTATAAACAATAAAGTAAATATGCATGAACAAGTAATAGAAATATTGGATGGCATGCTGTATGCACATTACAACATATTCGCATACACATGGCATAGGACTCAAGAAATAGAAAACAGTTTATTATTAACCAATTTAGTTTGGGGTTAAGGTTCCTCACCTTAGCTTGCTAATAGATACTTTTCCAAGCTTTAAAATCACCTTTATAATGTTATTATATTGCTAGCAAACCTAGCAAAGTCGATAGAATTTAATTAGAATTAATTCAGAATTTAAAAACCATTATGTCAACTGAGGGTCGATGCTAGGGTCGATGGGTCTATCGACCCTCCCTCCATTCTGAACTTCCCGAATGCTGAGGGTCGATGGTCAGAAACACCTAGGGTCGGATGGTCTATCGACCCTCGGTGCGACCCTTGGTGCACTCTGGTCCAATTTCCACTTTTAATCCATTCTTCGTGTTTGGGGTCCTATGGATTGCTTCCTACATTCATTCAATAGTCATTCCATGGTCTAAAACCATGTATAATCCATCTAGATAGCTTTCGTGCATCCTCCTATGGTTTTCCATGAAAACCTAACCATGGATGGATGGTTTGGGTTTCTCCAAAATCCTACACTCAACCATATCTAACCTAAGGTCTGTAGAAACTCATGGAATTAGTATCCATACCTGAGAAGATTACTTTTCTCTGCAATTTCTTCTCCTCTTTGCTAAGCCTTCTTCCTAGCCTCCTTTCTTCCTCTTTTCCTTCTTCTCTCTTTCTATCAATTCAATTAGGGTTGTGAAAGGAGTGAATGTGGCTTAGGAACGTCCCTTAAATAGACTAGGAATGTCCTATAATAATCCCATTGAGATTTGGAAAGAATCCCAACCAAAAATTAGGAAATTTCCTAATTTCAGTTTTCGTCAGAAACCAAGGGTCGATGGGAGGGTCGATGATCCCATCGACCCTAGGGTCTTAAGCTGTCTGACCCTCCCTTAAAAACTGAGGGTCTGACTTTCTGTTTTGGGAGGTCCGACCCTGCTTAGCTGGGTGTGCGACCCTTCCCTAAAATTAAGTGTTTTTGGGTCGATTTTATACCTGGGATCTCGATCTCCTTCATGCCCTTGGTCCATTTGACTCGACCATGATGGGTAAACCTGGTTCAAGATGGTAAGACCGGGTTAGTTTGACACGGGTCTTACATGGGGTATTGGTTAAAGAGGTGGACCGGGTTGAACATCAGGTATACTACGCCAGTAAAGTCTTACTGGACGCAGAAACTAGGTATCAATCCATCAAGAAGTTAGCATTGGCAGTAGTGGTTTGTGCTCGCAAGCTACGACCTTATTTCCAATCTCATTCCATCGTTGTGCTGACGGATCGACCCATAAGCAAGTTTTTGGCCAGAGCGGATGTGTCAGGGTGAATGACAAATTGAGCAGTTGAGTTGGGGGAGTTTGATATCAAGTTTCAACCACGGATGACTATTAAGGCACAAGCATTGGTAGATTTCTTGATCGAGAGCACCCTACCAAGAGGTGAAGAAGAAGGAGCAAATCTAGAGCGGACCCTCGAAGAGGCAAAGATTAAAATTTTTCTTGGCCTTGAAGAACCCTCCTGGGTCATGTATATAGACGGAGCCTCTAACCAAGAAGATGCGGGAGCTGGCATTGTACTTATTAGCCCTGAAGGATTTAAGGTACTCACATCAGTGCGTTTCGGTTTCTCAACAACCAACAATGTAGCAGAATATGAAGCTCTCGTAGCTGGACTTAGGCTTGCGAGAAAATTAAAGGTTACCCGATTGCAAGTGTATGGCAATTCACAGGTGGTCGTAAGGCAAGTCACCGGCGACTATGAGGCTCGACAAAGCTGCTTGGCTAGATACCTGGCCCTCATAAAGCAACTCATCGAACCTTTGGAGAAGTTTGTAATGACCAGCGTGCCACATGATCAGAATGCGGAGGCAGACGCACTATCTCACCTCAGGTCAAGTGATTTGAGTAGTTTCGATGTACCTGTATATGTTGAGCACCTGTTGGACCCTAGTATCGACCCCATGGGAGAAGTTCTGCTTGTCGATATGGAGCTGTGCTGGATGGATCCATTGCTCACTTACTTGCGGGAGAATGTCTTGCCGGAGGATAAGAAGGAGGTTCGACGCATCCAAACTCGAGCAGGGTCGTATGTCATTCATGATGAGGTACTATACAAAAAATCCCATACTTTTCCACTACTTCGTTGTGTCCCACCCTCGAAAGCAGAGTATGTTATGGCGGAAGTCCACAAGGGAATTTGTGGGGCTCACCAGTGTGGGCGTACCATGTGTTTCAAAATCATAAGAATGGGATACCATTGGCCCCATATGATGAATGATTGCGAAAGGTATGCTAAGAGTTGTGAAGCATGCCAGAAATATGCTTCTGTAACTCACCGCCCGTCTACGCAGTTGCAGTCTATCCCCGCATCTTTTCCTTTCGCAATCTAGGGGATGGACATACTGGGGCCATTCTAGAAAGCTAAGGGGCAGTTGCAGTACATATTAGTGGCGATCGAATACTTCACCAAATGGATCGAAGTGAAGGCAATGGCGAAGGTCACGGCGCATAATGCAAAGGAATTCTTCAGATTGGAAGTTTTATATCGGTATGGGATCCCGCAGGTGCTGATCACTGATAACGGCCCGTAGTTCTCAAGTAGAGTATTTCAGGGGTTTTGCCAAGATCATAATGTCAGACACAATTTTAGCTCGGTGGCACACCGGAAGCTAATGGGCAGACAGAAGTTACTAATCGCACCCTGCTACATGGGTTAGCCAGTGAGTAGAAGAACAGAGGGAGAAGTGGGCGCAAGAATTACCTAGTGTGGTTTGGTCATATCGAACTACGCAGCGGACTGCCACGGGAGCTACTCCCTTTAAATTAGCTTTCGGTTCTGAAGCTGTCATTCCCAATGGTGGAGAGGAGTTACAGGGTGTTGAAATTTTAGGAGGAAACTAATAAAGATATCCCATTAATGTACCTGGATTTAATAGAGGATGTTCGTGTGACCGCCGGTTGCGAGTGGCAGCCTACCAACAAAAAATAGTGAGATATTACAACTCCAGGGTGAAGAAGAATACGTTTCAAGTGGATGACTTAGTCTTATAAGCAACGACCGTTACTATCCCCACTCGACAGGGGAAATTGACCCCAAATTGGGAAGGACCGTATCGGTTGTAAAGGTCACAAGGCCTGGGTCGTATCATCTGGAAACAATGGAAGGATCTGCCTTATCGCGCACTTGACATGCCAAAAATCTTAGAAGATACTATGTGTAAGACATTCATTGTCCCATTCAATAAGAATTTACTTATGTTAAGGCTTAAGGGTCTGCCTCGAAAAATAAAAAGGCCTAAGGGCCTCGAAAAAAGAGCTAAGGGTCTCGATAAAAGAAAAGGCCTAAGGGCCTCGAAAAAAGAAAAGGCTTAAGGGTCTCGAAAAAAGAAAAGGCCTAAGGGCCTAAAAAAAAAGGCCTAAGGGTCTCGAAAAAAGAAAAGGCCTAAGGGTCTCGAAAAAAGAAAAGGCCTAAGGTTCTCGAAAAAAGAAAAGGCCTAAGGGTCTAAAAAAAAAAGGCCTAAGGGTCTCGAAAAAAGAAAAGGCTTAAGGGTCTCGAAAAGGAAAGGCCTAAAAGCCTCGAGCAAAAAGCCAAAGGGTCCCAAAAGAATGAAGTAAAGATTAAGGGTCGTATGGTTTTAGATTTAAAGTACTTTATCAAGTGTAAGTATTTTAAATTAGAGGATAGTAGGGAATCACTTGCATCAACAAAGAAGACAAGGTATGAAAACAAAGTGTATATATGTATGGAAAAGTTGTGTACATATACAGACCAAGGGGTCTCAAAAAAAAAAAAAAGGGTTGAGGAGCTATCATCCTTCTGAGGGGAGTAAGTCTGTGGAAGCCGCATCAGGATTGTTCGATGGGGCCGACGGAGCAGGAGTTGAAGAAGCTACTTCCTATGGAGCAAGAGTAGAGGAAGATGCCACGGGAGGAGCCAAACTTGAAGAACCTGCAAGCTTGTCCCGGATCACTTTTTGCATCAGCTGGACCTGAGAGAAGTCGAAGGAGGGCAAGAGGGCAGACAGCTCTGAATGTACTACAATTAGAGCCTCACAAATGGCTCTGGCCCTTTCTCGCTGAAACAGACCCTCCATGTCTTCCGAGTCCAACAGGGCCTTCAATGTCTCTTCCTTGGTACTCGATAGCAACGACTGAGCATGAGACAATTCCTCTATCAAGCGGTCAACAGTGGCCTGCGAGGCAGTCAAGTCATTCCTTAATGCTTCTTCAGTCGTTGCAGCTTGGACCACGTCGACTGATAGCTTGTCCTTCTCCGTCTACAGTTTCTCCTTTTCAGCAATCCAGGCATCGCGAGCATTTTGCAGGTCCATGACTTCCTTCTCCAACTGAATGATAAGCTTGCTGTTGGAGATAGCTTGCTCTTGCATGACCTCATTGGACAGCCGTGCCTCAGATAACTCCTTCTTGGTGGTCTCGCACACCTTGTCCTGAGTGGTGTATTGCTCGTCCAATCGACGGTATGGACTTTTCTTCAGAGAGCCACCTTCGGTGCTGGTCCAAAGCTGCCTCCAACACTCGATGCTTAAGTTCCACCTTTTGGGCTAGCTCCTTAGCCTTTATGAATCTTTCCTTGGCTTCCACAAGCCTCTCGTCAGCCACCTTTAGCTGGCCCTCCATCTCTGCCTTGGCAGTAATAGCCGTATCACGCTCATTCTGTGCTGCGACCATCAACCTCTCACTCTTCAGGGTAGCAGCTTGCACCCCCAGCAGCTTATCCAGCGCAGTCGAAAACATCCTGTGGTAGTGGTTTGACCCGCATATCAACTGAAACAAGACGGATATCACAAAAATGATATTCAAACAGTAATTTACAGAGAAAAGAAGAAAACGAAGTAGGCAGAAGGATGTACCTGATAAATGGCTGCACTTTGGTCTCGATCAAGAACCTCCAAGGAGAGGGGCCGGAGTGTCTGAGCGTCTGACGGAAGCCATGTGTGATGAATGACTTCCCGTGCCACGGCACGATTCTGGAGCCCGCTATCCATAGGGTGTACCCTCTAGGAAGGTGCAAAGATAGGAGGACCTGCAGCAGTCGAACTAGGTCCAGGGGCAGGAGCTGGACCTGAGGGTAAGGAAGGGGGGTCGACAGCCACCAAAGAGCTAGGGGCATGGAAGAAGGTCCTTCGGAAGGCGGAAGGGAAGATGTACAAGGAATGGCCTGGGAAGGAACGGCCAAGGCTACCGAAGAAGGAGCAGAAGAAGAAGGAACAAATAAAGAATCGGCAACCCCTGACTCGGAAGGGGCAAAAGAAGAAGGAACAGATAAAGAATCGGCAACTCCTGACTCGGGGGCTACCGTAGAAGGAATGGGAGAAGAAGGAATAGACTCCACGTTACCTGGGGAGCCTGGTGGAGGGGGGTCGATTGGTGTCGGCTCAGCAGGGGGCGTGGGGGAAGGTGGGAGTGTAGAAGCTTCACCAGGGAGAAGCACTTCCAGAGCTGGGGGCCCGGGTGGGATCCTCGATAGCACATCTTGAGGAGTATCCTCAGGAAAGATGCGACCAGGAACCCTAGGATTCAGTCTCCTCCGCTTCAGCCGATGCATTGTCTCGGCGACAGTTGCAGTGTCTTCATCGCCGCTCTCTGTAAAAAAGAGAAAAGGAAAAATTATTAGACCTTCAAAAAAAAAAACTGGGGCCTACCATCCTCATCCACCTCGATTACAGGGGGTAAGGTAGCCATTTCAGTTGGAGGCGAGGGGTCGACAGAGGGAAGGTCTTGCGGGGCTTTTGTTCTGGCTGGAAGATTTGAAGGCCCAGGATCGAGGGAAGAAGGGCCTGCTTCAGAAGGGCCACTGGTTGAAGGAAGGGAAGATACTTCGGGAGGAACAGGAGGAGCCCCTTCGGCTGCGTTCTCCAGAACCGCCAGTTGGAGGGCCACGGCGACTGCTATCTCTTCTTTTTCTTATCGCTGGTGCCTAAACAGCTCGGTCCCCATCAAATCTTCCCAGATGCTGTCATCTAAATCCTCCACTGCAGAACAAGGTAATAGGAAATGTATTAGAATCAAGCTGGCAGGCAGAAAAGAAAGTTAAGGTTAGCAGTATTCCAAACTTACTCAGACCGTACGGATATAGGAACTGGTTGTTGGATACATTCTTGAATTGGATGGCCCTCCCTCGACCTGCCACCCATTCGAGGGTCTCCATCTCGAGTGATGTTAGTGGAGGTTCGACCCCCACTGCAGAAGGGTCGATAAACTGCCACCGGTTCCCGATGGGGAAAAACTGCCTACCTTGCCGAGTATGGCCCCTCCTGATCAAGGCCCCGAAAAATCTCTCTTTCCAGTAGGGGACTGACGAGGGGGTGGTCTCTATCATGGCCGGGACTATATCTAAATTTCGACGGAAGAAGTAGTAAATTCCGTTGGGAATTTGCGGCTGGTTTGGGTGATGGGGCCAGAACAGAACACCCACATCAAACAAAAATTGGAAAAATATTAAGTTAGGGGGTTCCCGACACCTAAGGAAAAAGATGATAAAGGAATGAATATGGGCCCAAGAATTGGGAATAAGTTGAGTAGGGGCTAAGCCATAAAGTCCTAGGAGTTTGAAAACTAAAGGATGGCCGGGGAAGCAAAAGCCAAAAAGGAACATGTTCAGATTCACCACCATTTTGTGGGAATAAGGATGGCATGCCCGATCCTCCGGGGTAGGGGCCATTAAATCTACTGACTCAAGCACGCGAAAGGTAGCCCTAAGGTTGTGTAGTTTGGAATCAGTCATCAAGGACCTCACAGAGGAAGCCACGAAGTGTGGACCAACATCTTCAAGGGAAGTTGGGGGAATCTGCTCGGATTGACTGCTAGAACCCTCCCCACTCCGAGCAAATCGTGGAGGAAATGATCTGCGCACAGTGGGCTCGAAGGACCGACCAACAGCTTTGTCTCAAGCCATCGGGGGATGGATAGAAAGTAAAAGTAAAAGGAAAGGGAAGACTTACTAAGATAAACGGCCGTATTCTACAAGACGACTTGCCTCAAAGTGGCCGAGGGAAGCAGAATCAAGTGAAGGAACGAGAGAAGATGTCGCGGCAGAAGCTTTAGCAGGGTTCGAGTGTGTAAAGAAGGAAAGGAGGAAGATGAGAAGGTACTTATAGATTCGCAGGACGATGGGGTCCAGCTAGGAAGGTATAATGATTCTCGAACGAAGCCACTGACAGTGAAGGGACAGGTGCAACTCTTGAGGGGGAAACGACGCGTGGACGGTTACGATGGATAGTTAGTGATGAGGAATGATCAACAGTCAGAAAACAATGGTTCGATGGGATTGAAAATGGCCCACGCGCCGATTTAGAGGGATGTGCATTTAAATTTTGAAAAATGGGATAAAAAATCATGAGGCTGACAAAAAGGGCGGCAGAAAAAAACTGTCACGCATTCATGAGAAGATATTTTCCCTGGTAGATGTGTCTCCTTGGGACGAAACGACTCGGGAAGGAGACAAGGGGGTCCTGTTGGGGAAAAATATCCGCTTGAAACTAATCACAGAAGGTAGCCACGTGGCGTTCATCCCAATCATAGGAAACGACCACGTGGCATTCATCTACGATGCCGAAAAGAAAGATATTATGGTAAATATTAAAAGATGCCTAAGTTCGACCCCTCCCTGGTCTGACAGAGACTAGATGTAATGAATAGACAGGGGTAGCTGGGCCATTAATGGATCGTCATTAATGACCATAAATGCCGACAACAATCATTAATGCAAAATACACTGATCTCACTCACCGATTCAAAAAATCTCGATTTCCAATCAGCGGAAAGATGAAATATTACTTGGAAAAAGAACCATGACAGGGACAATGTTTGGGGACCCCGAAAAACCTGGCCCACTATGGGGGTCGAAAAGCAATCCTAAGGGGTCGAAAGGTGGCTGATATGATGTAAAGGTCTGTTCCAAGGGGTCGAAAGGTGGCTGACATGATGTAATAGTAGTCTGTTCTAGGGGGTCGAAAGTCTACTGGCCTACTGTATCCTACATAGTCAAATCATAAAACGGTGGCTGTCAGGAACCAGCTGGTTTAAAAGGAAAGGTTCATGATTTGTGGAGTATATATATATGTAGCCTGGGAAGGGCAATAGCACGGGGAAAAAAAGGATTCGAGAATAAAAGTTTTGTCTCTCTTTGGGTAGCTTCTTCCTTCTGTCTCCTCTACCACCATTCTATCTGCTATTTGTGACAAATGCATGTTCTTGGAGTCATTGGGAATGTATTCAACTAATCACACCTCAGGAATCCCTTCTTTAAGGAGCTCTTGAATCTTGTTAGGAGTTCCATACTGTCTGTTTTTCCTTTACGGATTCCATCGACAACAACCCCCTCTGTTCAGGACATGTTACCTGAATCTGGGGCATCTGAAAAATCAAGGTTTCATTGTTTGCATGCTTTGTTTACGTTTTCTTCTTAATATCTTGTTACTTCTTTTAGGTCCTTTTTTTTTTTTGTGAAGTGGGTATTTTCTGAAATTTCATTTGATTGATATATGGATTAGAAGAAAGGATTATGAGGTTGGAAACGTTATGCAATCCTCCCCTCCCTCCTGATTTGATAGTCCTCTGGTAGTGCTGAAATCGCAATGAAGCTCTAGTCGGGGGCTAAAATAAATTTGATAAGACTTTTTGCATTTTGTACAATCCTAGAATTGGGATCTATTGATTAAAATTTTTATGGTGTAGGAATTGTCGAGAAGGATTATTAGGGTGGATTTGCAAGCAAAGAGCTTGAAGAAACCTTCTCCCCCTCCTCTTGCAGGTGCTCCTGTTGAAGAGATGTCCCATAAGATTTATGTTACGGTAGGATCTAGAAGGCAATATAAATAACTGATGTAACAGACTCAATCGAAAATGGTTAGAGTAAGGTATAAGTAGGAGTCCAGATGTATTGTAATATTCAGTCAAAAAAGTAATGCAAAATCTTCTTCTATATTGTCTGGAGGCAATCCCCCTCGAAGCGGACCATTCTTTCCCTCTTCCTCCCATTCTTGATTCTTATTCGTAACATTTGGTGCTTTCATTGCCATAGACTCCCTTCACACCATTCGCATCACTCCACAGCAAACCTTCTTTGAAATCTTTTGGATCTTGGATGCCATGGATGCGAAGATCGACCGTGCCTTAGGGCTTACCGGGAATCCCTCCCTGCCGAGCTTCTTTTCTTTCAAGTCTCTTGTGATCCCAAATCACAAGGCCACTGATGACTTGGGTGCGATGAGCGACTCTGCAACTGAAGCAAGTACCGGTTAAGTGCCTAAGCAAGCAAGCGACATCGTCTACTTGCCGCATGAACAGTTGAAATCGATTTCTGATTTTCCGGCGATTGTTTACAATCCTCCGCCACCTCAGGTCTCTTGCTGTGTTATCGACGTCACGTTTCCTCTGGAAATAATTACCGACAAAGTTTACAATCAGATCTCTCTCCTTCCTGAAATTGAAATTGAGCAGAAATTTCATGAAGGAGAAAATGAAGCAGATCGAAAAGATGAGGTAGTTGAAGGCGTTGGCCAGTCCACAATGATTCATATGTTCTGCAAGTCTTTCAGTTTAGATACTACCTTGATGCACAAACGAACAGTCATCGACTATCAAGCACCGATCGGAGAGTGTTTCTGCAAAATCTTTGGATTTTTTGAGCAGTTTTTGCAAGTCTATTTCATATACTATTTCAAATCGAAAATTTGACACGAGCTTCTCGCACACCAACCGATGAGTTTTTGTCACATTTTTGGAATGGAAAGACTTCACGAAGATCGGTTGAATGGAATGCCATTCGAAAGAGGAAAGTTATTTCCTCCAGCGTCTTGTCCGATCTGAAGCTCAGATCTGGCTTACCCTGCATCTTCAGCTATTTCAACGTCCTCTGTGAAGGAAAAGATCCTCTGTGAATGAAGTTTGGCATTTCTTGAGAAGAAAGAAAGACGGTTCTTCGATTCTTGCAATCAGCGTTGGGGAATCTCATCCCAGTTTTTACAGAAATAAGATGCAGTTACAGCTCCCTCATCGTTACCGGAGATGATGGCCCCAAACTACGATTTGGTGTGCTCGAACGAACTCCAACATCTGATCTGCTAAGAACCAAAAGGGAAGTATTTGGAGAGCTCTGTTCCACCCTGATTACTGCTCCTTACAATCTAATTCCTTCTGCCTCTGAAATGCAAGGATACATCTCATTTTCTTTTAGGAGTTTCCTCTCTGCTTGGCTGTCATCCTCTGACACCAATTTTCTGAAACCCTTTCCCATTGTTTTCTTTGAGCTTCCTTTCTCTTTTTCTTTTTTGTTTACCAAATGTTACGAATAAGAATCAAGAATGGGAAGAAGAGGGAAAGAATGGTCCGCTTCGAGGGGGATTGCCTCCAGACATTACAGAAGAAGATTTTTCATTACTTTTTTCGACTGAATATTACAATACATCTGGACTCCTACTTATACCTTACTCTAACCGTATTCGATTGAGTCTGTTACATCAATTATTTATATTGCCTTCTAGATCCTACCGTAACAATTTATGTCTCCAACCTTGCATGGAAAGCAAGATCAAGCCATCTAAGAGAATTCTTTTGTGTCAGTTTCCAACCAGTTTCAGCTAGGGTGATCTTTGATAGCCCAGCAGGTAGATCTGCCAGCTATGGGTTTGTTTCCTTTGCCACAAGGGAGGAAGCAGAGTCTGCTTTATCTGCTTTGGATGGAAAGGTAATAAAACTTCAGTTTTCCTTATGCTCATTGTACCTTTATTCACAGTTTTTAGGTATGCAGATAGTTCTATCAAACCATTATCTTTTCTATTTATATGCATACATTGATTTTGGATTTCTCTATATAGTTCTGTATTGCAGTTCTTCATTAGCTTCTTTTAGGTCATTCTCAAGGAAATATTATAATCACCTGCCTGGGTCTCTCTTGGAAACTGAAAACTTAGTTTGTTATTCACTTGAAATTGCTTTTCATGTCAATGTAGTTTATCATGGTCATGCCCTTCCATGCATAACTTCATGTACTCAAGGTTTCACATTTGGGTGTCAATTCCATCACTTACTTGTGCATGCCCTGATAATTTACCAATTCCATCACTTACTTGTGCATGTCCTGATAATTTACCATATTTATGGTTTTTTTTTTCTTTCTGAATTTTCTATGGACTTTTTTTTTTTTTGGCATGTAAAAAGTATCTAGGATGATTAAGAACACTGGAAAACTATTCAAGAACTTTTCTGATTGTGAAGCGTAATCTGATGCATAGTCACATAAGTTTCACACATTACTCATTATACACAAGTATAATATATCTATTATACTATGATTGTAAATGAATGGGGAAATGGTTCCCACATGCCTGTGGTAGGAACCCATTCCCATACACCCACTATTCTTTTGCCATGTAGACAGCGGATGTGGCTATTCTGACCATTGGATAAAGAGGTCATGATTAATTAGCCACTTGTTATCTTTCAGAACCTAATTCAATAAAAAGCCTCCTTTGTATTGGCTTTCATCCCCATGTGTGTCCATGCATTCCTATGGTACTTTGACCATTACAGTGCACTGTCCCATACCCCTGGATTTTCAAAGCTCTATTTTTTATGTGGCAAACTCCAATGCAGCGGAAGGGTGACATGTGAGTAGGGGATTTAGAGGTCTATCTTTTCACAAAATGTAGGCCCCATCTGATCTGCCATGTGGCAATTATTGGCATTTAAACTATAAAATGGGCATGTAGGAAGGGTCCTACCATGCACGTGTAGGAACCAGGCCCCCTCTCATTCAATAAATACAAGCCTAAAATCACAATAAAAATAAAGGTGGAAGAGCTCTTATGCTGATACTGTTATATATATTACGTATTTCATTTTTTGTCTAGATTCATTGTATTGATCCCAGGTAGTCACTGAGAGGGGGGGGGGGTGAATCAGTGCCCTCAAAATTTTTCCACTATTATGATTTGGCCTACTGTTTTAGAAATTGCTGCCAAGAGCTAATGTTGACCATATGCTGTTTAGAGCTGTTAGCGGGACTTTTCTTTCGATCAACCTGTCAAACACATTTCGTGCACACACCAACCACACACCCACAGGTATCTATACTAGGGGCTTGGCCTGCCAAGTGTGTACACCCAGACCTGCAGTGTAAGACCCGCACTCCATAAACCCGATCTAAAACTTGATTTCATGTCGTAACAGGTTTTTCGATTATCACCGGGCCAAACGGGACGAGCGGATGACAATGAGGTACGAAATCGGACCAAACAGACCAACTTAAATATGAATTTTATTCATACCGGTGTATGGTACCGGTCGACCGGTATGGTCTACGCAGCAGACTACCAAGATCCAGAATTTGGATCTCTGCGGATCCCACTTTCCTAATTTCGAATCCTAGGACTTTCCTAATCCTAAGAAGCTTCCTAAACCTAATTCCTAGCCTATTTAAACCCTTCTAAACCTCCTAGGATCCCTTCCATTGATCCTCACAAACCCTAGAGAGGAGAAGGATATTGGAGAAGGAGAAGGAGCTAGGAAGAGCCGCCATTGCCGTTCGACGACGCACACCTTACGCCGATCGACGGTAAGTGTTTAAACCCTCCCTCTCACATTATGACTCTAGGATGGTTGGGTTGCTTGGATCAATACCATGCAAAGCAGGTATTGACCTAAACCCTACTTTGCCGTTAAACCCTAATTTAGTCATTAAACCCTAGATTCGAGTTCTAGGATGAATACAATCAAAACTAGGACTTGAATGGAGTTGGAAACAACTCTAACTCAATGCTCAAACCTAGATTGTGTAGGAAAAACCCTAGAATCAATAGAGAGTGATCGACGACAGTCGAGAAATCGAATGTATGGTCTTCCGAAGACATACCGGTCGACCATACCGGTCGCACCCCATGCGACCGGTACCACGACCGGTACCTCTCGGGGAGTGGCCTGTGGGGACCGGCTGACCATACCGGTCGTAGGTTTTTCCACAGTGTTGCGACCGGTACATGCGACCAGTCAGCTCTGTGAGTGTATTTTTGTAACCTCGTTGGTTTTCGACCAACGTAAATCCTAAGAAACTATTCTAATTGAACCCTAATATCATGTAGGACTTTGTGATAGAACGTTTGGATCTTGTGACGTGGAGCAAGCTATCAAACGAGCGTCAGGTAAGGGAATCAGACCTCAACCCTAATAATTAATGGACAGTAAACCATTGCTAATAACCCTGAATCTTTGGTATGATGTTTGTGCATTCTCACATGTCATCTATTATTTTCAGTTATTATATTTGTTCGTGCATATTCCATATGCTAGGATGTGATTGTTAGGTATGTGATTGTTTTCGTTAGTGAGTGGAATGGGAAGGACTTGGGGTCTGGGATCATTCCTCACACTAGCACCTTTCTGTAGTATTCTATCTTAGCATGCTTGGTGCGGATAGGGCATCAAGGGGAGGTCGGGGCACTGTGGTCTCCGGCCTGCCACCACGCTCTAGCTCTACCTCTATGCCGTAGGGAGTTATGTTGGGATAGAGTCTACTTGCGTATTGTTTTGTCTTAGTATGCTTGGTGCGGGTAGGACATCAGGGGGAGGTCGTGGCACAGTGGTCTCTGGCCTGGCCACCACGCTCTAGCTCTATCTCTATGCCGCAGGGAGCTGTAATGGGATAGAGCCTACAGTGATGACATATAGGATTGGTTAGTTGCGAGCCCAGTTTGCAAGCCCTAGCCAGTAGGGGCTTATGTATTGGTATGGGTAGAGCATCAGGGGAGGAAGTGGATGCCTTAGCTCTATCTTTATTCCATGATGGGTGCATGTGGGTCGACAGTGGTGTGATCTACTGTGCGATGCTACACACTCGTGTATAGAGGTGTGGTGGCCGCCAACCCTTTCTATAACACATTGCAAACTTAAACCAAACCACAGCATAAAATGATTGTTACTCATGCATATAATATTGATACACTGTCTGATTGTCTTACTGAGCTATGTTGTGAGCTCACCCTTTGTATATACATTGTTTTAGATATTGATGCAGGGTACACGGTGGACGACTATATAAACGCTCCGGTGTATGGAGGTGTTGCTGCTCCAGATGTACAGGCAGGAGAGGACGAGCATGACGCTTCATGCGAGTGCCCTTTCTGCGTGTACCTTTGATTTTATTTTATTTGTTTCAGTTATTTTTAAAAGTGATGTAAAGATATTTAATTACATTTAGAATTTGGATAATTGAATACTTATTTAAATTTATCAATAGAATACTCAGTTCATTTATTTAAAGACTTCCGTTGTATTTATTATATTCTGATTGTGGTTATGTGCGATGGTTTTTATGAGTGGACACGGTCTTATTGAGATCCTGGTGTGAACCATTGGTTCAGTGACGGTTCACTCACACCATTCTGGTTGGTTCAGAATTGGGGTGTGACATGCAGCACATAAACTTCTATTCCACACTCATAAACAGATTCATATACATTCACAACACAGGATGTAACGTGGTTCACCAATCACTCACTGTGATGGCTAGTCCACGGGATAATACCCTAACCAGGGTTTCGTATTATACCCAATACGCTACTTTAATGCTATGGTTGCACCTACAACCTCGATGCTACTACATCAACCGCATTCACAGCTGCAACTGTGTCCTAGGCAACAACCCCCACTCGTCAACCCCCAACTTGACAGGTTACAAAATATTTATCGAATAGAAATTAAAACCCTTCCCATATGGCATTGGTACAAATACATAGGGTCTATGTATGTGATTACCTTCCCAGCGTGATCACGGCATGTGTGGTGCTCCCCAAATTAGTTTCCCAAGCTCTCTAATGGTGGTGGGTAAGCTTCTTCTACAAAATGGAGCTTCGGCACTTCCCCAAGGCTTCTCGCACAAATTCATCCACACCTAACTCTCACCACATACTCATACTGCCTCTCCCAATCTTTATACGACCATTAAACTCTAAGAGAGGAGAGTGGAGATGGATTTTTCCTCCAAAATAAGCTCAAGAAGATTCTTTTTTCACAAAACCAGAGCTGCTCTCACCAAAATCGATTTTCTTTGTTACAGGTGAACAGTGCTCGAGAGGATGAGTTCGGAGCAATTTGAATAACTCGAATCGGACATCGGACGACCAAGATATGGCCATCCAAAGTCCGACCGATCAGATTATTCCAAATGGAATCTTTAGGAGAGTATCTGTGCACCTGCGACGCACCGTAGCCGCGTCGCCGCTGACACGTCAGATTCGCTGTCGAGTTCTGATTGGCAGATCACAGAATATTGATTTATGGCCATTGGATCTCATTGAAAAGGCGGGATCATACCCTGGCCGTCAGATCAGTTAGATCCCGTCAGAGAAGAATCGGAGATCATACGGACCGCTAGATCTGGATCTTCCCACTGCCATACGGTGAGCGCGCCACACGCAATCAAGGATCCAACTCTACACGACACGAACTACCATATTATGCTACCTTCAACCAATCACATGATTCGCGCAAGAATCTTGACACGATCAAAGAGAAACACCATAGCCTGCCTTGATCTAAGCCATTGGATGAGCATTTGAATGGCGTGGCTCAATTTGGCGCGACGATTTCGGATCTTCTTCTTTTTCTTGGACCAAAATACCCCTGAACAAAGTGTGGTAATGCCCTGTATATCCAAATTTTTCCAGTAAGGTTGCTGAGGTGATTCTTCTTTGTGGAAATTCATTGAACATCTGGTCAGCATGCGCGGCATGCCTTGCGGTGCGACGCGCGCGCGGATGCACGGCATGCTACTGTGCTGCCGTGCTGGGCTTGCTTGCATGCTGCTGCCTTGGTGCCGCGAGCATCGGCCATGCTGGCCAAGGCCGGCTGCCATGCTGGCCATGGCTGGCTGCTATGCTGGCCTGGCTACCCCAGGGGGGATCCACTTGGTCCCTACCCATTCTCTCTCCTCTTTCTCTCTCTTTATTCTCTCTCCTCATCTTCTTTCTTCAATCTCTTTCTTCTTGCTGGACTTGCCCATCAGCTGCTGTCAGTGCACCAACCCAGTCACCCTGTCTAGCAGTGGGACTTCAGTAAAACCCATAGACACTCTCTCTCCTCCATATTACTTAGCTAAGATTGCCAACAATGACAACTCACTCTGTACTGACTGGGTAGGTTTTCAACATATTATACTACCTATATTGTACATTTGTACTACCTATACTACCCTCATTGTACTACTTGTACTACCCTCATTGTACTGCCTGTATTACTTCTTTCTTTCTTTGTATTCATTTTCACATTATAAATAAGGGGACCTCTGTCTATTACGGACAAGTCATTCCATCATTCAACATGGTATCAGAGCCAAAGACAAGCAAAGAAAGGCCACTACCACTCCTGCACATGTCACTTCGCTAGCCCTGGATCCAGAAACTGAGTCTACTGAGTCTTCTTCTGGTAAGGAACTTACTATTTCTTTTGATCTTGATCTTCCAATTTTACTTTGGAAAGGTACTAGGGCCTACACCCTACATCCTATTTCCAATTATGTTTCCTATGACTCCCTTTCTCCTTCTTTCTGTACTTTTGTGTCTTCGCTCTCTTTTGTGTCTGTTCCTCAGAAATGGCAGAATATAATTGTGGATGAAAGGTGGAAAGCTGCAATGGTGGAAGAAATGAGGGCTCTGAAGAAAAATGGTACATAGGATCTTGCTCCATTTCCTGCATGATCAAGGCCAATAGGATGCAAGTGGATCTTTACAGTGAAACAGAAACCAGATGGGACTATTGATCGGTACAAGGCTAGATTGGTTGCACAGGAATTTATTCAAACATCTGGGATTGACTACCAAGAAACCTTTGCTCCAGTGGCCAAAATGACTACCATCAGGGTTTTACTGTCCTTTATTGTATATCACAACTGGGATTTGCATCAGTTAGATATAAAAAATGCATTCCTTCATCGAGAACTTACTGAAGATGTCTATATGGACTGCCATTGGGTTTCACATATGATAGTAGCCAGGAGAAGTCTGCAAGTTGAAGCGATCTCTTTATGGTCCAAAACAATCCCCTAGAGTATAGTTTGGAAGATTTAATAAAGCTATGGCAGCATTTGGCTATGTTCAAAGCAATGCTAACCATACTTTATTTATAAAACATTTCCCTAATACTTTTATTGCCTTACTTGTATAGTTGATGATATCAACATTGCTAGCAATAACAATTATGAAATCATGAAACTAAAAGCATTTCTAGGGAAGGAGTTTGAAATCAAAGACCTTGGCAAACTTAGGTACTTTCTTGGGATTGAAGTTGCCAGATCTGCAAAAGACATCTATCTGTCTCAAAGAAAGTATGTTCTCGATCTTCTCTCAGAAACAGGGTTAAGTGGGGCTCGACCTTGTGATACTCCTCTTGATCCCAATACCAAGCTAAGGGCAAAAGAAGACACACCAGAAGACAAAGGAAGATATCAGAGACTTGTTGGCAGACTCATATATCTTGCCCACACACCGCTAGATATTGCATTCGCAGTTAGTTTCATGTGCCAGTTTATGCACGACCCATACTCTACACATATGGAGGCTGTCTATCGGATACTGCACTACCTAAAGTCAGCCCCTGGAAGAGGAATCTTGTTATCTCCTAATGACCCTTTGAAAATAGAGGCATATGCCATTTTAGATTCACCAAATAAACAAATCCAGGTAGAAGCTTATACTGATGCAGATTGGGCTGAAAGTCCTGATCGTAAGTGTAAGACCTGTATCGAACTAACTGGTCTTACCACCTTGTATCAGGTCTACCTATCATGATCGAGCCAAGTGGATCAAGTGTGTGAAGAAACCATAGGACCAGGTATGAAATTTAACTCAAAAATAATCAAAATATGAGTGTGTGGTCGCATGCCTAAATAGGTGTGACGGACCCCACCTCAAAAGAGTCCAACCCATGACTTTTTGGTCATAGGGTCGCACATTTTAAAAACGTAGGGTCATGGATTCTACGACCCTACGGAAACAGTCAGAAACCGAATTTAGGAAACCTTCCTAATCTGAAGGGGGTTCTTTCCTAAACTCTTTGGAGCATATTATGGAGGGTTTTCTTCTATAAATAGGACGTCCCTTAGCCTCTTTCACTCCTTTAGAACTCTAATTGTAAGAGAGAGAAAGAGAAGAGAAGGAAGAGAAGGAGAAGAGAAGGAGAATTGAAGAGGAAGGCTAAAGAGGAGGAAGTTCAGAGAAAACTTTGAATCTCAGCAAACCTAAGGTATGAATATATTCTCCATGATTTATTTAAGAGCCTAGAATAGTTTATGAAGAAGATAAGATTAGGAGAAATCCAAATCATCCATCCATGGGCAAAATTCTAAGAGAAACCATGGAGAAAATCATTGTGGACAATGGATAGTATATAAAAATTATAGTTTTGAGCCATAGAACAATCATGGGAAGGACCACGAAGATAAGCCAAAGGATTCAAACATGAAGGAATGGATTTAAGAGTGATAGGTCGACCATGACACGTGTGGTCGCACGTAGGGTCGCACGATATCCGACCCTATGAGACCCACATGTTTGACCACATTCCCTCAGGAAGTTCTAGGGAGGGTGTGGTCGCACGTAGGGTCGCAATATGTCCATCCCTACCTGCGACCCTACACCCTGGGATGGTAGAAACTGAGACCCCAGGTGCTACCCCACCTGCGACCCCTCAGCTTCAATTAGTTTAAACTTAAGGGAATTAATTCTAATTAAAATCTATCAACTTGATTAGGTTTTTCAGTGATTTAAAAGTGATACATAAAGCTTGGATGAGGATCTACGATCAACCAAAGGTGAGGGAACAAGACCTAAACTAATTGGCTAATAATAAACTATTTTTGTTTATTGAGTCCAATGCCATGAATGTTTCTCTGTTTGTATGCATATATTGTGCATTTCACATGTCATCCAATATTCCTGCTATTAATGTTCATGTATATTTAATTTTGTTTATTTATAACATGATGATGATGATGATGCTAGGAATAGGCATGTGAATGTTTGTGTGTGGTTAATGTTCTTGATGCGAGTGGAGCATCAGGGGGAGGACGCGACACTGTGGTTCATCCTGGTCACCAGACTCTAGCTCTATCTCTACTCAAGTCTTGTCCACTAACATCGTCGTATCGCCATTACTTTAGCAGAACTATTACGTCGTAGGGCATTAGGGGAGGTGGTCTCGGCCCGTGTAGTATCTGACTCTGTCGGGGGGCCTTAGCTCTATCTCTATGGATGTATTGAGGGATGCTAGGGTGAGGCCTCGGATACACTATTTGACATTAGGATTGGTTAGTTGCGAGCCCAGTTTGCAAGCCCTCGCCAATAGGGGCTTACGTATTGGTATGGGTAGAGCATCAGGGGAAGTGTGATGTGGTGCGGTCCTAAGCACTTTAGCTCTATCTCTATTCTACGGTGGGTGCATGTGGGGTCGGCAATGGTGTTTGATCCATTGGGCGGTTCCACACATTCGTGTATAGAGGTGCGGCTGCCACCTATCCTTTCTATAGCATATTGCAAACTTATGAACCAGACCAAAGATATGAATTGAATGCGTGCATATGTTTGTTGCATTGTTTTGTTTACTCACTGAGGTCAAGTTGGAGAGCTGACCCTCGCGCACGTAATTCCTTTTAGTTTCTGATGTTGCAGGTTTTACGATTGAAGATTATGTCGACACGCCAACATATAAACGGGTGGCAGCTATGATGAGCAAGCTGTAGAGGACGAATATGACTCGTGAAGCTAGCGTTTCAGCTATGGAAACGCTTAGTGTTTAATTTTCGTATTTAGATATTTGTAATGTGTATTAAATTATGTTTTGGTTACTTGGAGATAAATGTAATATTAATTATGTATCATGACTAGACCTCAGTTCATTATCTGTAAGACTTCCACGATTTACTTTATTATCTCTAATTAATGTGGAATATGTTTTGATTTATCAAAGGTGGGGATAGCCTATTCGAGATCCTGATTGAACCGTTGGTTTATTGACGGTTCATCACACCATTCTGGTTGGTGCAGAATTGGGGTGTGACAACTTGGTATCAGAGCTCTCAGGCCTTGCCCATAAAACTTGAATACTTCCACTAGAGTCCATGAACTGAGTTAGGATAAATTAAAAGCTTTAATACAAACACACCATAAGCACCTATGTTGGTTGAGACAGAACTTAAACAAGACAATAATGTACATATAAAAGGTGAAACCATATATATACATAAATAGAAAGAGAAAATTCAAAATTTATCCTAATAAACAAATATATAGGGTACTATCTATAAGTCGGGCAGTTGCCTAAGTATACAAAGGATATAGTACAGTAACAAGAAGGAAGCAACTATAAAGTAGAAAAATTAGAATACCGAGTTGGTACTCACAAGATGTGAAACTCGATGTATGATTGGGAAAGAAGGAAAATGGCTAGTAACGCCTAAATCCCTGCAAAGGTAAAGGGAAAGATCTCATGCTGAATGCAACAGAGATAGGAGAACAATAGTTATACACCAAAAATTAAGAGTAACTACAAGAAGATAAAGCTAAACTCCCAGGTGACGTGGAGACTCAGAGTGAGATCCACCACAAGCTGATCCATTGCCCGCTGAGTATTAAGAAGAGGTTTTAACTTGATCCCACCACTATTTGGGTCGAGAACGGGTAGTGAAAACTCATCTGAGCAGATGCTAAATAATGATAATCAAATTGGAACAAATCAAAGGAGGTAAACAACCAGGCCACTCCAGTCAATCTACCTTGGCTATGGTTGTAATAAACTTGGCCCGACAAAATACAAGAGCAACAACAGATGAGACCGACTATGCAAGTTGCTATGTGAATCACTATCCAAGTTGCCAATGCTACATCAACACCTCCGGGTCAAACCATATATGGTACTGATTGGTAGCAACACTGTACCCCCATCAATTGTTAGCTATAACACAGTGCCTACCATACAGCAAGTCCCAGTAATGCACACCCCAGTGCAGAAGCTTGGTGCACAACAAGCAGTGTATCAAGGTGGTTACCCTTATCAGCCACCGATGGATGGGATAGCTGCATCATGGCAGAATGATCCAACAAGGGTTGAGGAATATTTTTTGAAGATGAAGCCTCAAATGTTTTTAGCAAAGTATCAAACCTATTGTAGCCATATAGCTAGATAGGTTATATAGGATGCAGTGCATTATCGACTTACTCTTATGATTATAGAGGATGCACATACCTGATTTTAAATTCTTGTACCTTGACAGGATACCTTCTTGATTCAACCTGTCAATTGGAGTTATAGATATTGTTTTTTAGTATTAGTCCTGATTATATCAATCTGAGCCACTCTCATGATCGACAACATGAACAGAGACATGAACTGAATGAGCAGTTAAATGTTAATCATGTTGAGCGTACATCATTTCGATTTATACCTGATTTATTGATGTACCAAAACTTTCTCCAGATTTATTCTTATAGTACCTTGATCAATGACATTATATACTAGATAGAACCTATAATCATGAGGTTAAGTACTGTAAAACCTCTATTTTCATGTATTTGGACCACCGTGCAACTTAATAACCTTTTTGATGCCGGTTGGATTACCATAGATTTACTCTTGATCCTTTAAACCTAAGTTCATTAGATAAAGCAAGTGTTCGTCATTACCCTGAATTCGAAAGAAGAAAATGAATTACTTTTGGATAAACATTCCGATAAGATGTTTAGTTAATAAAGAATTATGGGAAGGAAGATGATTAAATTTAGATTAGATTCTATAGCCAAGAGACCTCAGATGAAGTAATGGAGAATCTATTTTGAGATTGCTGAATGGATGGATATGAGTCATGTTTATAAAAGAGTGTATGAATAAAATGTGAGAACTATCAAGAGTAACTAGGAAAGAGTAAATAGCACTCGAGTAAAGTTAAAGATGGTTATATCGGTACGAATTTTGACAAGGCAGAAGATTCCCAAAGGCAAAATCTAAGAGTGGATACAAGGATAAAGTAAAAAATCATGGCATTGATAGTATTTAGATTAGTTAAAGTAATACTGAGTTATGCCCAATGTCGAGTGAGATGATTAAGAAAAGACCAAAAGAGTTTGGCTGAATTAATGAATTTATAAGTATATACCCTAATGCTTATAGATAGAGTTGGGATATGAAGTAACAATCACAAGATATTTTTCGAGGTATATGAAAGAGAGATCAGGGTAGAACAGCAAAGAAAAAAGAAATATAAGCTAATGAGTTTTTCAATATATGAGATTATTAGCGATAGTCTTTGAAAAACTAAGAGATGAAGGAACTACACAAGCTCTTAAGATCTTATATCAGATTTTGCTAGTTCAAGCCTTTTAGACTAGATGTTGTATTGGATGAGTGCTATGAATAATGTCTGAATCATAAGGATGGACAGAATTTGGATGCAACCTAAGTCGACTTGAGATGACAGACTTCGAGGTCATCTTGGGAATAGACTGGTTGTCTCAACACTCTACAAAGTTGTTATATGCATAGAAGAGGTTATCATTCAAGAATAAAGACGGCATATAATTTAGTTTTATTGGAAGTATGTTGCCTAAGAAGTGAAAGCTGATCCTCTCAATGCTAAAGGCGAAGAGATGCTTTGAAGAGAAAGAAGTTGGATATATGGTATCTGTGGTATACGTTATCAAATAAGCACCACGGATGGAAGATATTGATGTGATGCATAAATTTCCTGATGTGTTTCCAGGAGACTTACTTGGGTTACCATCTGATCGTGCGACTGAGTTCGTCATCGACTTGTTACCAAGGACGATACTTGCGTCAAAGGCACCCATAGAGTAGCTCCTATGGAGTTGAAGGGATTGAGACTCAACCACGGGAGTTATTAGACAAGGGTTCTAATCGGCTAAGTATTGCATCACGGGGAGCGCAAATGCAATTCGTGAAGAAGAAGGACGGTAGTGTCAGATTATGTATAGATTATCGAAAACTAAACAAGCTCACGATCAAGAATCAATATCTACTACCTCAGATCGATGACTTGTTTAAACAATTACAAGGAGCAAAGGTATTTTCTAAGATTGATCTTCGGTCAAGATATCATCAACTGAAGAATTTGGACAGCGATATTCCGAAGATAGTTTTTAGAATCGTGAGTAGACATTATGAGTTCTCGATTATGACATTTGGATTAACCAATGCCCTTACATCTTTTATAGAGCTGATGAACTGGGTGTTTCATGACATGTTAGACACATCGGTCATAGTTTTCATAGATGATATTTTGGTTTATTCCAAGAATGAAGCAACTCATACAACGGGTCTTAGAATAGCTTCACAACAGTTGAGAAGGAAAAAAAATTTATGCCAAGTCCAAGAAATATGAGACCTGATTAAACAAAGTGATCTTCTTAAATCACATAACATCATAAAAAGGGATTAAAGTGAACCCTGTTAAGATAGAAGCAATTGTATGGTGAGAAACACCTAAGAACATTGCGAAGATCAGAAGTTTCTTGGGTTTAGCTGGTTATTACAGACGATTCGTGGAGGACCACTCTAGGATCGCAATACCTCTTACCAAGCTAACCAGGAAGGGAGAGGAGTTTAAACAGACTGACAAGTGTGAAGAATGTTTCCAAACTCTAAAAACAAGGTTGATATCAGCTTCCATCTTGATCGTTCCAGTACCAAGGGAACCTTTTACCCTATACATCAAAACTTTCGGATTGGATCTAGGATGCGGGTTGATGTAAGGTAAATAAGCGATTGCATATGCTTCAAGAAAACTAAAGGAGCATGAGAAGAGTTACCCTACTCATGACTTGGAATTACCGAGATGAATTGTACAATCAAGACTTGGAGACATTATCTATACGGAGAAGAATTTTAGATTAAATGGGAACACAAGAGTTTTATTTATCTCTTCACCAGAAAGAGTTGAACAAGGAACTAAGGAGATAGTTGGAACTCCTGAAGGATTAAGACCGTGATATTCAATGTCACCGGTGCAAGGCTAATGTAGTGGCTAAGGCATTAAGCAAAAAGGAAATTATGAAGTCCGAGGAGGGACCCAATATAAATGCTGCCTTACGTTTCGCAGCAACAGATTCAGATTTAGAAGAAGAATAACATATAATAGAAACTCGTGATGATCCAATTTAGTGAGAACTTATGGATGAACTTATGGAGCAATAGTTCTTCGGCTGCACTTATGGCATTAAAGATCATCTCTGAATTGATGGATGAAGTAAAAGTAGCAATTTTGTTAGATCCGTATATAAGAACGGTGCAAGGAGATTTAGAGAAAGAAAAACATAACCCTGACTTACTTCGGATGTGAAAAAGGTCCTGAGATACAGAGGATGATTATGCATACCTGAAGTGAAAAACGTTGATCATAAGATACAAGTTAATGCTAAAAGCTCATTCTATTTCGTATTGGGTACATCCTAAAAGTACAAAATATACCAAAACATGAAGAAATTATTTTGGTGAAAGGGAATGGAAGTAGTTGTGGCTAGTGCGTGTTCTAGTGTCTGAATTATCAGCAAGTAAAGGCTGAAAGACAAGGACCAACATGGCTTACTATAACTACTATCGAAGCCAGTCTGTAAGTGAAACTGCATTACAATGAACTAGGTCACTGATTTGCCACTGACTCCCAGATCGGATGACGTAGTTTGGGTGATTATTGATCGCCTTATAAAGATAGCTCATTCCATTGCTATATGACCTCGGTATGCTTTGGAGCGGATAACTAATCTATATGTGGATAATATTGCCAGATTGAATGGTATGCTTAAGAGCATAGTATCTGACAGGGGCTCATGTTTTATCTCAAAGTTTTGGGAGGGTTTACAGAAAACAATGGGGACAAAGTTGAAGTTTAGTACCGCATTTTACCTTAAACCAATGGACAATCGGAGCGGACTATACAGATCCTAAGAGATATGCCCCGAGCTTGTGAAATTGATTTCAAGGAGCTTGAGTTGAAAAGTTACCATAGATTGAATTTGCTATCAAGCTACCATGTAAATGTTACCTATAAAGCATGGTACGGTAGAAATGTCAAATTCCTTTGTCTTGGAATGAAGTTGGTAAATGAATAATTTTAAAACCTGAGTTTATTGAAGAAACCTGTCGAGTGGCAGACAAGATCAAAGAAAAAGGGCCAAGACAGCTCAGGATTGTTAGAAGAGGTGCCAAGACCTTGAGTTCGTCATAAATGACAAAGTGTTCTTAAAGATATCACTTATGCGTAGTTTGAAACGATTCGACAAGAAGGGAAAGTTGTATCCTATATATGTATTGGACCTTATAAATTTTAGAGAGATGTAAAAAAGTTGCATATCAATTAGCGTTACCACCATCCATGTCTAGTGTGCATGATGTATTTCACGTGTCTCTATTGAAGAGTACGTTGGAGATCCATATCAAAGATATTGACCACTGATCCACTGGATTAGATAGAAGATTTAACTATTGAAGTGGTACTAGCCTAGTTCACTAGTTAGAAGGTACAACATCTCCGAAGCTAGGATAATTATTATTATATGAAGGTAACCTGGCGAAGACAAGACGTGAAGAAGATTACGTGGGAGGAAGAAGATGCAATGCTAAAACAGAATTCCCACCTATTGACTCCGAAGTAAATTCAAATTTTGAGGACAAAATTTATTTTAAGGATGAGGGAGTTGTAAGACCTGTATCGAACTAACCGGTCTTACCACCTTATATCAGGTCTACCTATCATGGTCAAGCCAAGTGGACCAAGTGTGTGAAGAAACCACAAGACCAGGTATGAAATTTAACTAAAAAATAGTCAAATATGAGTGTGTGGTCGCATGCCTAAACAGGTGTGACTGACCCCACCTCAAAAGAGTCCAACCCATGACTTTTTGGTCGTAGGGTCGCACATTTTAAAAACGTAGGGTCACGGATTCTGCGACCCTACATGCGACCCTATGGAAACAGCCAGAAACCAAATTTAGGAAACCTTCATAATCCGAAGGGGGGTTCTTTCCTAAACTCTTTGGGGCTTATTATGGAGGGTTTTTCTCTATAAATAGGACGCCCCTTAGCCTCTTTCACTCCTTTAGAACTCTAATTGTAAGAGAGAAAAAGAGAAGAGAAGGAAGAGAAGGAGAATTGAAGAGGAAGGCTAAAGAGGAGGAAGTTCAGAGAAAACTCTGAATCTCAGCAAACCTAAGGTATGAATATATTCTCCATGATTTATTTAAGAGCCTAGAATAGTTTATGAAGAAGATAAGATTAGGAGAAACCCAAATCATCCATCCATGGGTAAAATTCTAAAAGAAACCATGGAGAAAATCATTGTGGACAATGGATAGTGTATAAAAATTATAGTTTTGAGCCATAGAACACTCATGGGAAGGACCATGAAGATAAGCCAAAGGATTCAATCATAAAGGAATGGATTTAAGAGTGATAGGTCGACCATGACACGTGTGGTCGCACGTAGGGTCGCATGATATCCGACCCTATGAGACCCACATGTTCGACCACATGCCCTTAGGAAGTTCCAGGGAGGGTGTGGTCGCACGTAGGGTCGCAGTATGTCCGACCATACCTGCGACCCTACACCCTGAGATCGCAGAAACTGAGACCCCAGGTGCTACCCCACCTGTGACCCCTCAGCTTCTGTTAGTCTAAACTTAAGGGAATTAATTCTAATTAAAATCTATCAACTTGATTAGGTTTTTCAGTGATTTAAAAGTGACACATAAAGCTTGGACGAGGATCTACGATCAACCAAAGGTGAGGAAACAAGACCTAAACTAATTGGCTAATAATAAACCATTTTTGTTTATTGAGTCCAATGCCATGAATGTTTTTCTGCTTGTATGCGTGTATTATGCATTTCACATGTCATCCAATATTCCTGCTATTAATGTTCATGTATATTTAATTTTTTTTATTTATAACATGATGATGATGATGATGCTAGGAATAGGCATGTGAATGTTTGTGTGGTTAGTGTTCTTGATGCAAGTGGAGCATCAGGAGGAGGACATGACACTGTGGTTCATCCTAGTCACCAGACTCTAGCTCTATCTCTACTCAAGTCTTATCCACTAACATCGTCGTATCGCCATTACTTTAGCAGAAATATTACGTCGTAGGGCATCAGGGGAGGTGGTCTCGGACCGTATAGTATCTGACTCTGTCGGGGGGCCTTAGCTCTATCTCTATGGACGTATTGAGGGATGCTAGGGTGAGGCCTTGGATACACTATTTGACATTAGGATTGGTTAGTTGCGAGCCCAGTTTGCAAGCCCTCGCCAACAGGGACTTACGTGTTGGTATGGGTAGAGCATCAGGGGAAGTGTGATGCGGTGCGGTCCTAAGCACTTTAGCTCTATCTCTATTCCATGGTGGGTGCATGTGAGGGTGGTAATGGTGTTTGATCCATTGGGTGGTTCAACACATTCGTGTATAGAGGTGCGGCGGCCACCTATCCTTTCTATAGCATATTGCATACTTATGAACCAGAGCAAAGATATGAATTGAATGTATGCATATGTTTGTTGCATTATTTTGTTTACTTACTGAGCTCAAGTTGGAGAGCTGACCCTCGCGCACGTAATTCTTTTTAGTTTCCAATGTTGCAGGTTTTACGGGTGAAGATTATGTCGACACGCCAACATATAAACGGGTGGCGGCTATAATGAGCAAGCTTTGGAGGACGAATATGACTCGTCAAGCTAGCGTTTCAGCTATGGAGACGCTTAGTGTTTAATTTTTATATTTGGATATTTGTAATGTGTATTAAATTATATTTTGGTTACTTGGAGATAAATGGAATATTAATTATGTATCATGACTAGACCTCAGTTCATTATCTGTAAAACTTTCGCTATTTACTTTATTATCTCTGATTAATGTGGAATGTGTTTTGGTTTATCAAAGGTGGGGATAGCCTATTCGAGATCCTGGTTGAACCGTTGGTTTATTGATGGTTCATCACACCATTCTGGTTGGTGTAGAATTGGGGTGTGATAGTAAGCCTATCTTTGGTTATTGCACATTCTTGAGTGGTAATCTGGTAATCTGGTGTGGCAAGAAGCAAAATGTGGTTGCCCGATCCAGTGTAGAAGCAGAATACAGAGTAATGGAGCATGGAATATGCAAACTACTTTGGTAACAATGACTACTCAAAGATTTGAAGGCTATGTGTAGCCAGTCTATGAAATTATTCTGTGATAATCAAATGGCCATTAGCATTGCTAATGATCCGGTTCAGCATGATAGGACAAAACATGTTGAGGTAAACCATCACCCGTCACTTCATCAAAGAGAAACTGGACAGTGGACAGAAGAGATTTCGTTTGTCAAATTAAAAACCAATAAAAAATGAACATCTTCAATAAGTCTGCTAGAGTAACAAATGGATTAGCATTCTCTTCATGATAGGAAAACATGTTGGGAAGCAACCTCTAAGAGATTTCGTTTGTCAAATTAGAGGACCAACTAGTAGACATCTTCACTAAAGTCCTCCTAGAGAAATATTTCCATATGATATTGTCTAAGTTGGGCATGCATGATATATATGCACCAACTTGGGGGGGGGGGAGAGTTGAGAATATTATGTATTTCATTTTTTATCTAGATTCATTGTACTACTTGTACTATCTTCATTGTACTACATGTACTACCTTTTTCTTTCTTTGTATTCATTCTCACATTATAAATAAGATGACCTTTGTCTATTACAAACAATTCATTCCATCATTCAACATATACTTATAGTTGTCCGATAAAAGATACAGTATAAAAACATCAAATAGTCTCTATGACTGGGACTCAGAATCTCGATGTGAATTTCTCGTCCCAGTTCTAATGGATTCCATAACCAACCTTAGGTCAATACCATATAGATCTATGGGGTGCTCAAAACCATATTATCTCTGCATTTCTGCACCTCTCAAATTGTTTATGTTAGTAATGGCATTTCTACTGTGACTGTGTACTGCACTACTTATTTGGACACTGATATTGAGATAGATGAAATTGTTATGCAGTCACGTACAAGGATGGAAAGGATCCAATGGGCACTTGAAACTTGAAAGTGGAAGCATATTCTATTGGTAATAGGGATGCATATCTTACAAGAGGTTCACTTGGGTTAGTATATGAACTACTTGGATATATAGCTTATAGTGTGTAAATTGCCTTGAAGGGAAAGAGATTGGAAGGGTTATTACCATTAAAAGCTGTGTGGTCTACAGTATCAAGAAAGATGTTTAGGAAGTTATTTCTGTAATCTTGTTGGAGACATATGAGATGCATCTTGAAATTTTCTTTCAGAAAATAAAAATCTAGTTATCTAATCCACAACTGAAGAAGAGATGGATTGCTACAGGGAGAGGAGAATGTAACTGAAGCTTTACAAATGAAATGTGAATATCAAAATATAAGAATACCTACCCCTCTAGGCCCCACTATCCTCTGCATATTTAGTATCCATGATATTTACTATCCATGATTTAGTCATCTTAGGGTAGACCTAAGATGATTCCAGGGGAGGTGGTGAAGAAAGACATGTATGGCATTGGCCTTGCTTTAAGTATGACACTGAACAGAGTTGAATGCCGGACAAGAATCCATGTAGCCGACCCCATTTAGTTGGGATAAGGCTTTGTTGTTGTTGTTGTTATTGTTCTTGTTGTTGATATTGTCTGGAGATTCTTGAGTATGGACATTTTCAGTGCCTAACGAGAAAATGGAAGTGATATATTTAGTTCCTCCACTCACATTCATTCATTTAGAATAGTAATCTTCCGTAGAGAACTTAAGGGAGATCAGCAGATGCACCTCCAGAGTTGGAATCGCTCCCAATTATTGCATCACCTATCTTGAAGACTGTTAAAAAAGTGACGAGAAGAGATGAAAAGTTTAGATGATTAAAAATTAGTTTTTGGAGGGGGGGGGGGGGGGGGGATAGAAAACCAAGGATTTTATTCTTGAAAGAGAAGCTAACGTACAACAACAATAGCAGTAGCAGGTGGCTGGAACCTCAAAAGAGAACCAACTACACCAAAGGGCATATCCCTAGATACAGAGATACCTATCCACCCTTACCCCATGCCCCACCCCCAAAAGAAAGGCTCCCCAGCAAGCTCATCTGATAAAGAGTTTGTCAACCTCTTTGTCCAAGAAAAAGAAACAGCATCCTTGCTTTTCTGATCAAGAAAAGATATCTCCAATGCTCTTCTTATATGATCTCCCAACTGATCACCAACTGCGAGTCCCCTTCCACACACACCTTGCGACACCCATTAGCCAGGAGTCTCCAGTCCTTGAAGGATTGCCTTGAGTTCATCAGTCACTGCAGCAGCAGTACCTCTGGGGCCTAAAAATACTACTAGAATATGACCAACATGTTTCGATAAACACCCTCAATACCTGTAGGACCTGGATTACCTTTAAAGCTACCATCCATATTAGGCTTGATGATATCCGTTGGAGCAGGAGCCCTACTATCAAGAATCAGATCCTGCGTTGGGGTGCATTGGCAACTAAATCACAATACCTTAGGAAATAATCTATAGAATATGATAATCTGTAAACGTACAAATCATATTATACACAAGCAAGATCCCCCACCCCTTTTTTAATAATAATTTCTTAAATATGTTGAAGAAGCTGTGTTGGGAGCATCAGAAATGAGAGAGCAAGGACAATTTCACAAAGTTGCTTCAAACAATGCCTCTGAATGTAAACAGATCGAAAGAGATGAATGATGAAAAATTAAAAGGGCAGATAGGTGTAGTGCAAATCTTCTGTCATCAGTTGGTCAACCGTCTTTTCATTTATTGCAAGTTTACCTATGAAATTTTTTGGTAGTTCTCTCTTTGATTTGCTTTAGTTATTGTGGGAGATATATTATAATCGATGAGAAGCTAATAACGGATCTCTTTCGAATATAGAGGCTCTTCGACCATTAACTTTCTTGATAAAAGGGAAGGAAAGCAAAGAAAGAAAAAGAAGGTTTGGTGTCTCTATGGGCAGCCGCAGCAGTCGCCACGTTGGACGCACCTTGTGCGTGCTCGGAATCGTGTGTTGATGATTATGGGTCCTGTTGTTTGACCTTGTCTTTGTTTGACTCAGTCGATCTGCATTCCAAACTGGAATAGGAAGTTGCCACATGGTGTATGGGCCTAGGCCCTTTGAATAAGTTGGAAATGTAAATAAATGTGATCGAGATCGAGACTGCATTCAAAATCTACCCACGTATCTCGACTCTTGAGTGACTAGTTTGCAAATTATATCAGACTAGTAAGGGCTCGGATAAAGATAACTGGTCTACACAAAGATTATGTTAGGAGTCACGTTACGAATATGGGAAAGTATTAGGCACTCCATCCACCTAGCATAAGCTGGTCTTTCTACGAGATGTTTTGTGTATACAGAGTGTTCTCCCACACACAGCCTAACCATATGTTGCTATGTTGACAAACATGTGTGAAATTATAACAATGTCTCAAATGAAGGCGTAAGCGCATAAATGATAAAGATGCCTTAAATGAAGGCTCAAACAAGAATGATGACCAATGACTAAAGTATCGTGTATCAGTAGCGTATCGGTTGGGTGATTTTAAAACGTATCGTGGATACGGTGGATACGCTAAGATACAAGGCAAAATACGCATGAGAATGATTAGGGAATATGCAAAATATAATTTTTAAGCATAAAAACATTATAATAAGAAATCTTGAAGTATTTCCAAGGATTAAAGACATATTTCATGACATTCAATGAGCTACAACCTTTGGTTCATATGAAATGTAGGTTTTCAGCAAGGAAAAAGACCAGAAAAGTGAAAGAAATCAGTTGTTTCAAGCATTATATGTGCATATCAACCGTATTGTACCATATCGGTTCGTATCGAGGTGTATCAAGTAGTTTTGGTTCATATCAAGGTGTATCGAGTCATATCAGTTAGATACACTTCGATACAAGTTTGATTTTTTTTTTTAGTGAGAAAAGGGAAACTTAAGTATATTGATAGGTGTTGAGTGTATCAACCTTGTCGAAGTGTATCGACCCGTATCGGTCAATATGGTCGATACATGTGGATACACTTTCTGTTTTAAAAAAATAGATGTATTGAAGAGTATCATATCGACCATTGTCGATACGAATACGTATAAGTGGATATGGAGCATACCGTATCGATAGTTAAAGCCATGATGATGACTATGCACGAATGAGGGCATAACATGTGAAAGCAAGGAGAAGTATGCTTACTTTCCCTAGAGCAATGGTTTTGTCAAATGATAAGCTGTAGGGGTTTTGGATGAAGAATGAATCCCCTACAAGGGCTCGGGGGAGAAACCCCCTGGCCCAAACTTCTAAAAGCAGGTCAATACAGATAATAACAAATAATAAATAATTATCAATGTGTTGGAGCACGATACCTGTGGTCTCTTTGGCTCCACAAGCCAAAAGCTTGTAAGGGTGGACTCATGGCTCTGGGGAAGCTTGAACTGTAAGGAAGGACTAAACAAAAGAGGCAATGAGGAAATAAAGTGGGTAGAGGTTGCTACTCTGAGTAAAATCTATTGACCTATTTCTGATATTGACAGAGCATTCGACAGCTTGAAGAAGCTTACTTAAAAAAATGAGGGAGGTCCCCCCTTATTTATAGAAAAGTTTGGATTAAAAACACGGCTCCACGTTGTTGAAATGAGGTCCTATGTTGCCAAAATGTGGTTTCCGTCTCTGGTCGATGACGTCATCATCGCTGTACTGCGATGAGTATATGTCAAATCATAAGGAGTGCTAAAAACGTGGCGCCGTGGGGAAATCGTGGTGTCGTGAAAATTTGAATTCTGGATAACACGGTGCCGCGAAAGAGATTGTGGCACCGTGAAATGGAACATAGAGCCGCAAAGAGCTCAGAAAAAGGCCCAGACTCGGTTTGTTCTATAAAAATGGTAGTGGAATGTGGAAACAAGGGAACATGGCTAATCCTTCTGTCACAAAAAGAGTACGAAAGTAGCATTTCTGTAATATCATCATCACCATTGGGAATGTGGCAAAATCTAATGTCTAAGGGATGGCCCCTTTTTGACTGATGGGGTGTGCAAATGAAAGTCAAAGAACTGACCACCATTTTGCCATCAGAAGCACAAATACTGCCGTCACCTTGCTCAAGGATATTAGAGATGCAAATGCAAAAAGCAACTGATTAAACCTCGGGTCATAAATAATGATAAAAGGATCAGGTGCAAAAGACAATGTCCATTACGTGTAATTTATAAAACAGGATACGATGAGTAAAAAGAAACATGATAGATAAGTGCAGCGTTCGGCACAACTATAGGGAAAAGGAAGACTTTTTGAAAGCACATTGTCTGGTGACTTCTAGAAGAGGGAAAAGGAAAAGTTTTGGAGATAGTGTTCAATGAATCCAATGGGAGCGGTGTTTGGTGACTATCGAGGAAAAAAAGAGCTTTGAAAACACAGTGTTCAACAAATCCAAATAAGGGAAAAAGAAAGGGTTTTGAAAGCACGTTTTCCAGTGCAATCAAAAGGGAAATCAACAAGCTTAAATACACATTGTCTAGTGCAAGTATGAAGGAGATGGAATTCTTGTATGTGCTGTGTTTGGTGAAATAAAAACAAGGGAAATTCTTGAAAACATGTTGTTTGATGTAATCAAGATAAACTAGAGGTAAAGGAAAATTGAGTCCTGAAAGTGCAGTGTCAACACAACCAAGAAAATACATAGATTCCTGAAAACGTGATGTTCATCGCAGTGAAGGTGAAAGTAAACCCTTGAAATCACATTATTTAGTGAAATCAAGACAAGAAGAAGAGAGACTCTTAAAAATGCATTTTCTAGTGAAATTAAGACGAAAGATATGACCCTTGAAAAGCGGTGTTCGGCGCTTAAAGCAAAGAAAAAAACCCTTGAAATCACATTGTCTAGTGAAATCATGACAAGAAGAAAAGGAATGTGGCCTGAAAGACAAAGTCAAAAGCATGATAAAGAAGATGAAAATGGAAAGTATGACAAAATCCCTAAAAAGACAATGTCTTGAAATGAAATTTTAAGGGTTGGGTAAAACCCAAACCAAATGTTTGAATGTGAGGAAGAGGATGAAAAAACATAAAATTCAAAATGGGACAAAAGCCTGAAAGACAAAATCTTTAATGAACAAGGAGAGAAATGAAAATTTTGAGGGATTTTAAAACTCAAACAAAATAGAAGAAGAAGATGGTGGGACACAAAATGCCAACAAATGTAATGCACAAAATGCGAAGGGTAAGCTACACAAAATGCTATAACACAAAATGAAGCCAGATGAAAAGTGTTGAAACCCTGTCCTGACAGTGTGCTGTAAGTGTTGTCATCGTTGGCAACCTTAGCAGAGAAAGTAATATGGAGGAGAGAGAGTATTTGTAGGACTCTCTGTCAGTCAAGGTGACTGGGCTGATGTAGCAGCCGAATAGAATGAAGCCTAGCTGATGAGAAAGTCCAACTGAAAAGAAAGAAAGAAGAGAGAGAAAATGGCGGAGAGAGAAAGTGGAGAGAAAATAGGTGGGATCAGGTGGGTCCCACCTGGGATGGTCAGGCCATGCAAGCAAGCCCAGCAGCATCAGCCATGCCAAGCCAGCAGGGGCCATGCAAGCATGCCCAAAAAGACAATGTCTTGAAATGAAATTTTAAGGGTTGGGTAAAACCCAAACCAAATGTTTGAATGTGATGAAGAGGATGAAAAAACATAAAATTCAAAATGGGACAAAATCCTGAAAGACAAAATCTTTAATGAACAAGGAGAGAAATGAAAATTTTGAGGGATTTTAAAACTCAAACAAAATAGAAGAAGAAGATGGTGGGACACAAAATGCCAACAAATGTAATGCACAAAATGCGAAGGGTAAGCTGCACAAAATGCTATAACACAAAATAAAGCCAGATGAAAAGTGTTGAAAGCCTGTCCTGACAGTAAGTGTTGTCATTGTTGGCAACCTTAGCAGAGAAAGTGATATGGAGGAGAGAGAGTATTTGTAGGACTCTTTGTCAGTCAAGGTGACTGGGCTGATGCAGCAGCCGAATAGAATGAAGCCTAGCTGATGAGAAAGTCCAGCTGAAAAGAAAGAAAGAAGAGAGAGAAAATGGAGGAGAGAGAAAGAGGAGAGAGAATAGGTGGGATCAGGTGGGTCCCACCTGGGATGGCCAGGCCATGCAAGCAAGCCCAGCAGCATCAACCATGCCAAGCCAGCAGGGGCCATGCGAGCATGTCCAAAAAGACAATGTCTTGAAATGAAAATTTAAGGTTTGGGTAAAACCCAAACCAAATGTTTGAATGTGATGAAGAGGATGAAAAAACATAAAATTCAAAATGGGACAAAAGCCTGAAAGACAAAATCTTTAATGAACAAGGAGAGAAATGAAAATTTTGAGGGATTTTAAAACTCAAACAAAATAGAAGAAGAAGATGATGAGACACAAAATGCCAACAAATGTAATGCACAAAATGCGAAGGGTAAGCTGCACAAAATGCTATAACACAAAATGAAGCCAGATGAAAAGTGTTGAAACCCTGTCCTGACAGTGTCCTGTAAGTGTTGTCATTGTTGGCAACCTTAGCAGAGAAAGTGATATGGAGGACATAGAGTATCTGTAGGACTCTCTGTCAGTCAAGGTGACTGGGTTGATGCAGCTGCCGAATAGAATGAAGCCTAGCTGATGAGAAAGTCCAGCTGAAAAGAAAGAAAGAAGAGAGAGAAAATGGAGGAGAGAGAAAGAGGAGAGAGAATAGGTGGGTATCAGGTGGGTCCCACCTAGGATGGCCAGGCCATGCAAGCAAGCCCAGCAGCATCAGCCATGCCAAGCCAGCAGGGGCCATGCAAGCATGCCCAGCAAGCATGCCCAGCAGCATCAGCCATGCCAAGACAGCAGGGGCCATGCGCACAGCAGCATGCCCTGCGCGCAGCAGCCAGGCCATGCACACAGCATGTCGCATAGCTCAGCTGCAACAGCACCCGCATGCCATGCCATGCCGCAAGCCAAGGCGGCAGCCCCCTCAAGCAGCACCGCATGACACGATGTCGCGCGCACGCCGCAAGCCATCGCAGGGCACTCAGCATGCGCATGACATGTTCGACGTTTTGCCCCAAAGAAAGGCCGACTCAAAACCTTACAGGTATTTTTCGGATATACAGGGCATTACCACACTTTCTTGAGGGGTATTTTGGTCCAAGAAAAAGATGAAGATCCGAAATCGTCGCTCCATATTGAGCCACATCATTCAGATGCTCATCCCATGGCTGAGATCAAAGCGGGCTATGATGTTTCTCTCTGATCGCGTCAAGGTGCTTGCGCGAAGACTCTGGTTGGCTGGATGCAACCTAAAATGATGATCCGCGTCGCACCAAACTGAATCCAAGATCCAGGGTTGCAAGCGTATGGTGTGTCGGCGCCATGGGTTCCCATCTGACGGCTATCATCAGCGTCGAGTTCCGCTGACGTGATGAAGCCGATCCTAATGCGCATATGAAATCCCGCGTTTCTCTGATCGATCCAGCGGCCTGAAATCGTTGATACCCTCTCGGCCAATCAAAGATTGACAAGCAGCGTACGTACGTCAGACGCGGCATTGTTATGGTGCGTCGCGGCGCACGGAATCAGGGAGAAAGATTCTATTTGGAATAATCTCATCCACCGAACTTCTTTTGATGATATCTCGGCCGTCCGATGTCGGATCGAGCCCTATAATATATCAAACTGAAGGATTTTCGAAGCAGGGGGGATTGGCAGCGGTTTGAGCTCGAGATAAAAGCCTTTAATGGCGATTTTTGTGGATATAATTCATTGAAGCTTCTCCAAGAGAGAGAGAGAGATTCCTACTGGCAGTGTGAGGCCATGAAAACTTCGTTGAAGCTTGAAAAGAGTGAGTGGACCAGCTGTGAGCGTCCTATGGAGTTGTTCTGGTGAAGAACGAGCTGTGGTGCCCAAGACAAGGCCGAGATGCTTGGATAGTTAAACTTGCATCAGTAGCGAGCAAGACCGGGAGGTAAACTCGCACACACAAATCCTATTTACTGTATCAGAGATATATGGGAAGGGTTTATATGAATATTTGAAATACACATTGTATAACCTGTCAAGTGGGTGCTTGACTGGAGTTGGGTTGATGCCTAGGACACAGTTGTAGCTGTGAATGCGATTGATGTTGTAGCATCAGGATTGTAGGTGCAACCGTAGCATTTCTATTGTGTATTGGGTATATACGAAACCCTGGTTAGGGTATTGCCCCGTGGAGTAGCCATCACAGTGTGTGATTGGTGAACCACGTTATATTGTGTGTCCCATGCATGTGCTTGTGATTGTGCATTAGAAGTCTGTGTGTTGCAAGTCTGGGTGTACACACTTGGCAGGCCAAGCCCCTGGTATGGATACCTGTGGGTGTGTGGTTGATGTGTGCACGAAATGTGTTTGACAGATTGTCTGTGAGAGAGCTCAAGAAATCAACTCAAGGCAGCATTGCATAATTGATCAATAGATCTTGGCAGCCCTTGTATAGCATCAAGCTATAACCAGAATAGTGAAAAGGAATTTCTAGTGGTCACTGATTCACCCCCCACCCCCCCCCCTCATTGTCAACCTGGGAATCACAAGTGGTATCAGAACCAATTTCCCAAGGGAAGAAGTTTGACAGCTTCGGATACAGATAGTGCATTGAGAGTGAGTTATGGCTACAAATGAAGAACATCATGGGCACAACAGAATTCCTATGTTTGATGGCTCCAACTACAGTATATGAAAAGTCAGAATGGAGGCTTACCTGATTGCCCAAGGATATGGGGTATGGCTAGCTGTGAAGAATGGGTACAGGCACATAACTGAAGATATCAGTGATTCTGTTGAGATGAAGAAGAGAGAAAATGAAGCTAAGGCTGTCACAGCTCTTCTACCCGCACTTACAAGTAATGAACTTACCAGAGTGATTAGTTTCCCAACATCAAAGGAGATATGGGAGAGGTTGCAGAGCCTACATGAAGGAGACAGCAAAATCAAGGAGGCTAAATTATAGATATTGAGATCTCAATTTGAAAGCCTGAGAATGAGTGAAGGTGAGACAATTGAGTTTTACCTGAACAGAGTAAACAAGGTCACCAATGCAATCAGAGCATTGGGTGAAGAGTTGAAGGAGATTCATGTGGTTAAGAAGGTGTTGAGGACATTTCCAAAACTGTATAATGCCAAGGTGTCAACCCTTGAAGAAATTGCCACTTTGGATACATTGACCATAGATGAACTACATGGTATCTTGATTACCTATGAGATGAGAATGATTTTGAGCCAGTGCCAGCCAAAAAGGAAGCTGCCTTTGAAGCCTTTAAAAAATTAAAAATGAAAGAGCCAGTGGAAGACTCAGAAGCTGATACAGCGGAGGACACAGATGATTCAGATGATGAACTTATAGCCTATCTGGCTAACAAACTCAAGAAGAGATCTGATAAGTTCAAAAACAAGTCTTCAATGAGATGTTTCAATTGTGGTGGCTTAGGATACTTTGCCTCTAAGTGCCAGAAAAAGGGTAGAGTGTATGATTCTGATGAAGAAGAGTCTAAAGGAAGCCAAGAAAATAAAGGAAAGAAGACATTCATTCCAAGAAAGAGAAGTTATCTGTCAAAGCATGATGACCTCTCTGATGAGTCTGAAGATGAAAATGATGATGATATTCTCTTTATGGCAAGACTTGAAGAGACTCCAACAGGGAGTGGAACAACAAAAAGGAAAGGTGACAATGTCATGAAAAGAATTGAAGATGATAACAATCCAGATCTTGAAGCAGAGTTGTTTTCTACACTTACAGAGCTCAAGTCAGAAAGATAGAAGAACAAAAACCTGAATAAGCAACTCAACCAAGCAAAGGAGATAAATGCTGAAATTATGGAAACTCTCAGGAAAGCAAAAATAATTGATGATGAGCTTGACAATGATCTTACACTAAAGGCTTCTAAGTGTAAGAAGCTTGAGGAAGTAATTGTAAGACTTGTGGCAGATTTGACCAAGTCTACAAAGGAGAAAAATCATGCTGAAGCTACTACAAAAGTCCCTAATGTAACCATTTTAAAGTCAAAAGATAAGAATGTCAGGTTATAGGAAGATGAAGAAAGCAGTAGTTCTGAAGATGAAGACAAGGACGAAGACAACATCCTTGATGAGATTCTGAGTTACCAGATATCCTCTCATATTAAATCTGGACTTGGATACACTGAGCAGCTATCTTATGAGATAAGAGAAAAGGGATCTGCAAGTAATCCCATTATGTTTGTGAAAGAAAAGCAGAAGGAACCATCAGCTATGAGAGCTACTAAAAGCAAGAATGATGAAGAGGGCTTCAAGACAGTCAGGCAAGGCAGTAAAAAAAAAAACAAAGTCAGTTCTAGAGGAATGGTCAGTTTTAGAGAAATAAGTAGGTACAGAGAATCAGATTCAGAGGATACTATTATGGCTGTTATGTCTATGGGCATAGAGTGGCAGAATGTAGAAGACAACAAAGACCTCCAGTATTCATTGACAGGAACAGATTTGCTCCCCTTACTGATGAGGGAGTAATATGCTATAGATGTGAAAGACTTGGGCATATAGCCAGAAATTGTAAAACAATCCTTCCATCTCAAAGGCAAGCTAAGAGGATGGAAAGAAAATATCCTCCAAGAAAACCAGTTCAAAGAAAAGAAGGAAATAAAATTGTAAGAAATACAAGGAAGCCTATTACAGTGAAAGACAAGGCTACATGGGTGGAAAAATCACAGAAGAAAAGGAATAATTCTTTGTTGGTGCAAGCAGCACTTAAAGCAAACAAGGAAAACAATCTCCATGGATTCTTGATAGTGGATGCTCAAAACACATGACTGGCAACAAAGAAAAATTCACAAGCCTCGATGCTGCAGAAGGAGGAACTGTGAAATTTGGGAATAATGAAGGTGCCAGAGTTGAAGGAAGAGGTTCAGTGAACTTTAACAATGGGAAGATAAAGTCCCACAATGTTTTGTATGTTAATGGGCTGAAACATAATCTACTCAGTGTGAGTCAGATATGTGATCAAGGACATGAGATCACTTTCAACAATGAAGGTTTTGTTGTCCACAGGGTTGGAACAGGAAAGGCAGTGGTTGCTGGTGAAAGAACAGTTGGAAATCTGTATGTGTTGACAGATGCCATCAACAAGTGCATGATAACTCAAGAAGATGAAAATTGGTTGTGGCATAGAAGAATGGGACACATTCACTTCAAAAATCTGACTAAAATAAGCAAGGATCAAGCGATGAGAGATCTTCCCATCATAAAAACTCCATAGAGCCATGTATGTGGTCCATGTCAGAAGGGTAAGCAGGCAAGAGCTACTTATAAATCAAAGGAGTACCATTTAAGTAAACCACTTGACTTGATACACACAGACTTGTGTGGACCTATGAGAACATAGGCCATAGGAGGTGAGAGATACTTCATCCTGTTCATAGATGAGTATTCTAGAATGACCTGGGTGATGTTTCTGAAGGACAAAACTGAAGCTCTTGACAAATTCAAAGCATTTAAGAAGAGAGTTGAAAATGAGACAGGAAACACAATTAAGTGTTTAAGGTCTGATCAAGGCAAAGAATTTATATGGAGTGAATTCTCAAACTTCTACAGTGAAAGTGGGATCAGAATTCAACACTCAGCAGCCAGAACAGCTCAGCAAAATGGAGTGGTTGAAAGGAAGAACAGAACAGTGCAAGAAATGGCTAGAACTATGATGGCAGAGAATAACACAGCAAAGCATTTCTGGAGAGAAGGTATCTATACTGCAGTGCATATCACTAACAGATGTCTTCTAAGGCCTCATGAGAATAAAACACCTTATGAATTGTGGTTTGGGAGGAAAGCCACAGTGAAGTATCTCAGGGTCTTTGGTTCAAAGTGCTACATCATGCAAAAGGAAGAAAATCTTGGCAAATTTGATGACAGAGCTAATGAAGGCATATTCCTTGGGTACTCTTTCAAAAGTAAGGCATACAGGTGTTACAACAAGAGACTAAGAAGAATTGTTGAGAGCTCAGATGTGAATATTGATGAGAATATAGGGAATCAAAAGGGGGCTTAACCAAAAGGGTCCATTCTTGAAGAACTTGATGAAGATGACACTCTATCAGTTGACAAAGGGCAACAAGATGAAGAAGAATTTGAAGTGCAAGAGATTCATACTGAAGTGCAGAGAGATGGCAGACCAAAAGACAACAGATGGTTGAAAATTCATCCAAATCATCAAGTGATAGGAGATCCAAATGCAGGCATACAAACTAGAAGGATGAAAGCTACCACTTATTCATTATTGTCTGAGATAGAGCCTAAAACTGTACATGAGGCTAGCAATGATGAATTTTGGTTGAAAGCTATGAATGATGAGCTTGACCAAATTAAAAAGAACAACACTTGGGAGCTAGTTCCTAGACCAGCAGACAAGAATGTGATTGGCACAAAGTGGGTTTTCAGGAACAAATTAAATGAAGAAGGCCAGGTTGTGAGAAACAAGGCCAGACGTGTATGCAAAGGATATGCTCAAGTAGAAGGAATTTATTTTGATGAGACTTTTGCACCTGTGGCAAGGCTGGAGTCTATCAGAATGTTCTTAGCATTAGCTGTGCACAGAGGATTCAAGGTTTATCAAATGGATGTAAAATCTGTATTCCTGAATGGCAATCTAGAAGAGAAAGTGTACACTGAGCAACCTGAAGGGTTCCAACTCAGTAATGATGAAGATATGGTCTGCAAATTGAAGAAGGCTCTATATGGGTTGAAGCAAGCTCCAAGAGCTTGGTATGAAAGGCTTGATACATATCTGCATAAGTTGGGTCTGCGAAGAGGAGTTGTGGACAACAACCTATATATCATGACAGAAGACAGCAGTCAACTGGTAGTTGTAGTCTATGTAGATGACATCACCTTTGGGGGGCAGAGTGAGAAGCTTTGCAAGTAGTTTGCTGAGAGAGTGAGAACAGAGTTTGAGATGTCTATGCTTGGAGAGATGTCCTACTTTCTGGGGCTGCAAATTCATCAAAGAGAAAATGACATCTTCATCTCTCAAATGAAGTATACCAAGGAGATGTTGAAGAAATTTGTGATGGAGGACTATAGATCAGTGGGGACACCAATGACAGTGAATATCAAGCTGAGTTCAGAAGATGACTCCCCAACAGTTGATCAGACATTGTACAGGTCAATGATTGGTAGTTTACTGTACTTGACAGCTTCAAGACCTGATATTCTGCAAGCAGTATGTCTGGTGGCCAGATTTTAAGCTTGTCCAAAGGAGACTCATCTGCTGGCAGTAATAAGGATACTCAGATATTTAAAAGGCACAACAGACTATGGATTGTGGTATCCAAGGACTGAAAGTTTCACTTTGACAGCATTTTCAAATGCAGATTGGGCTGGTAGCATTGATGACAGAAAGAGCACTAGTGGTGGTGCACTCTTTTTGGGAGAGAGCTTAGTAGCATGGCACAGCAAGAAACAGGAGTCTGTCTCCTTATCTACAGCAGAGGCAGAGTACATTGCAGCAGCAGCTACATGCACTCAGGTAATCTGGATGAAAAGACAGATGTCAGACTTCAGTGTTATCTGTGAAGAACCAGTGGTCATCAAATGTGATAACATGAGTGCCATCAACATATCCAAGAATCCTGTGCAACACTCAAGGACCAAGCACATCGACATCAGATATCATTATTTGAAGGAGAAAGTGCTTGAAGGGGAAGTGAGATTGGACTTTATTCCTACAGCAGATCAAGTGGCAGATATCTTCACCAAGGCTCTTCCAAAAGACTCTTTTGAGAAACTCAGAGCTCAGCTAGGAGTAGTGACTTTGAGCACATTGTAGATGGCTCATGTGTAGGGGGAGTTCCTGACTTCATAGAATCATCTTTCATCTGTAGGATTGGAAAGATACGGTGGGCACTCCTACAGGTGAGGCTATGTAGGGGGAGTTGATATGAAGGGGGAGCTCATTCAACCTTTGGGACTTGTTGTCAAAGGGGAGAAGATGGCAAGAAGGTTGTATCACATTGAGAGAGATACCTCAAGAGGGGGAGGTTTGTTGCCAACAATTCCAAAGGGGGAGATTGTTGAAACCCTGTCCTGACAGTGTGCTGTAAGTGTGGTCATTGTTGGCAACCATAGCAGAAAAGTGACATGGAGGACAGAGAATATCTATAGGACTCTTTGCCAGTCAAGGTGACTGGGCTAATGCGGCAGCCGAATAGAATGAAGCCTAGCTGATGAGAAAGTCCAGCTGAAAAGAAAGAAAGAAGAGAGAGAAAATAGAGGAGAGAGAAAGAGGAGAGAGAATAGGTGGGGATCAGGTGGGTCCCACCTAGGAAGGCCAGGCCATGCAAGCAAGCCCAGCAGCATCAGCCATGCCAAGCCAACAGGGGCCATGCAAGCATGCCTAGCAGCATCAGCCATGCCAAGCTAGCAGGGGCCATGCACACAGCAGCATGCCCTGCGCGTAGCAGCCAGGCCATGCGCACGACATGTCACATAGCTCAGCTGCAGCAGCACCCGCATGCCATGCCATGTCGCAAGCCAAGGAAGCAGCCCCCGCAAGCAGCACCGCATGACACGATGCCGCGCGCGCGCCGCAAGCCATCGCAAGGCACTCGGCATGCGCATGACATGTTCGACGTTTTGCCCCAAAGAAAGGCCGACTCAAAACCTTACTGGAATTTTTTGGATATACAGGGCATTACCACACTTTCTTGAGGGGTATTTTGATCCAAGAAAAAGATGAATATCTGAAATCGTCGCTCCATATTGAGCCACATCATTCAGATGCTCATCCCATGGCTGAGATCAAAGCGGGCTATGATGTTTCTCTCTGATCGCGTCAAGGTGCTTGCGCGAAGACTCTGGTTGGCTGGATGCAACCTAAAATGATGATCCGTGTCGCACCAAACTGAATCCAGGATCCAGTGTTGCAAGCGTATGGTGCGTCGGCGCCATGGGTTCCCATCTGACAGCTATCATCTACGTCGAGTTCCGCTGACGTGATGAAGCCGATCCTAAGGCGCATATGAAATCCCACGTTTCTCTGATCGATCCAGCGGCCTAAAATCGTTGATACCCTCTCGGCCAATCAGAGATCGACAAGCAGTGTACGTACGTCAGACGCGGCATTGTTATGTTGCGTCGCGGCGCACGGAATCAGGGAGAAAGATTTTATTTGGAATAATCTCATCCACCGAACTTCTTTTGATGATATCTCGGCCGTCCGATGTCGGATCGAGGCCTATAATATATCAAACTGAAGGATTTTCGAAGCAGGGGGGATTGGCAGTGGTTTGAGCTCGAGATAAAAGCCTTTAATGGCGATTTTTGTGGATATAATTCATTGAAGCTTCTCCAAGAGAGAGAGAGAGATTCCTACTGGCAGTGTGAGGCCATGAAAGCTTCGTTGAAGCTTGAAAAGAGTGAGTGGATCAGCTGTGAGCATCCTGTGGAGTTGTTCTGGTGAAGAACGAGCTGTGGAGCCCAAGACGAGGCCGAGATGCTTGGACAGTGAAACTTACATCAGTAGCGAGCAAGATCGGGAGGTAAACTCGCACACACAAATCCTATTTACTGTATCAGAGATATATGGAAAGGATTTGAATGAATATTTGAAATACACATTGTATAACCTGTCAAGTGGGTGCTTGACTGGAGTTGGATTGATGCCTAGGACACAGTTGTAGCTGTGAATGCAGTTGATGTTGTAGCATTGGGGTTGTAGGTGCAACCGTAACATTTCTGTTGTGTATTGGGTATATACAAAACCCTGGTTAGGGTATTGCCTCGTGGAGTAGCCATCACAGTGTGTGATTGGTGAACCACGTTATATTGTGTGTCACATGCATATGCTTGTGATTGTGCATTAGAAGTCTGTGTGTAGCAGGTCTGGGTGTACACACTTGGCAGGCCAAGCCCCTGGAATGGATACATGTGGGTGTGTGGTTGGTGTGTGCACAAAATATGTTTGACAGATTGTCTGTGAGAGACTCTCAAGAAATCAACTCAAGGCAGCATTGCATAATTGATCAACTACTCTTGGAAGCCCTTGCATAGCATCAAGCCATAACCAGAATAGTGAAAAGGAATTTTTAGTGGTCACTGATTCACCCCCCCCCCTCTCAGTGTCAACCTGGGAATCACAAGTGGTATCAGAGCCAAGTTCCCAAGGGAAGAAGTTTGACAGCTACGGGTACAGATAGTGCATTGAGAGTGAGTTATGGCTACAAATGAAGAACATCATGGGCACAGCAGAATTCCTATGTTTGATGGCTCCAACTACAATATATGGAAAGTCAGAATGGAGGCTTACCTGATTGCCCAAGGATATGGGGTATGGCTAGCTGTGAAAAATGGGTACAGGCACACAACTGAAGATATTAGTGATTCTGTTGAGATGAAGAAGAGAGAAAATGAAGCTAAGGCTGTCACAGCTTTTCTACCCGCACTTACAAGTAATGAACTTACCAAAGTGATCAGTTGCCCAACATCAAAGGAGATATGGGACAAGTTGCAGAGCGTACATAAAGGAGACAGCAAAATCAAGGAGGCTAAATTGTAGATATTGAGATCTCAATTTGAAAGCCTGAGAATGAGTGAAGGTGAGACAATTGAGTTTTACCTGAACAGAGTAAACAAGGTCACCAATGCAATCAGAGCATTGGGTGAAGAGTTGAAGGAGATTCATGTGGTCAAGAAGGTGTTGAGGACACTTCCAAAACTGTATAATGCCAAGGTGTCAGCCCTTAAACAAATTTCCACTTTGGATACATTGACCATAGATGAACTACATGGTATCTTGATTACCTATGAGATGAGAATGATTGAGCCAGTGCTAGCAGAAAAGGAAGCTGCCTTTGAAGCCTTTAAAAATTTAAAAATGAAAAAGCCAGTGGAAGACTCAAAAGCTGATGCAGCGGAGGACACAGATGATTCAGATGATGAACTTATAGCCTATCTGGCTAACAAACTCAAGAAGGGATCTGATAAGTTCAAAAATAAGTCTTCAATGAGATGTTTCAACTGTGGTGGCTTAGGACACTTTGCCTCTAAGTGCCAGAAAAAGGGTAGAGTGTATGATTCTGATAAAGAATAGTCTAAAGGAAGCCAAGAAAAGAAAGGAAAGAAGAAATTCATTCCAAGAAAGAGAAGTTATCTGTCAAAGCATGATGACCTCTCTGATGAGTCTGAAGATGAAAATGATGATGATATTCTCTTTATGGCAAGACTTGAAGAGACTCCTACATGGAGTGAAACAACAAAAAGGAAAGGTGACAATGTCAAGAAAAGAAATTGAAGATGATGATAATCCAGATCTTGAAGCAGAGTTGCTTTCTGCACTTACAGAGCTCAAGTCAGAAAGAAAGAAGAACAAAAACCTAAATGAGCAACTCAACCAAACAAAGGAGATAAATGCTGAAATTATGGAAACTCACAGGAAAGCAAAAATAATTGCTGATGAGCTTGACAATGATCTTACACTAAAGGCTTCTGAGTATAAGAAGCTTGAGGAAGTAATTGTAAGACTTGTGGCAGATTTGGCCAAGTCTACAAAGGAAAAAAATCATGCTGACGCTACTACAAAAGTCCCTAATGTTACCATTTTAAGGTCAAAAGATAAGAATGTAAGGTTATAGGAAGATGAAGAAAGCAGCAGTTCTGAGATGAAGACAAGGAAGAAGACAACATCCTTAATGAGATTCTGAGTTACCAGAGATCCTCTCATATTAAATCTGGACTTGGATACACTGAGCAGCTATCTGATGAGATAAGAGAAAAGGGATCTGTAAATAATCCCATTATGTTTGTGAAGGAAAAGCAGAAGGAACCACCAGCTATGAGAGCTACTAAAAGCAAGAATGATGAAGAGGGCTTCAAGACAGTCAGGCAAGGCAGTCAAAAAAAACAAAGTCAGTTCCAGAGGAATGGTCAGTTTCATAGAAACAAGCAGGTACAAAGAATCAGATTCAGAGGATACTGTTATGGTTGTAATGCCTTTGGGCATAGAGTGGCAGAATGTAGAAGACAACAAAGACCTCCAGTGTTCATTAACAGGAACAGATTTGCTCCCCTTACTGATGAGGGAGTAATATGCTATAGATGTGAAAGACTTGGGCATATAGCCAGAAACTGCAAAACAATCCTTCCATCTCAAAGGCAAGTAAGAGGAAGAAAAGAAAAGATCCTCCAAAAAAACTAGTTCAGAGAAAAGAAGAAAATGAAATGGTAAGAAATACAAGGAAGCCTATTACAGTGAAAGACAAGGCTACATGGGTGAAAAAATCACAGAAGAAACAATTCTTTGTTGGTGCAAGCAACACTTAAAGCAAACAAAGGAAAACAATCTCCATGGATTCTTGATAGTGGATGCTCAACACACATGACTGGCAACAAAGAAAAATTCACAAGCCTCGATGTTGCAGAAGGTGGAACTGTGAAATTTGGAAATAATTAAGGTGCCAGAGTTGAAGGAAGAGGTTCAGTGAACTTTAACAATGGGAAGATAAAGTCCCACAATATTTTGTATGTTAAGGGGCTAAAACATAATCTACTCAGTGTGAGTCAGATATGTGATCAAGGACATGAGATCACTTTCAACAATAAAGGTTTGTTGTCCACAGGGTTGGAACAGGAAAGGCAGTGGCTGTTGGTGAAAGAATAGTTAGAAATTTGTATGTGTTGACAGATGCCATCAACAAGTGCATGATAACTCAAGAAGATGAAAATTGGTTGTGGCATATAAGAATGGGATACATTCACTTCAAAAATCTGACTAAAATAAGCAAGGAGCAAGCGGTGAGAGATCTTCCCATCATAATGACTCCAGAGAGCCATGTATGTGGTCCATGTTAGAAGGGTAAGCAGGCAAGAGCTACTTATAAATCAAAGGAGTACCATTCAAGTAAACCACTTGACTTGATACACACAGACTTGTGTGGACCTATGAGAACACAGGCCATAGGAGGTGAGAGATACTTCATCCTGTTCATAGATGAGTATTCTAGAATGACCTGGGTGATGTTTCTGAAGGACAAAATTGAAGCTCTTGACAAATTCAAAGCATTCAAGAAGAGAGTTGAAAATGAGACAGGAAACACAATTAAGTGTTTAAGGTCTGATCAAGGCAAAGAATTGACATGGAGTGAATTCTCAAACTTCTACAATGAAAGTGGGATCAGAATTCAACACTCAGCAGCCAGAACAGCTCAGCAAAATGGAGTGGTTGAAAGGAAGAACAGAACAGTGCAAGACATGGCTAGAACTATAATGGCAGAGAATAACACAGCAAAGCATTTCTAGAGAGAATGTATCTATACTGCAGTGCATATCACTAACAGATGTCTTCTAAGGCCTCATGAGAACAAAACACCTTACGAATTGTGGTTTGGGAGGAAAACCACCGTGAAGTATCTCAGGGTCTTTGGTTCAAAGTGCTACATCAAGCAAAAGAAAGAAAATCTTGGCAAATTTGATGACAGAGCTGATGAAGGCATATTCCATGGGTACTCTTTCAAAAGTAAGGCATACAGGTGCTACAACAAGAGACTAGGAAGAATTGTTGAGAGCTCAGATGTGAAGATTGATGAGAATATAGAGAATCAAAAGGGGACTGAACCAAAAGGGTCCATTCTTGAAGAACTTGATGAAGATGACACTCTATCAGATGACAAAGGGCAACAAGATGAAGAAGAATCTGAAGTGCAAGAGATTCATACTGAAGTACAGAGAGATGGCAGACCAAAAGACAACAGATGGTTGAAAATTCATCCAAATCATCAAATGATAGGAGATCCAGATGCAGGCATACAAACCAGAAGGATGAAAGCTACCACTTATTCATTATTGTCTGAGATAGAGCCTAAAACTGTACATGAGGCTAGCAATGATGAATTTTGGTTGAAAGCTACGAATGATGAGCTTGACCAAATTGAAAAGAACAACACTTGGGAGCTAGTTCCTAGACCAGCAGACAAGAATGTGATTGGCACAAAGTGGGATTTCAGGAACAAATTAAATGAAGAAGGCCAGGTTGTGAGAAACAAGGCCAGACTTGTATGCAAAGGATATGCTCAAGTAGAAGGAATTTATTTTGATGAAACTTTTACACCTGTGGCAAGGCTGGAGTCTATCAGAATGTTCTTAGCATTAGTTGTGCACAGAGGATTCAAGGTTTATCAAATGGATGTGAAATATGTATTCCTGAATGGCAATCTAGAAGAGAAAGTGTACACTGAGCAACCTGAAGGGTTCCAACTCAGTATTGATGAAGATATGGTCTGCAAATTGAAGAAGGCTCTATATGGGTTGAAGCAAGCTCCAAGAGCTTGGTATGAAAGGCTTGATACATATCTGCATAAGTTGGGTCTGCGAAGAGGAGTTGTGGACAGCAACCTATATGTCATGACAGAAGACAGCAGCAGTCAACTGGTAGTTGTAGTCTATGTGGATGACATCATCTTTGGGGGGGCACTGTGAGAAGCTTTGCAAGTAGTTTGCTGAGAGGATGAGAATAGAGTTTGAGATGTCTATGCTTAGAGAGATGTCCTACTTTCTGGGGCTGCAAATTCATCAAAGAGAAAATGGCATCTTTATCTCTCAAATGAAGTATACCAAGGAGATGTTGAAGAAATTTGTGATGGAGGACTGTAGACCAGTAGGGACACCAATGACAGTGAATATCAAGCTGAGTTCAGAAGATGACTCCCCAACAGTTGATCAGACATTGTATAGGTCAATAATTGGCAGTTTACTATACTTGACAGCTTCAAGACCTGATATTCTGTAAGCAGTATGTCTGGTGGCCAGATTTCAAGCTTGTCCAAAGGAGACTCATCTGCTGGCAGTAAAAAGGATACTCAGATATTTGAAAGGAACAACAGACTATGGATTGTGGTATCCAAAGACTGAAAGTTTCACTTTGACAGCATTTTCAAATGCAGACTGGGTTGGTAGCATTGATGACAGAAAGAGCACTAGTGGTGGTGCATTCTTTTTGGGAGAGAGCTTAGTAGCATGGCACAGCAAGAAACAGGAGTCTATCTCCTTATCTACAGCAGCGGCATAGTACATTGCAGCAGCAGCTACATGCACTCAGGCAATCTGGATGAAAAGACAGATGTCAGACTTCAGTGTTATCTGTGAAGAACCAGTAGTCATCAAATGTGATAACATGAGTGCCATCAACATATCCAAGAATCCTATGCAACACTCAAGGACCAAGCACATTGACATCAGATATCATTATTTGAAGGAGAAAGTGCTTGAAGGGGAAGTGAGATTGGACTTTGTTCCTACAGCAGATCAAGTGGCAGATATCTTCACCAAGGCTCTTCCAAAAGACTCTTTTGAGAAACTCAGAGCTCAACTAGGAGTAGTGACTTTGAGCACATTGTAGATGGCTCATGTGTAGAGGGAGTTGCTGACTTCATAGCATCTTCTTTCATCTGTAGGATTGGAAAGATACGGTGGGCACTCCTACAGGTGAGGCTACGTAGGGGGAGTTGATATGAAGGGTGAGCTCATTCAGCCTTTGGGACTTGTTGTCAAAGGGGGAGAAGATGGCAAGAAGGTTGTGTCACATTGAGAGAGATAACTCAAGAGGGGGAGGTTTGTTGCCAACAATTCCAAACGGAGAGATTGTTGAAGCCCTGTCCTGACAATGTGTTGTAAGTGTTGTCTTGTTGGCAACCTTAGCAGAGAAAGTGATATGGAGGAGAGAGAGTATCTATAGGACTCTTTGTCAGTCAAGGTGACTGGTTTGATGCAGCAGTCGAATAGAATGAAGCCTAGCTGATGAGAAAGTCCAACTGAAAAGAAAGAAAGAAGAGAGAGAAAATAGAGGAGAGAGAAAGAGGAGAGAGAATAGGTGGGGATCAGGTGGGTCCCACCTGGAAAGGCCAGGCCATGCAAGCAAGCCCAGCATCATCAGCCATGCCAAGCCAGTAGGGGCCATGCAAGCATGCCCAGCAGGATCAGCCATGCCAAGCCAGCAGGGGCCATGCGCACAGCAGCATGCCCTGCACGCAGCAGCCAGGCCATGCGCCCGGCATGTCACATAGTTCAGCTGCAGCAGCACCCGCATGCCTTGCCATGCCGCAAGCCAAGGCAGCAGCCCCTGCAAGCAGCACCGCATGACATGATGCCACGCGCACGCCGCAAGCCATCGCAAGGCACTCGGCATGCGCATGACATGTTCGACGTTTTTCCCCAAAGAAAGGCCGACTCAAAACCTTACTGGAATTTTTCGGATATACAGGGCATTACCACACTTTCTTGAGGGGTATTTTGGTCCAAGAAAAAGATGAAGATCCGAAATCGTCGCTCCATATTGAGCCCCATCATTTAGATGCTCATCCCATGGCTGAGATCAAAGCGGGCTATGATGTTTCTCTTTGATCGCGTCAAGGTGCTTGCGCGAAGACTCTGGTTGGCTGGATGCAACCTAAAATGATGATCCGCATCGCACCAAACTGAATCCAGGATCCAGTGTTGCAAGTGTATGGTGCGTCGGCGCCATGGGTTCCCATCTGACGGCTATCATCTGCGTCGAGTTCCGCTGACGTGATGAAGCCGATCCTAAGGCGCATATGAAATCCCACGTTTCTCTGATCGATCCAGCGGCCTGAAATCGTTGATACCCTCTCGACCAATCAGAGATCGACAAGCAGCGTACGTACGTCAGACGCGGCATTGTTATGGTGCGTCGCAGCGCACGGAATCAGGGAGAAAGATTCTATTTGGAATAATCTCATCCACCGAACTTCTTTTGATGATATCTCGGTTGTCCGATGTCGGATCGAGGCCTATAATATATCAAACTGAAGGATTTTCGAAGCAGGGGGGATTGGAAACGGTTTGAGCTCGAGATAAAAGCCTCTAATGGCGATTTTTGTGGATATACTCCATTAAAGCTTCTCCAAGAGAGAGAGAGAGATTCCTACTGGCAGTGTGAGGCCATGAAAGCTTCGTTGAAGCTTGAAAAGAGTGAGTGGACCAGCTGTGAGCATCCTATGGATTTGTTCTGATGAAGAACGAGCTGTGGAGCCCAAGACGAGGCCAAGATGCTTGGATAGTGAAACTTGCATCAGTAGCGAGCAAGACCGGGAGGTAAACTCAAACACACAAATCCTATTTACTGTATCAGAGATATATGGGAAGGTTTGTATGAATATTTGAAATACACATTGTATAACCTGTCAAGTGGGTGCTTGACTGGAGTTGGGTTGATGCCTAGGACACAGTTGTAGCTGTGAATGCGGTTGATGTTGTAGCATCGGGGTTGTAGGTGCAACCGTAGCATTTCTGTTGTGTATTGGGTATATACGAAACCCTGGTTAGGGTATTGCCCCGTGGAGTAGCCATCACAGTGTGTGATTGGTGAACCACGTTATATTGTGTGTCCCATGCATGTGCTTGTGATTGTGCATTAGAAGTCTGTGTGTTGCAGGTCTGGGTTTACACACTTGGCTGGCCAAGCCCCTGGTATGGATACCTGTGGGTGTGTGGTTGGTGTGTGCACGAAATGTGTTTGACAGATTGTCTGTGAGAGAGTCTCAAGAAATCAACTCAAGGCAGCATTGCATAATTGATCAACAGCTCTTGGCAGCCCTTGCATAGCGTCAAACCATAACCAGAATAGTGAAAAGGAATTTTTGGGGGTCACAGATTCACCCCCCTCTCAGTGTCAATCTGGGAATCACAAAAGGCACAAAATATAATTGATAAAACGTAAAAAATGCAATAATAAAATGCACAAAATGAAACAGATGACATGAAAAGTGGAGAGTGCACAAAATGCAGTAGATAATTGTTGTAAAAGTTGTCCACTTAAGCTAGGGGTATTCATGTAATTTTGTGGTTATTATTATTTTGTCATTTATTTATTTCCTTTCCTTAGTTAAATTTCATTTCCTTAGTTAACTGGGACTCCTAGTCACTCCAGAGTTCTTGTTAGTTTGTAATCTCTCTTTTCAATAAAGCTGGGAGGGTGGGAGAAAACTCAACTCTCACTCATTCTTTCTCTGACTCAACATGGTATCAGAGCTTAACTAAGATACCTGCTCTTTTTTCCCTTCTCTTCTTCCTAAATCTACCGCCAGCCCCTGGTTCCCAGCCCTCACCGCCAACACCTACGGCCACCAAATCACTACTGCCATCCCTCTCTACCCTCTCAAACCCTCCCTATAATCCTACCCAGTCCTTCCAAACCTATCAAGTCCTACCGCCAGATCTCCCACACCCTTTTATCCATTCCCGATACCTACCACTTGCCCAAACTACCTATCGCCAGCCATCCCAAACCCTCTCTCACCTATCAAATCCCACCAACAGCCCTTCCAAACTCCTTTCCTCCACTACGTACCTACTCCTAGCTCCAAATACCTACTCCTAGCCCCAAACCCTTCCATCCACTATGGTACCTACTCTTAGCCCCAAAACCCTTCCATCCACTACGTACCTACTCTTAGCCCCAAATACCTACTCCTAGCCCCAAACCCTTCCAGCCCTAAATAATTACGATATCCATTAGAGTTTACTGCCACTAGCCTACATTCTTGTAAACTACTTACTGCCATTACTCTAGTAAACTCTTGTAAACTACTTACCATCACTAGCCCAGACTCTACCCTTTCTCAAAGACCTAATATCAACGACCTAAGCACCCAATCCACTGATCGGTTCCCATAGGAAGTCGTATCTTCCTTGTGACAGGAATTTTGTCTTTGAAGAGATCTCATACGTAGCCCTTTTCATTGCTTCCTTGTTTACATGAAGATCGACACTTGCTGCAGTGGTTTCTCTTGTTCCTGGAAGATTACGACATGGCATCTCTGTACTTGGTATTGATTCCTCTTTCCACGAGGTTTGTTCGACCTGGTATGATTGATTGACAGTGTTTACTAGATATCATTTATTCCAGCAAACTATCTATATCGATTTTTGGGGTTTTACTGAGTACCCAAATCGAGACCTTCTTTTCTTCCTGTGATTGCAATGGCATCTGATGTAACGTCTGCTGGAACTGATTTTTATAAAATAGAAAATCTCACCATTCCAACTAATACCACAAAACTTGATAGTGGTAACTACTTGATGTGGTCTCGGGCCACACAACTTTTTATTACGGCTCGGGGGTTTTATGGCTATCTCACCGGCACCAAGACTAAGCTCCTTACTGAGGGTTTTTCTCTGGACAAATGGAAAGCTGAAAATTTCTTATTAATGCAATATCTACTTAATTCCATGCAACCCGCCATAGTCGAGGGATATCTTTTATTGGATACAGCTACACGATCTGGAAGTCTGCAAAAGACATATATTCCCAGGTTGGGAATGATGCTTTAATTTATGCTTTGAAGAAAAAGGTTCATGAGATTACCTAGAAGGAGTTAACAGTGTCTTAGTATTATACTCACTCAATTACGAAGTCATTGGCAAGCCTTTGATTTTTATGATTCTATACATGCCAAGTGTGATGAAGACAAGGAATCAAGTATCGTGTATCGATACCATATCGGTCAGTTAAAATTAAGAGACGTATCGTATCGTATCATAGATACGGTGGATATGCACTGATACATATGGATATGGGGCAAGTTACACGTAAAAATGATTAAAGAACATACAGAACACAATTTTAAAGCATAAAAACACTAGAATTAGCAACATTGAGAAAGAAAATATTTCTTACATCATAGATACACATGATTATAGGGTAGGATATGCACAGAAATGATTAAGGATCATACAAAATACATTTTTAAAGCATAAAAAGACAATGAAGCTGGAATTAACAACATTAAGAAGGAAAGTGTTTCTTACATGTATATTACTTAGCTAATTCCATGTTGAGTGACGGGCTGGATCAAACTCTGACTCATATTGGGGAGGAAGAGGTGCAACCAATATTATTTGGAACATATCAACTGGAAGTATAAACGTGCATACTCTTCTGAAGTCGACATTCTCATTTTTGGGACCCACGATGTCTCATTTTGACTTCCATGTGATGTACTACCAGTGTCGATGTTCACCATTCTTGCTTCATTGCTTGGATCTGAACTCATGCTCATTAACCCCATTTCATGTGTAATCATATTAGTATCATCATCAACATGGAGTTGCTGCCTACCCTTTCCCTTCCCCTTTTGGTTGTAACTCCTTTGTTGTAAGCGACCGCCATGATCATCGTCTTGAGTTGTATGAGTATATCTTGCCTCCTCTGTAAAGTACACTGGATCATATGATTGCATACCACCACCACCACCACCAGCATCACTTCCACCACTGACCCCACCACCACCATCGATCCCACCACCACCACCACCACCACCACTACCACTACCATCATCACCATCATCATCATCATCACCACTCTCCTCAGAAATAGAGCCTCCATATTGAGCACCTGACCTCGTCCTTCTGGCGTCAGCATCAGAGGGGGACGAAGTACTCCCACTTTGGACTTGAGCTTGTGTTTATAATGGTGCTTGTGTTTCATCTTCTTCATTTAGTTGATGAATGATGTTATCCACTAAAGAATCAGGTCTAGTAGATTATCTATCTTCAACAATCTCATACATCACAAATGCTCTATCGGTGTCCTCTATCCATGCTCTAACTGGGTCATACTCATTAAGCACATGGGTCATGTCAAGTGGGTCAATGTAGGCTTCTGTCTCATTTGGCCACTCCAACTCCATAAATTTTTTCATCAATCTCATGTTGTAGTGCACATAAACCAACTTCTGAAGTTTTTCATGGCTGAGGCGGTTGCGTGGTTTAGTATCTATAAGCCCAAAAGTGCTCCAGTTCCTTTCACAACTACTTAAAGAGGCCGTTTGGGATAAAATTCAGATTGCAATCCTCCTCAAGTGTGGAGCTCTTGTGCCATAGTTAAGCCACCAATCAGCTGTATAAAGAATAATATTTCTAATCAGCTACTAATTAGTTAAGTAAGACACCAATCGATTAAGACAAAAATAATATGTTCGTTGTCTAACTTACCAGGAGCCATCTTGAATGCAGCAGCCTTAGCAACCTGATCACTAAATTCTCCTTGACATTCACGAAAAATTTTAATCTACAGTAGTTAAATAACTTTAGCCAATCATTAAGGGTTTGTGCAACTACCATTTATGGAAAACAAAAGTGATTTTTATTACCTGTTCTGTGGCCAACAAGGCATTAATTGTATCTCGTTCCATTTTATTGACAACTTTTCTAATAGCTTCTATATATTTCAAGTCATACGCCAATCTAGAGTTTGAATATTGTTGATCTGGGTTTAAGTAATATGCTACACATCCAGATGTAAGATACATTATAAATTTATAATTCAAATCCTAATCGATAAATATAAAAAGCAATAGTTTAAGACTAATTGAAACCAAAGTACCTGCCATATGAAAGTCTTGTAACAACATTCCTTCCCATTGGTTCTATATAATCTTCAAATATTTTTTCTTGAATGATGGGTTCCATTCATTTAACTTATACCTTATTGTCCCTATTGCATCGACCAACAGCCCCATTGTTCGCTCCATGTCACCATCAACCAACTTAAGTAGAACAAAGAGGGGCTTCATAATCTTGGTTATTTCATCAACCTTCTTCCAAAATTTTGTTGACATAAAGATTCCTATCACCTCAGTCCCTATCTTGGTTGCATGATATGTACTCGACAACCATTCTCCACTAGTTACCATTTGGAGTAAACCTACCTTTCGCTGCCCAAGACTGTCCAAGGCAACGTAGTTGGTTGCAAACCTTGTTGCTCCAGGCCTTATCAAGTCCCCTTGTGTGTTCTTTCTCATTAAAACCAACACTCAACTGTGATTGTAAATAAAATTTGTCATTGTTCTTGCTTGATCAACCACCTTAGCCACCTTGGGCAACTCTCCAATATATTTAAACATTAAGTCAATACAATGTGCAGCACAAGATGTCCAAAATAAGTGTTGCCTCTTCAGCATAAGGGTTAGTCCAGTTTTTTTGTAATTAGCAGCATTATTTGTAACAATCTAGACTACATTTTCCTCCCCAACTTCCTCATCAACTTCATCCTTCAGTTTGAAGATATATTGTGCATCTTTCACGTAAGCTGATGCATCTACTGACTTAAGGATGATGGAATGCTTATCATAGTAGATAAGAAAGTTGATGATGGACAGCCTTGTGGGCCCACTCCAACCATCACACATGATGGTTACTCCATACTGGGACCATTTCTGTTTAAAGGTTTTTATATAATCATTCACTTACTATGGCATCCAAGTAAGGATCACCAATCTAATAAGCTGAGGAGGATGACACACCAGGTCCACAGCGCTATATCTCCCTCACCATTGCCTTGAAATGGGGATCTTTAGCCTTGTGTGCTAGAATAAATGCACTGTAGAACCATCTAGCGATGAACTTTCCCGTTCTCTCACTCATGGACTTAGAATGCATTGACTCCTCTATCCTCTATTGCCCTGCATCTCTTGGTTTGAAGGGCATTGAAGGAGCCATGTCCTGAATTTTTGGGTTCTTTTTCTTCTTGCCTCTTACGAGATCAAACATACCTTTTACACTGTTGGATTTACTCAATGAAGCTGGTTGCCTACCCCTGCTTCTCTGTGTCCCACTACCACCAGCACCACTACAACCAACACCTTAATACATAGACTTCTCAGTTGGTCGTCATTCCAACGTTTCTCTCCTACCTCATGCCTTGATCTCCAAAGCATCTACTGAATCTCCTCTTCAGCATTCATATCGGACCCCTCATAATCCTCTAAATTTATTTGACCCTCATTCTCCATAAGGTTTTCTGTTAATCTCTCTGCATCATCCTTCCTTTGTTTTCCTTTTGCTTTTCCTTCAGCTAAGTGCTTTGCCATTGTCCTGCTCACCTTCACTGAACATTTTGAGCACTTCTTGACATTGGCAAAACCCCCTGCCATGTGTTGCTTTTTCCTGTCACCCCACCACCATGATGTTCAGTGCCACAGAAATTGCACTTTGTCGTCAATCTATTACCGTTGATTTTAATGCAATACAACCAACCCACAGCTTTGTTCGTCATATTCCTACACATTACACGTGTGTTACGACATACGAGGTTAAGATAAAATGTCAAATCTAGCAAACTATTTTCATTTAAAAAATAATTGGATTGTTTTCAATGATATGATGGATGATTTAAATTTTACAAGCAATGATATGACATCTAAGATGAGAATTGAATTGAAGTGAGAATTCTAATGAAACAACAACTAACACTAGGATCCAAGGGCAACAAACACATGCAGCAAAATGAAATCTTCTTTACGGGTTTAAACTCTACTACTACAGCAAAGCTATAAAAAAAGAAAATCCCTTATTAATATAATCTATGGCCTTCTTCCAAAAAAACAAAAAAAAAACTATGAGTTCATGATCATGGATGAACTAGCAAGCAATAACACTGAAGAATTCAAAGAAACACGGAGGGATGATGAAACAGACCAATTTATAAGGTTCTAAAAGGTCTCAATAGTGAAGAAGAATGTACATATAAAGTTGGGAGAGATTTGGGACAGACCAATATTTTTTGTCCATTTATCTTTCCTCTCCATTACAGTCTCAAATTTGCAGAAAACTTGTCCATTATTATGGTGGAACCGTAGAAGACAGTCGTAACATGGGAGTTTAACTACAGAATGGACTGAAAACTATTTGAGGGTTGTCCCATCTCATCAAACAAGTCGAAGTATGGTTCTTCTATGATAAACAATGTCATTAGCCTTAGTTAAACATATAGCACAAATAAAAAGCTGCCAAATTGGTTGTGATTCAGACTGGGGTACATGCAGAAAAGTAAGGGAGTATTTATTGATTCAAGGATTACAGGGAAATGTAATCCCAGCCTAACCCCATTATCTCTTTTGCACATTTATGCTCTCTATGTTTTGTGTGTTTGATACCAACTAAAAGAACCAAAATAAATGCATGAGTAGATAATTGAAAACAACAGCATGTAACAAACAGAGAAACTTACATGTTGAGAACAGAGGAGAGAACAGAGAACAGAGAACAGAGAGCAGAGAGCAGAGAGCAGAAAGCGTAGAGAGAGAGAGCTGAGTGAAGGTATGTAATAGTAAATGAGGATTGCAAAAAAAATTAAAAAAATACAAACTCAAAACTAATTCGTGAATCAAAAAGAGAATCTAGCTCTAACAGATCTCTAATCTGTAATAAACTCAAAAATAAAAAACTAACCAAAAAATCAGCAGCAGAACTGGTTTTATATATCTATTTTTTTAACCAAAAATTAAAAAAAAAAAAAAAAACTCAAAAATTACCACTGAGCAGCAAAGATGGTAGATCAGTGGTCTACACATCTTATATAAGTAGTAGAAGACCAAAAGGATTAATTTTTGGAAAAAAAAAATCAAAATTTGTATTGTTCTTCAAAAAATTCTCAAATCGAACCTCAAATCAGTGTTTAAATCCATGTATATAGCATACATTCATCAAATAGGACCATACTTCACTGATTCATGAGAAGAAACAACACAAAAATTGAATTAATATGAAAAAAATTAAAGTTCAAAGTCATACCTTTAGGGTTTTCCGCCTGTGGAGCTTGAAGAGATGATTTCAGCTTCTAATCTTCACAAACAAAGTGTTTAATGCCTCCTTTCCAGTCGTTCTAGGGCTAAGAATCAAAGCCCTATGTTATTTTGGAGAAATCTCAGAGAAAAATGGAGTTTTACAGAGAGGAAGCACTTTCGGCTCTGTTACAAATGACGAACAGAAGTGATTTTGGCCTTTTTCGATATTGCTCGATACATATGGGCTATATCGACCAGTATCGAACCAATACGGCTTGTTCGTCATTTGTAACAGAGCTGAAAGTGCTGTTTAAAAAAGAAAAAAAAAAAGAAAAAACATATGGGCTGTATCGACTAGTTTTACGAACATGTTTTTTCTTCTTTTTTTTCTTTTTTAAAACTCACTCTAAAACTGTATCGATACAAAAGTTGTGTATCGACCGTATCGAGCTGTATCGATTCGATACGGCTTGATACGGTCGATACACTACGATACTCTACACTTCTTTAAAAATAGGATACGTATTGACTAGTGTATTGTATTGACTAGTGTCGATACCGATACGTATCGATCGATACGGTGCGTATCGTGTCGATACTTGATTCCATGGATGAAGATGCAACCTTTTTAAAGAAAAGGAAAGAAAAATATAGAGTCTATACGTTCTTGGCAGGAGTAAATGTCGAGCTTGATCCTATTCGCTCATCGATCCTCAGCAAGGATCCTTTTCCTACCCTTGAGCAGCCCTATGCCATGGTATAACTTGAAGACCAAAGGAGAACAACTATGTTGTCACCTTCTATCCTTGATAGGTTTATCTTCCAGATAAACACTCAGCCTTTCAAGGGCCTTACTGAATCTAAAGTTCTAGTAAAATGTGAGCATTGTGGCAAACCATGGCATACTAAAGATACTTGTTGGAAACTCCATGGTAAACTAGCAAACTTTGAAGCAAAGAGATGTGAAAAAGGTCTGCAAAAGTTCAAGAACATTAAGGGCTCACAGGCAAATCAGACTAAAGCGCATCCGGCTGCTGATCCCACAGCCCCACTACTAGACAGTCACATTCTTCAGGCCCTTAGTCGTCTGCTCCAACCATCATCTGTTGCCTTTTTTGGATCGCCATCTATACCTGCTCTTGCCTCCACCACTCCAGGTTCTCACTTTGCTCAATCAGGTATGTATTTCAGTGGGCACTATGCGTTAATGATCTCTAATCCTTGGATTATTGACTCTAGTGCCACGGACCACATGACTGGTAACATAGCTTATTTCATCACTACTTATCTATATCTGAAACTAATATTGTTTGTGTGGCAGATGGGACCCTCTCCTTTATATCAGGGAAAGGTTTCATTCAATGCACTCCTTCTTTAACTTTGCAGTCTGTGCTTTATGTCCCAAAATTCTCTATTAATCATATGTTTATTAGTAGTATAACTTCTGCTTTAAACTGCAAAGTTACATTTTTTTTCCCTCTTATTGTTTGTTTCAGGATCTGAAAATAGAGAGGACGATTGGATGTGGTAGGATATAGGTTGGTCTCTGTCTGCTTGAGGAAGGTATCTCTAAGTCAGTTCCAGCTCACCCAAGCCCAATACATTACCTTTATTCAGCATCCTTTGATCTTTAATAGTAGCACCAATGGCTCGGGCATCCATTTTTCAAAGTCTTAGCTAGTCTTTTTCCTACTTTAGCAAATAAATGTAAACAAGACGAGTTTTTTTTTTTTTTTTTTTTTTTTTTTGCGAAGCTTGTATTTTGGCTAAGCAAACTCGATCTTCGTATAGTCCTTCTTTTAAACGGAGTAATACTCCTTTTACTTTAGTTCATTCTGATGTCTGGGGACCAGCTCGAACTGATTCTGTTACTAGTCACCGTTGGTTTGTTACATTTATAGATTGTTATTCTATAACCACTTGGGTATATCTATTGCATAACAAGAGTGAAGTTTTTCAGTGCTTTCACCAGTTTCACCAGATGATCAAGACTCAATTTCAAGCTTCTCTCAAGATTCTTTGTAGTGACAACGGAAGAGAATACCTTAAGGGTGAGTTTCAACATTATATAGCCGATACTCCTGCACAAAATGGGTGGCCGAAAGGAAGAATCGCCATCTACTCGAAGTGGCTCATGCTTTGATGTTTGTCTGTAATGTGCCACCACAATATTGGAGTGATGCCATCCTTATTGCAGCCTACCTAATCAACCGTGTCCCAACCCCAGTTCTTGATCACCACTCACCTTTAACACTACTCCTCAGTAATGATTCCCATATTATTCCTCCTAAGATCTTTGGCTGCGTGTGCTATGTGTACAATCATAGATCTCCAGGCAAACTAGAACCACGAGGTTTTCGTTGTCTTTTATTGGGATATTCTCCAACCCAGAAAGGCCATAAATGTTATCACTCACCAACCCATTGCACTTTCATCTCCTTGGATGTCCTCTTTCTATAAGCACCTATCCTACTACCCAGAGTCTCATCTTCAGGGGGAGCCTAATCTTCAGGAAGATGGACCTGTTATTATACATATGGCCTCTCCCCTTCCACTTCAAGACGAGAACACATCATCTTCTACTGAGCCAAATTTACCTTTACCTTCTGCTTCACCCTCTGCTGAAAGAAATCCTAGCCCAGAAGCCATGGAGAAAGTAGACAATGCTCCACCTCGCCTACAAGTCTATAGCCATACCAGAATCAGGCAGGGAAAGACCACCATCATCAATGCACCTACACACATCCCTTCGTCAGCTTTGGATCCAGAAACTGTTTCAGAATGAGATCCTTCCGTCTAGTAATATTTTTCTATCTGAGTCAGACTTACCTATTGTTCTTTGTAAAGGTACTAGGATCTGTACTCAGCATCCTATGGGTGTCCCAATGCACGAGGCTCCCACTATTGCAGGGTCTGGCGAGGGAAGAATGTACGCAGCCTTGCCCCCATAATGTAGAGAGGCTGTTTCTAAGATTCGAACCCATGACTACCTTACCGTTACAAACAATAGCAGGATGCAGTTGTAGATGCGAGATGGAAAGCAGCCATGGTAGAGGAAATGGCTGCCTTGAGGAAAAATGAGACATGGGACTTAGTTGATCTTCCACCAGGGAAAGTCAAAAGAAGACGGGACTATAGACAGATACAAGGCCAGACTAGTAGCCCGAGGATTCACACAAACATATGGTATTGACTATCAAGAGACCTTTGCTCCTGTGGCAAAAATGACTACTATTTGTGTCATTTTGGTTTGTGCAGTACATTATAATTGGGACTTATAGCAGCTAGATGTAAAAAATACGTTCCTTCATGGGGAGTTAGCCGAGGAAGTGTATATGGATGTCTTGTCAGGATTTGCATCATCAGCTACTGAAGGAAAAGTGTGTAAGCTGAAATGATCCCTCTATGGGCTTAAACAATCTCCTAGGATTTGGTTTGGAAGGTTTCACAAAGTCATGACCTTGGTGGGTTACAAACAAAGTAATGCTGATCACACATTGTTTATTAAGCAAATGAAAGGAAAATCACAATTATGTGGATGACATTGTGATCACGGGTAGCGATAATGAGGAAATTAGACAACTGAAGGCATTCTTGGGAAAGGAATTTGAAGTTAGGAAAATTGAGATATTTCCTTGGGATTAAAGTAGCACGCTCCACCAGAGGTATTTATTTGTCTCAGGGAAAGTATACTTGATCTCCTCTCTAAGACTGGTCTCTTAGGGTGTCGACCTTGTGAGACACCAATTGATCCTAATACTCGGCTACAAGAAAAGGATGGAACACCAGTGGAAAGTTGATATATCTGGCTCACACTCGACATGATATTGCATTTGCAATAAATTTGGTGAGTCAATTCATGCATGACCCATATATCTCACATATGGATGTCGTCCTCAGAATATTACACTATCTGTAAGTCAGCTCTTGGAAAAGGAATCCTACTCTCTTCTCAGGATCATCTCAGGGTTGATGCCTATACTGATGCAGATTGGGCAGGAAATCCAAACAAAAAAATCTACCTCGGGATATTATACATTCATTGGAGGGAACCTGGTTACTTGGCGTAGCAAGGAGCAAAATGTGATAGCCCAGTCTAGTACAGAGGCTGAGTTTAGAGCTATGGCTCAGGGGATATGTGAGCTATTATGGTTACAGGGATTACTCAAGGATCTGGATATCAGTACTTCCCAACCTATGAGGTTATTTTGCGATAATAAGGCTGCAATCAGCATAGCTCACAATCAACTGTAGCATAATAGGACCAAGCATGTGGAAATAGGTCGTCACTTTATCAAGGAGAAATTGGACAGTGGGCAGATATGTGTTCCATATGTTCAGTCAAGTGATCAAGTGGCTGATATCTTTACAAAAGGACTGCTAGGGAAGTTGTTTCATCCATTACTATCCAAGTTGTGCATGACTGATATATATCCACCAACTTGAGGGGGAGTGTTGTAAAAGTCGTCCACTTAAGTTAGGGGTATTCATGTAATTTTGTGGTTATTATTTTTTTTTTTGTTATTTATTTATTTCTTTTCCTTAGTTAAATTTCCTTTCCTTAGTTAACTAGGACTCTTAGTCACTCTAGAGTTCCTATTAGTTTGTAATCTCTCTTATTATAAATAAAGTTGGGAGGGTGGGAGAAAACTTGACTCTTACTCATTCTTTCTCTGACTCAACAATAATAAACAACCTATGCACAAAGTGCAGCAAATGATGAACAACCTAGAAATGCACAAAATGCACTAAAAATATAAACATATAAAATGCAACAAACATAAAACAAATATAAATAAAAGCTTAAAGCCAAACAAGCAATAAGCAAGCAAGTACAAGAGAGCGAAAAGAAACAAATAAAAAATGGCATCATGTTCATGCCAACAAGTGTGATCTGCCTCGTTGGGGATTGAGACCAAATAAAAGGAGGTAAACGATTGAGAATCCACACAAGCAGATAATACTTGTTGGAGAACTAAAAGGGAAAATAGAAAACGGTTAGCTAGTAACTAAATCGTAACTATCTATACCACCATCGATCCTCTAAGTGGATCCCGAAAGCAAACCACTGGTTTGTACTAGTATCAATAAAACTGAGATGCTCCACAAAATGGGGCCAACTCTGAAGAGATGAAATTGTGTCTTGGGGCAAAACCTCGAGGTTTAATATCCTCAAGAAAGTAATAAGCAAAAGGTAACTCCAAACGTGCATGATTTGCTAACAAAATAACAAGGGCAAACTGCCGAGTTTGGATTTAGTCCCCATATGGGGATTGAATTTGATGGAGATGAAGAAGGATAGAAAAAGAAGTGCAAAGATAATGGGAGGAAATATGTTGGATGACCGAATTAAGGTTGATTGCTCAAGTTGCCTACGTATCCTGTTGCAAGAATCAGGTCAAAACATAGTTCGACAGAATTTAAAATGAGATGGAAGCTATGGCAAATGCGAATAAATGTAAAGAAGCAAGAAATGATATGAGTACACTGGAGTTGATGGTCCAGGTCGTCTACGTATCCTTTTTGTTGCAGGAATCATGTCAAAATGTAGTTCAGACAGGGTCAACGAGGTAGGAATTATTCCAAATGGAAGGAGATAGTAAAATAAAATGGGTAAAGATGTGAATGAACCAGGAGTTGATATTCCCAATTGTCTATGTATTTAAGTGTTACCACCCACCCTACCCTACCACCTAGGCCCGTTGTTGCAAGAATCAGGTCAAAACTTAGTGCAGACTAGTTGAACAGAATGAAAATGAAAGAAGGTAGAAAAATGAAATGGATAAATATGTGACCAAACCAGGAGTTGATGTTCCTGGTTCCTGGTTGCCTACGCATCTCTTCGTAGCAGGAATAAGGCCAAAGTGTAGCTAAGACTAGTTAAACAAAATGAAAATGGAAGAAGGTAGAGTAAAATGAAATGGAGAAATATGTGACCAAACCTTGATGTTCTCGGTTGCCTACATATCCCGTCGTAGCTGGAATCAGGTCAAAACGTAGTTCAGATGAGTTGAACACTGATTATAATGTCAAAGCCTTGATAACTGAACTCCTTCATAACTAGGTGAGCTCAAAAGGAAATCTCATCAAATATAGTTTAGGAGGACTTTCTAAAGGTTGTAATGGTGTTTGGGACAGGTTGTCAAAGAAAGTAAAAGGCTCAAATGTGCCCCAAGGCTTGAAAAGCATCAATCTTCTGCTCACAAACTGAGACTTCCCTCATAATACCCATGTATTACATCAACATTCATAGAGTTTTCTTCTTTGGTTAACTGTTTAAATACGTACTCGAATGTTATCACCAGTTTTGATCAGTTGACTGGTTTTTTATGTTATACTAAAGAGGGTAGTGACTAAAAATTAGGCCATAGACTACCCGAGTAGCACCCCTTTGGTTTACTCACAATTGGGATTCATAACATACCCTCTGTTGTCTAGGAGGAATTATTCATCTTGCATAATGCCTTCCGGGAAAAACCCTAGGGTAGGACATTATGGAACGACGGTATAGGGGTGGAAGGTTAGAGGGAAAGCCGTATCAGGTGTATTAAAAAAATTTGCTAAGGACCAAAGAAGTTTACTAGCATATTGATGTGTTGGGTACTTTCTAGATAACTTGTGGCCAAATATGGCCTCCTTTAATGGGTCAAATAAGATGCGATCTCATCCTAGGCTACAAGCTCGTTGGAAAAGGATCAGATGTATGGAAAGCTCAAGAATGTTTTGTTATCAAGACTCCGACATATAATTCAGACTAGTGAATAACATAGATGGAAAGACAAATGTAGAGAAAAACATATTATTTTATTGATAAAGGGAAGGGATTACAGAAGAAGTCCCACAAAATGAACAATGGGAAAAAAAAAGGGGAGGGAAGCATACTACATCTAACATGGAGGAAAAAGGAAAACAAAAGCAGGTCCCAAAAGGACTAGATCTGAACGTAATCGAAAACTGACACTACCGTCAGTCAGAAAGTTGCACAAAACGGAGGCTCTCAATCTTAGAGTGATTGAATCTAAATTTTAAGAAGGATGCATTCTCTCAGACTGTTTATACCCTTCTTAATGAAATCCAGCTTCTCGGTTCTACAACCTGAAGCAATTCCTCTAATTTGATCACAATGCAGACCATTATTTCTGAAATTGCAATCATAGTTGGTTTTGGCACAAAACTTACAAACACATAACCATGCATCCCTGCGATTCTGAGCATACCAGCTCTTACCGCTGAAACACCGAAGTCGTCTGTCTTCACTCTCCTGCTCGCAAGCATGCCACAGACATTTACAAATGTTGGCCTTAGCCTTGGCCTCAGCCGGAAGCTCAAGCTGCCATGCAAGTCTGACTTGTTTCGCCAGGTTTTCTTTGAACTCGTATTGAATATGGAAGTTGGTTCAGCACTGGATTGGATCAGAGAAGACGGATCAAAGTCTAATACTCCCTTACTGAGGGGATTGACTGTGTCATGGATTAGCAAAGGGTTGGTAATAACATTTTGGTGCTGAGTTTTAATACAGAGGTTGAATTTTTCACGTCCAGAAGATCTTGGATAGCGTGGCGATGTTGCCAACAACCGTCTGTGGTATGGTCTTTTTGGGTATGGTAATCACAAGAAAGATTTGAGTTGAACCACTTGGATTTTGGCTCAGGAATATGTTTGGGTTGGATGATGGTAATGATCCCTCCCTTAAGATGTTTGGCAAAGACAAGGCTTAAAGGCATCCCTAAGTCTGTAAATTTTCTACCTTGTTGTGGTGAAGAAGAGGATGGTTCATATTATAGGACAAATGGCTTCTCTGAGCTAAAAGATGAAAAGTCCTTGCATGCGACAACCAGCGCATTGATCTCAGTGCCTCGCAACTGTGATTTCTTGCTACTGCTTGCCAAAAATCGATCGGAAGAGCGCCTGTATTGATGGCATCTTCAATTTGTTGCCTAGCAATGATAAAGGCCATCAAAATCAACCAGGGATTGGGGAAACAGATACTGACCACATTGGGGTTATAAACCTCTCACAAACATTCCTATTTGCTCTCTTTCAGTTGGTCTATCTCACATCTAGACTTCTTTTTCATGGAATCTTAACGGAGAGCTTGTGAAACCCTCTCCATGCAACTGCTTAGTGGTTTCTAGCTCTCTTTGAGTTAACTCAACATCATTGTTGTAATAGTAATGTGCTTTAAAGGCAACTAATGTCATCCCAAGTTAGGGTTATCGATGGGTCTAATGCCATCAACCAACGATGCGCGGTGCTAGATATGGTTAACTTGAATGCCTACCCCAATTGCTCATCTACAAATCCAAGGACTCTCATTTTCCCCATGAAGGATCTACGGTGGCCTTTGGGATCTCCACGCCCATCGAACTTCTCAGCATTCTGCTTGAATTTTTCAAGAAGCTTAACTTGTGGGAAAAAGCACAATCCTTCAGTGTCAATAATCTGGTCTTCTACCCCTTTGACATTCCGAAAGATTCTCTCCAACTTGTTTAACTTCTCTTTCAAATCCTTCTCCCTCAGGGATTCAGGCCGAGCAGGAGAAAAATTGACTGTTGCCTCACCCCTCCACCTATAACAACATTGGAGGGAAATGAAAGGGTATGAAGGTAACCCTGGCCATTTGGGGGTACAACAGGTGGGGGGAAGCACTCATCTGGGTTTGTAACAACCTGGCCATATTGGCCAACATCATCTCCACCTTAGCCATTCTAGCCTCCATTGGATTTATCTCAGGTATAGTGTCTTGAGGTTCTGCACTCATTGTATGTGAAGTGGGACAACTCTCCGATGGTGGATCAATCGAAGATTCAGAAGGGAACCTAACAAGTCTGTTGGCAACATGAGTCCACACAGACTGAGGTTGAATTCTTTGACAAGAAACGAGGACTTGAAAAAAAAAAAACACGAGAGTTAGGAACTCTTATGGATTTTATCTAAGATGAATTAAAATGAAAAGGAATAAGGAGGTGGAGATCAAACTCTCAATGCAAGCCAAAAGCTTACACCCCAAATACAGAAACATAAAACAAGTATACACCAAACAAGGGTGGTTTAAATGATAATAACCCTGCCCCAGTTCTATACCCAACTGATCGTTGGAATCACGTAGTTACAAAAATTTCTGATATCATTGCCAGAATGCAGAGATGCGAACAGCATCAAATATTGAAAGGCTACATGGGTCTCAGTTATTGAGATGTCCCAAGCGGCCTTAAGTATTCCAAAGATGATATTGGAAGTCTAATAAACCGTTGATCCTGTTAGACAGAACCTAAGCAAAATAACTCCTAGGTGAACCTCAAACAATAATTATGAAGTGGATCCTAGGCGTTGTTGGTCTAGTTCCAATAAATGATGTATGAAGGTAGGTTGTGGTATACTGAAGGCTCCTTTGTTTGGGAACCAACGTATAGACTAAATTCAGAGTAATTCATAAAGAATACCACAACGAAAAGACTTTGGGAACCGATATATCCCCCACTTGCTAATGGGGTAGTACGTGGTATTTCCAGTATAATATACCCTTAGGGGAGAAGCGCCCAACTGATGAGACTTAGAGTGTTCGGAAACACCCTCGACATCTCAAACTAAGTAGTACGAGATCAAAAAGGTTGTGGTTTCCCACGGTGTAGGTGACATGATACGCCATGTCGCAGGAAGTGGGTAATGTTGATCTCAGAGTTCTACCAGGCCAGAATTTTATTGTCATTTCAGGGGTACAGAGGACCTTTTTTTACGATCTGAAATTTTGACGGCTCATTAGACCAATTTCACTCCAAGCATACAAAAGTGATACAATAGGTGATATAAAATACACATAAAAGGAGACAATAGACAAATATGTTGCGTAGATGCGACAAAATAAAGTTGAAGAGGGAGAACACGTGTTAAATGGTAGCTTCTTGGGAAGAAAGTTTGACAGACTCCCGATGGAGTTGCTATTATGGGCAACTGCGGCAGTCACCCCGTTGGACGGCGCCCTTTGCACTTTCGGGAATGGCGCGCTGATGGTCATGGGTCTCATTGTTTGACCTCGTCTTTGTTTCGACTAGGTCAGTCTACATTCCAAACTAGAATAAGGAGTTGCCACTCGGTGTATGGGCCCAGGTCCCTTTGTATAAGTTGAAAATGTAAATGAATGTGACCGAGATCGAGACTGCATTCTCTATCTATCTACGTATCTCGAGTGACTAGTTCGAGAATCAGGTTAGACGTAGTTCAGGCTCGGATAAAGATAACTGGTCTACATAGAGATTATGGGTAGGAGTTACGTTACGAATATGGGAAGGTATTATGCACCCAATCTTTGTAGCATAAGCCAGTCTTCCTACTCATGGTTTGAAATGTTAATGAAATCTTGCCAAGATTTTGAATTTCTTGGTAATCTCAACCTGGTCGAGACGAGAACATATCCAAGACACTAAGTGTATAGTGTCTCAACTGAAATCTCAAGATACCTGCTTTTCTGATTGAAACCTTTTTTTTTTTTTTTTTTTGGTTTTGTTTTGTACTGGATTGAAACCTGACGACTTGCATAGAATGGTTTAGGGAACAGTACAAAACTCAACACTAATTTTTGACTTATACCATTTAAGTAAATATTTATTAACTTTTATATTTCGTTTATTTAAGTGATTTTCATAAATAAGCAAACACCCCCCAATTTAAATCTAATAAAAATAGTCTAAAATTCAAATTTCAAAAGGGTTAAAAGTCAACCCTCCAGTTCAAAAACTAAAATCGCATTTCCAGTTGCATGGGCGATTTTCAACTTTCAAATGCAAGGGATTTTTTTTAATTTAAATTTTTCATAAATCTTAGTATAGTAAAACATCACTAAGAACCAGAAGAGTCCCGAAATAATCATTTGTAATGATGCTCAAATAATTATTTCCATTGAGGCGACTTTAGATAGCATTCGCATATTCCGAGCAAGGTTTAACCATAGCGTAACTCCTTCAATATATCTCGGATTCAAGGAATTTCGAGTTGAAAAGCTGGTTATACTAGCTTTCCATTAAAACCAACTTAAATGCATAATACTCTTTGTAAAAATATATGGATATAGTTAATTGATAGTACGATGACCCAAGAACTCATCAAAATAAAACCATATTTTTTCCAAATTCCAAAGGCAAACATCTCAACCATCGGTTTAACTACCAAGATACCAGCACTTGTGGAATTGGAAAATCCTACCAGCACTACCCAACACAGGGCATCTTGGTATAAAGAATATAACAAGCTAACTGACAAACTAATCACTTGCATAGATAACAGATAAATAAAACACAGATAGATAACAGAAAAATAGAACTCTGATGGAAAAAGAGCCAAACATGTCCTAACAAAAAGAAATCGAGCATTTCTAGGAAAGCCAATAAGCCTTTCTAATACCTCAAAATAAATTCAAACAATAATTAAGTAGGAGTGGTTTCTTATGTTGTTACCCACTTTTGCCCCTGAAGAGGTGAGACAGTCTATGTTCTCTTTGAAGGACTACATGTAAGACCCGCACTCTATGAACCCAATCTAAACCTTTAATTCATGTCGTAACAGGTCTTCCAATCATCACCGGGCCAGACGGGACGAACGGATGACAACCAGGTACGAAATGGACCCATGTATGATAATTTATTCATACCGGTCGATGGTACCGGTCGACCGGTATGTCTGTGCAGGCAGACTGAACCGGATCTCTGCGGGACCCACTCTCTAAATATCGAACCCTAGGACTTTCCTAACGTAAGGGGGACTCCCTAAATTCAATCCTAGTCTATTTAAGCACCCCTAAACCTGCTTAAATCTCTTTCATTGATCCTCACAAACCCTAGAGAGGAGAAAGAGATCGAAGAAGGAGAAAAGAGCTAAGGAAGGAGGGAGAGGAGCCGCCGTTGCTGTTGGACGAAGAACACCCTACTGCGAACCAAAGGTAAGTGCTCGAACCTTCCTCTAAGTTAAGTGTTATAGAAGATTAGTCATGAATGGATCAATATCATGCAAGGCGAGGTATTGATCTAAACCTTTGAATTTGTCGTCAAACCCTAATATAGTCGATAACCCTAGATTCAAGTTCTAGGCTGAGGATCATCGGAACTAAGACTTGAATGGAGTATGAAATAACTCTAACTCATTGCTCAGACCTAGAATGTATAGGAGAAAATCTAGAATCAATAGGGGGTGACCGACGGAAGGCGAGAACCGCGCTGATGGTCTTTCGGAGGCATATCGATCGACCATACCAGTCGCATATGCCGGTCGCACCATATGTGACCGATACTGCGACCGGTATCTCTCAGAGACTGGTCTGTGGGGACCGGTCGACCATACCGGTCGCACCTTTCCCCACAGTGTCGCGATTGGTACCTGCGACTGGTACTGCAATCAGTATGCTATGTGGGAGTGTTTTGACCCCGTTGGTTTTTTGACCTATGTAAACCCTAAGAAAAAATATTCTAATTTAACCTTAACATCATGTGGGACCTTGTGATAGCGAGTTTGGATTCTGTGATACGGAGCAAGTTATCAAACAAGCGTCAGGTAAGGGAATCGGACCTAAACCCTAATAATTTAATAACAGTAAAACGTTGTTAATAATTATGATTATATGGAATGGTGTTTGTGCATACTCGCATGTCATCTTTACTTTCAGTTATTATATTGTTCATGCATATTTGCTATGCTAGGATGTGACTGTTAGGCATGTGATTATTTTCGTTGGTGTGTGGAATGGGAAGGGCCTAGGGTCTGGGATCATTCCTCACACTAGCACATTTTCGTATTGTTTTTGTCTTAGCATGCTTGGTGCGGGTAGGGTATCAGGGGGAGGAAGTGGCACTGTGGTCTCCGACCTGACCACTAGACTCTAGCACTATCTCTATGCCATAGGGAGCTGTGTTGGGATAGGGCCTACTGTGATGACATATAGGATTGGTTAGTTGCGAGCCCAGTTTGCAAGCCCTCGCTAATAGGGGCTTACGTGTTAGTATGGGTAGGGCATCAGGGGAAGTGTTGGCGGTGTTTGATCCAGATGCTTTAGCTCTATCTCTATTCCATGGTGGGTGCATGTGGGACGACAGTGGTGTTTGATCCATTAGGCAGCTTCACACACTCGTGTATAGAGGTGCGTATAGAGGTGTGGTGGCCGCCAATCCTTTCTATAGCACATTGCAAACTTAAAACCAGATCATAATGTGAATGTTACTCATGCATGTTGTTTGTTGCATTGTCTGATTTTCTTACTGAGCTAAGTTGTGAGCTCACCCTTGTGTACACACTATTTTTAGATGTTGATGTAGGTTACATTGTGGAGGATTACATGGACACTCCAGTATATGGAGGTGTTGCTGCCTTGGAAGTGCAAGCAGGGGAGGACGAGCATGATGCTTCATGCGAGTGCCCTTTCTGCGTGTACTTCTAGGATATTTGGTTTGTTTATTTTATTTATTTTCAGTTGGATTTACAATTGATGTAAGGATAATTATTTAGGTTCTGGTGTTTGAAATAATTGGATATTTATTTAAATTATCAATAGATAACTCAGTTCATTTCATTTAAGACTTTCGCTGTATTTTATTATATTCTGATTGTGGTTATGTGCAATGGTTTGTATGAGTGGACACGATCTTATTGAGATCCTGATGTCAATCATTGGTTCAGTGACGGTTCACTCACACTTCTGGTTCAGTTGGAATTGGGGTGTAACACTACAAGGCTCTTGGCCTGGATGGATTCACCAATGTTGGAATCAACGAGCAAAAGCAGATTTTTTTTATGATTTTCATTCCTTGATTCCAAAGGTTAAATTTGCCGGTCTGATTCATGGGAGTAGAAAATCAGATCAGATTCGCCAAACACAATTCCACTCCTACAAAACAAGAATCACCAGAATCAAGAATTAGGAGTGTTATCAAACAGACCCTACGACTCCGACCTTAGACATTCTTTTTACCAATCCAATGTTATATTGCAACATATAAATGCTATGACTTAATGAACCTTTATGGTGCAGGAATTGATGGGCCGGCCTGTTCGTTTGAAATTTAGTCAAAAGAATGGTGATGCCTTGGGTGGGGAGGCGGAAGAGACAGGTGATGTGGCGGAAGGGGAACCGGATGAGACAGACAATGCTAGCATAAGGCAACCAGAAGAGTCATAGATGGAAAGAACCAGTCCTTGTCTTGACCAATGGGTTTCATCAGTTATGAGTGGGGAATGGAAAAAGGGGCCATTGTAAACTCATGCACTCAGCACTGAGAAGTGAAGATGTTCTCCATATTGTATTATATTATTTGTCTCTTTCTACTGCTGGCCTCTTCAGCAAGTACTTTAGATGAAGCATTACTCCACTCAATTTAATAGCCGTTGCCTTCAATTTTGATGTATCTTCAACCCATTAGTTTCTCACAAAAATATGTATAATTTTCTTGTCATTCTTTTGGCTTCTGTGCTGTAATTTGGATTTTGGTTCATGAGTTACACGTTAGATGTTTCATTTAGTCAGTTATTTATATATTCCTTTATCCTGAATGTAGGGATATGCTGGCTGATGTAATTTCATAGTTTGCTCTGCCATCTTTCATCCTTGATGGAATGTATGGAAATATTCCATGGACAGACCACCAGTGGAATGCTCTAACCCAATGACTAATAAGTCATTAGTTAGTGAGAGAGCTGAGATGACCCTCAATGTTTGTTATTTAATCATCCTCTACCTTGGCTAGAAATAATGATTAGGACCATTTGAAATGATTGTCACTATCTGTTGTGTTGAACCTGGAATGATTGTCACAACATTCCAGGTTAAAGAATAAAAAATTCTTAATGTGTTCTATGGTATTTCTTATTTTAATTAATTGCAGTATCAATTCTTGATTTAATTAATTGTAGTAGCATGCTAAGATTGTTGGACTTTATGTTGTTATTGTTGGCAACTTAGCTGATGTGACAATGTTTGTGAGTATTCAGTCAGAGAAATGAGGAGAGAGAGTGTCAGTGTAAGAGAGAGAGTATCAGTGCAGTGGTACAGATGTGGCAACTTTGCTTGTATGTTCTACAGTGTTCTACATGTGTTTCAGATGACTTAAAATGAGTTAAATGGGATTTTACACTGATTTTGGTGAGAGAGAGTGTATGTGGACCCCACTGGTGATGTGGTCGAGTTTCTGATGATGCGACAATGTTCCTGAAGCTTTTCTGATCATGTTCATGTTTCTCATGTTTCTGGTGTTGTGGCATTGAAGAGAGAAATTCAAGAGAGAGAAAGAAGAGAGAGAAAGAGGAGAGAGAAAAAAATGTGAGTGGGACCCACAGGTGTGGTGGCAAGGTGACATGCCAACACGGCAGCCCACGGCACTTGGCATGCATGCACGCAAAGTTTTGGGTTCAAATTCCAAGCTTTGACAGAGTTTTAACTTTGGGCCTATTTTTGGTGGGTCCCGCAGCAGGTTCATGGAAATCCGACAGTGGAAAGATGTAGAGCGTCGAGTTATCTTTCCAACGCAACTTGAATCACTCAATTCCGACGTTGGATGAGAGAGATATCATAGTTTCTGTCGGATCGCTCGAAAAAGTCATTTCACAAGTTGTTTAGGGGCAATTTCGGCATTTCATAAGTTGTTTAGGGGCATTTTCGGCATAATAAATAGCGAAGATCCGATATCGGTGGCCAAGAGAGAGCCACGCTTCTCAGATTCTAATCTGATGGACCAGATTGAGGCGGGCTATGGTGTATCGTCGTAGTTGCGTCGAGATTCCATCGCGCAGCTTATGGTTGGACAGAGGTAAGTTAATATGGTGTATAGTGTTTCACAGACAAGCCGCTTTGATTCTGTGTTGCGCACATATGGTACGGCTGTGTGCGGATTTCAATCTAACGGCATTCATAAGAGCCGATTTTCGGAGGCGTGATTTATTCAAATCTGACGAACCAAGACAAATCCCGCCTTTTTGAGTGAGATCCGACGGCCGAATTTAGAGATTCTTCTATCGACCAATCAGATCGCAACAGCGCATCGGAGACGCGGCTTCGGTGCAGCGCGGGTGCGCGGTTATAAAAGGAAAGATTATCTTTCCTTATTTGTGACTGGTCGAACTTCAAACTGCCATAACTTCTTCATCCGAGCTCCAAATCAGTCTGTTCAAATTGCAGTTTCCATATTTTTTGATGCTCTATACATTGGGCGCCGTTAGGAGTCATAAAAACATAGAGAAAAATCAAAAATAGGGTTTTGAAGCTTAACAAAAGATTTTTCTAGGGTTTTGTGCCATGTGGGAGTGATCAACCACCAACTACCTCTTCTTTGTGCATCAATGGAGTACTAAATCCCTATGAGAGGTCAGTAGAGCTTTTATTTTTATATTCATGGTGATTATGGGTTATGTGGAAGAGATTAGAAGCCTGTGAGCGAGGTGTGCTCTATAAATCGATCTCTAACATCATTGAAGACTGTTAGAGAGTACCTGAGAGCAGTGTGAAGCTTCAGAGATATTGTTGGTCATTCGAAAGCATTATTTGTGAGATTTTTCAATTCCTTATCTATTTATGCTTTCAATTTATTGTATGCTAGCGTAGGTGCAATTGTTGAATACCTAGCTAGTGGGGGAAAATTGTAAGGTAAATTTATAAGCCTATAAAAAATTATTATTTGCTTCCCGTGGGTGCGGGTTAAGCGTGGTGTGCAGCGTGTGCTGAACACTGGTACTTGATACCTGAATTTCTGGCACATGTGTGCCCTCGTAGTTTTATGCTGGGTAAATTGGATGTATGTACTCCCTGTTGTGTAGACAGCAAAAAGAAGTGTATTGAGTATACACGGAGTCCGTTTGGGCATTACTCCGTGGACTAGCCATCACACACTGTGTTTGAACCACGTAATATCTCTGTGTCTATTGTGTTTACTTTCTATTATATTTTGGAGTGCGTGGAATGGCTTGCAGGATGGGTGTGCAAATCTGGTAGACCTGACCACTGAGTGGTAGCGAGGTAGATTTGCATACGCTTGTGTGTGTGTAAAAGAATATATTTCCATCAGCTCTGGGCAGCAGTAAATAATCAGAGAAAAGTTTCAGACACTAATTCACCCCCCCCTCTCAGTGTCATATCAAGTTCATCAAAGATATGCAGGTTGCGCATTACCACAGTCCCAGACTTCCCTTCCTGCCCCAAAAATTTCACATCAGCCAAGCATGGGGCTAAGTCTTGGGTTTATAAAGAGGGTAATGCAACCCAAGAACACTAAGGATGTGGATTCCGGGCACTATAGTGTAGGTCTCCGTAGCGAGAGCATATGGATTGAATGGAGCAATGTAGTGTGGGTTCCATGCATGGTTGTAGGTTCTTCCTATCGAGTGCGACATGGATTGCGAGGGGGAGGTGTTCCGCTCTCAAACTTCCTCCCTCCCCCCAAAAATCCCACCTCAGTCAGCCTTGGGGAAGGTCTTGGGTTTATAAAGAGGGGAAGGCAACCCTCGAATGGATATACCTTTTGGGGTGTGGATTGGATCCGTGACAGCGTGGTCTCTTTCTTACGATTCATTGGCATGTATTAGGGAAGGAGACTGATATTGTCATGGCTCAGAGTTACGGACGAACCTAAATCATCTGGGGGGTTTGTTGGAAGTAGAGCTAATGGTGGCAGGCCTCCTCGTCCATATATACTGGAGTTCACATCAAAAGTCATGAAGTTGGATGCAAGTCACTAGATGAACGGAAGCTTAAGAATGTAGACTTAATTAGTTTCTAATTAAAAAATTAATAAAATATAATGGCAATATTATAATTCAGCAATACCTATAACCTAGGAACATCTTAGGTTTTCTTTTGGTATAGTTTATATTTATTTTTATGATCTATTTATAATAAATCTTTTGTGAGAATAAATTATAAATCCTAAATAAAAACCATTTTGTACCATTAGATATAAAGAAGTAATAATAAATTATCACAATAATGATAAACATCTTGTAATCTATTTTTAGATTTTAGATTATATTAATTTATTTTAAATATAAATAAATATAATAAATCATACCAAATAACTATATATGTCATAATGTATTATATAATTAATTCTATAATACACCAAAGAGAGCCTAAAACTCCACTGCATTTATCAAAAAGAATCTTTGCAAGTCATAGCCTGGCATTTTATCTGTGCTTATATTCAACAGTTTCCATGAATTCAGTAACCCTATTGAAATGGAAAGATAGAACCCCTAAATAGATTGGAATCTCATTTATGTTGATGCAAGTATGCTGCCCACTTCCAATATCTTCTCATCTTGTCAGTACTAGTAAATTAGGTTTAGTGTAATGTGGTGAGAAATCAACAAAACCTTCAAATCTGTTTCCAAGTGTGTTTACATAGCCTTCAAATCTGTTTCCAAATGTGTTTATGATTGTCTTATACGAAATATATTATTGTAGTTGTTGAAACTCTTTATCTTAAAAGTTCAAACTTTTCTGGTAAAATTAAAAGAATTTTCCGACACTTTAGTAGATAAAAAACAACTACAAAGTTTCCTCAGAATTCTTAATTATGGTAGACATTTTATAACAAATTTCTCTAAAAAAGAAAAACCTTTACAACGGTTGCTCAAAAAAGATCAGCCTTTTGAGTGGACTTCTAACGACACTGCTGTAATTTAGTCCCTTAAAGAAGAAATTAAACATTTACCCCCGCTGTATTTTCCCAAAACAGGAGATTACATGATTCTTGAGACTGAGTCCTCCAACGAACATTGAGGAACTGTTCTCAAATGCAAACCACTGAAAAATCCAAAAATTGAAGAACTTTGTGATTATAATTCTGGCAAATTCAAACCTATCAAAATTAATTATATTATTTATGAAAAAAAAAATTTAGCCATAATAAATGATTAAAAAGTTTCAAAATTTATTTGTTTCTGACAAATTTCTTATAACAACTGATAATCAAACCGTTAAAGATTTTTTGAAATCTAAAAAATGAGAGAAAAACCCTCGAATAAATTGATTTAATTTTATCAATCAATTTTCTTTTGAAATAAATAAATACTATATTTAATACAGCTGCAGATTGTACAAAAGACCTTCCACATGACAGCCGTAAAAGAAAATAAAAGAATATTCTCCTTTTTATATATCTCTAACAATTTACCATTGATTCAATCAATAGGTAACCCCTCATGAGGCATAACCAAGACAATTGTAGATTCTAGTCATATGGTCAGATGAAGTCTCTTTTGTTCTTATTATCGGTTGGGCATTTGTGTTTAATTGAGAGATAGATGAATCATACAGGATCTACTTGTGTGGGTCTGTCAGATCTTGCTGTTTGTTTCATGTTGCATTGGTCTGTTGGGCCTGGCATTGGAAAGTGATGAAAAGTGGGCGTCATGCAATTATTACTGGGGAGGATTGAGGAGTATTAGGGGAGCACAGAAGTCACTATCCAGATTTCATTAAAGGGTTTCATTTCTATTCTATTCTTGTGAGCTGTGTGACAGTTGTAGCTTCCTTTTTTTGTTATTGTGAAAAGCTGGGAATAAACCTTCTTTAAATGTTTTCAGTTTCAAGTGTCCAAGAAGGTATTAGTGCACGAAACTTCTACTTAAGGATGTCAACGGGTCGACCCGGATCGGTTTTGATTCAGGCTGAACTAATAGCTCAAAACATGTCCATTAAGAATTTCGGCTGGGTTGGGCTGCGCTAGACACAATAACTAACGGGCTGGTCCGGTGTCGATTTGTTATCGGGCTGGGCTTATTGAGGTGATTTCGGACTGGTTCGGTCTGGACCGGGCTTATCAAGCTTATAGGGCCTATTTTATATGTAAGATATATAGTCTATTTTATTATTTCTATCTATAAAATTAACATCATTCCTTCTATATGTATGTAATTCAGTAAATTGTAACAATTAACATACTCTTTTCAACTATAGATTCACATAATCTTTCGGATCAAGAAGTGAACTATAATAATGTAATATAATCCATCAAAATTTAAAACCATTAAAATTAAGAAACTGGGCCCAGATGGAGCTTACCGGTGTTCGGGTTGGGTATTATTGATTCGGGCTAGTTCGAGCTTCTTAACGGACCGGTCCGGTCTGGTTTCGATCTGGGCTGAAACGGTGTCGGGCTCTACAAGCCGAGACCTAAACCTGTCCATTAAGGTTCGGTCCGGGCTGGGTTCGGGTTATATCGGGCCAGCTAGGTCTGTGCTACTGGGCCAGGCCCATTTTTGACACCCTTACTTCTACTATCTAGGATCTAGAGAGACAAAATGTAAAACAGTCTTATTCTCGCAATATGGAGAAACTATTTCCGTATCAAATGTCAACACTTCAAAATTCATCACTTTTTTTATAGACAACATAACCAATACATTTTTCTTAAGAGAAAACTCCCTGGTTTAGTCTTAACAAGGATTGTTTTTGGATATGTAATTTTTTTTTTTTTTTTTTTTGAATTATGAAAAGAAAAAGAAAGAAAATATTACAAAAATATAAAAAGAAAGAACCCATCATACAGCGAGGCTATTTTGGGAGAGATGAGCCCTCAAACTAACAAAAGAAACAAGAAGAAAGTTTTGAATAGGACAGCCATTTGAAAAAATCCAAACACTAAAATGAGACAACACAAAAGGTGTCTTAGAGAGGCCTACAATGTCTGGAGACGTTCAGAAGGTGTTTGAAAATGGGTATTCCTTCTCAGAAATACCAATGAAGTAGAACTAAGAACCCTTAATTGGTTAAGGATTCCATCAACTCTATTGAGATCTACAGGTAATGTTCCTTTCCATCTGAGTAGGTTCCCAGTCCCCATTTTGAAATTTGAACACACCAACGCTTCTCCAATAAGCTCATTATTATGGGTTTTTTTTTTTTTTTTTTTTGATTGACACCGACCCACTGTCAACGATTATTACATTGGTGATCAATGTTGGACAGATCATGCAAAAACCCAAAATTCTTCCTATTTCAAATACCAAAATATTTCTTTATGTTATTGAGGGTTTTTACAATGGCCCAACGTAAAGACCCCATAATTATACTCCTCCCCTCATGCTTAAAAAATTTCAGTTCTCACCCAATCACAATTCATATGAAAAGTATACTATGACCCCCAAGAGGGGTTTCAAATTCAAATCCATGCCTGAATCATCAGGGCCTGACAAACCCATACGAAACCAAACCGATTGGTTTGACTCAGTTTGAGGATATGGTTTCTTTTTTTGTTGGAATTAATCAGTTGATCTGTCCAACTCCACAAACCTACTGATTAGCCAAAAAAACCAATTTAAGGACCGATTAATTGGTCTGTCTTGGTTTTGAGGACCGATAACATAATCAGTTGGTTTCAGTAATGGCAGTCAAAAGTACAGAACAACCCCCGGGCCCTCGGCTGACCTGTTAGACACATGAAGTATGAGATTTTTATCCTCTGATGATTGGTGAATTCCGATTCAACTCAGGTTATAACAAAGCATGAGCTTTATTAATGGTTTGGTTGTGTAACTCCTATATATTCTTTTTGGGTTTCTTCTTCATCATCTGTTGGGTCAGGTTTGGTCTGGTTTGGTAAGGTAAGCCAAAAGCCGCTCTTTGAATTGCTCGACTATTCTTTAAGCTACGTTTGGAAGTTAAGAAAGTAAAATAAAAGAGAAACAACATATGACAAAAGTGATGATGGAACAATAATTACTTTATGTATCTCTCTCTCTTCTTTATTTCAAAATTTTCTTTTCTTTTCTTTTATGGGCATCCAAACGTATGGTTTTATAAGCATCATGCTGTGAGGACAACGGAAAATCGATGTGATCCTCCTCGGGATGAAATGTATCTGTATCGATGAAGATCGATTTATCTGTTGGAGCCGCCACCTAGATTAAGGTCTAGGACCTATAAAATATAGCCTCACCCTAAGGTAAGACTTCTATTGACTTATAACTCAATGTATCGGTTCTTTGGTCAGCAAGAGATCGGGTAAGTATTCAGGGTACAGTTATGGGAAGGTGTTAGGCACCCAAATCGCTCGATCAATATCGGTCTCCTAAACTTTCCTTAAACTTAATTTTGACTGTGCTTGGTCAACTGGATGACTAGGGTTCAATGGGGGATGTCCTAAACCAAGTTGCTAAGTTATTCTAACATAGGGTTCAGCCAATCATGTTTTAAAGTAAATAAACAAGCAAATGTAATGTACAATATTATACAGTGAACCGAACCAAAGATGGTTCGGTCTTGGATTGAATCTGAGACATGTAAGACATCTTAAACTGCCTACGTATTCCAATCCTGGAAATCAAGTCCAAAAACGTAGTTCCAAAATGAGTTTTGTGATTAAAGATTATGAAAGTGATTTATGCATGTGCTTCAATTAGATTCTTTGTTCAAGTTGAAGTTTATGCTGAATGGATGGTTGATGGGTGGCTTTGTACCATATTTGGGATTCCCAAATTGCCTACGTATTCTAGGGTTTGCCCTAGAAATCAGGTACGACGTAGTTCGAAATTTTTGTGAGAGTCGAATTTGGAATGTGTACCAAATTCCTTCCATTTTTGTCAATAGGATCTAGGGATGAGACCTAAATTCCTACCATTTTTATTTGGGATGTGTACCAAATTCTTTCTATTTTTGTTAATAGGATCTAGGGATGAGACCTAAATTCCTACCATTTTTATTTGGGATGTGTATCAAATTCTTTCTAATTTTGTTAATAGGATCTAGGGATGAGACTTAAATTCTTACCATTTTTATTTGGGATGTGTACCAAATTCTTTTTATTTTTGTTAATAGGATCTAGGGATGAGACCTAAATTTCTACCATTTTTATTTGGGATGTGTACCAAATTATTTCTATTTTTGTCAATAGGATCTAGGGATAAGACCTAAGTTCCTACCATTTTTATTGTTTCCATTTTTAGGTTTTTTAGGATTTCCTATCCCTTTTCATTGTGATTTTTATTTTTTAGGGTTTCATACCCTAATTATTCTTTCCACTTTTAGGGTTTCACTTTCCCTATTTGCTGTGCTCTTTCCATTTTTTAGGGTTTCCTACCCTAATTGTTATTTTCTTTTCATTTGTATGGTTTTCTACCCTAATTGTTATTTTTTTCTATTTTTTCTCTTTCCAAGACAAATATGGCAAATGAAAATATTCCAACTATGGCAGTGATAGTATTCCAAAGATAGCAATATGCATCCAAAAATAGCAGTAAGCATCCAATATAGCATGTGAGCATGTGTAGTAGACAAATATAGCAATAAGCTTACCAAATATGACATGTGAGCAATCCGAATATGTAGCAAGTGAATAATCCGAATATGGCACGTGAACATCATAGCATGTGAGAATCAACAAAGCATGTCCGAATCAAGCAACGTATGTGAGAATCAATGTATCAAAACATATATTCAGATCTATGGTCTAGACTTAATGCATCGATCATCAACAATGGGATCACATTTGATCGACGATTTAGATTAATTCATGATCAAACTCGAGTCAACAGTTCAGATTATATCAACATTAGTTGATCAGATTTTAATGACTCCTATTAAACACATCAACATCATAATTCAAAGAAAACTCATGGGCTCAGATCAACATATCAAAATATCAAGATTAATGGCTCAGATCAAGGTTGTAATGCTATGCAGATTAGAGCTTTGATGGGGGCAGATTGGATGGTTGTTATGCTATGCAGATCAGAGGATTGATGGGGGTAGATCAAAGGATTGAATCAATGGTGCAAGGACAGATCAGGGGTTGTGGGTGTGTAGTTGATATTGCAATGGATCAAGGTAGATGAACAAATCGAATGGTGGATGTTGCAATGGATGGGAGTGCAGCCGTGGAGAATGAACAGATGCATGTAGGGATTGTTGGTTGTTGATCTGTATTGCGATTCAGGTAGGAATGGGAGAGCTATGGTTTGCGGACAGATTTGAAGCAAGAGTTGGTGGATTTGATTTTAGTATGCACAGTAGCATGGAGGTTTCGATTGGTTGAGGATTTGATAAGGTAGGTACAGTGGTGTATCAGTGAAGTGCAGGCAGTGATGGGATCAGATTAGGTGAGAGGTGATGGATTGTGCTGTGCAGGTTGCAGCAAGGTGTTGGGTTTGGTTTAGGATAATAGGTGGTTGTGGGTATTATATGTGTTAGGTTGGACTGCAGGAGGTGGTGACCTATGTATCTGATGGTAGTGGTTTGAAGTGGTGATGAATGGTTTTGCAGGTGGCAGCAGATGGGTCTTCAAGGCTGATCAGCTTTGATTATGAGGTGGTGCCATGTGGTTACAGCAGGTTTTATGGAAGGGATAATAGGTGTGAGGCCATATGATGATGAATCGGTGGAAGTGTCCTGGTACGATGGAGGAATGAAATTGCAGGGATGATGAAAAAAATCTAAAAAAATGAAAATTACAGAAGGGTTCGGGTATCTTACCTCTGCTGTTTCTCCCTTCTTCGATCTCCTTCTTTCTTCTTCTTCTTCTTCATCTCTTTTCTCTCTCAAGCTCCCTCTTTTTCAGCTCTGCCCCAAGTCCAGTTTGTCTTTCCTCGGCTCTTTGTCGTCTCTCCCCAATCTCTTTCTTCTCTCAATCTGTCCTCTCTCTCTCTCTCTCTCTCTCTCTCTCTCTCTCTCTCTCTCTCTCTCTCTCTATTTTCTTCTTCTCCTCCTTTCTTGGATTTTTTTCTCTTTTTTCTCTCCTCTTGGACGTCCCTTCCTCCTCTTGGATTCCTTTTTTCTTTTGGATTATATGCCTTAACCCTAAATCCTCCTCTCTTTCAGTCTCCTCTCTCTTTTCTTTTCTTTTTCTCAAAACCGAGATCTTTTGGATTTCTTTTTTTTCTTTTTTTTCTCTCCTCTTGGACGTCCCTTCCTCACTTTAGATTCCTTTCTTTTTTTTTCCTTTTGGATTATATGCCCTATCAAAATCGTTTGAATCCAAAAGATTTTTTTTTCCTCTTTTCTTTCCTTTTCTCAAACAAAATCTTTTGGATTTTCCCTTTCTTGGATTTTTTTTTTCTTTTCTCCCCCTCTTGGACGTCTCTTCCCTTCCCCTCTTTGGATTCTTTTTTGTTTCTTTTCCCTTTTGGATTATATGCCCTAACAAAATCTTTTGAATCCAAAAGATTTTTTTTTTCTCTTTTTCTTTACTTTTCTCAAAACAAAATCTTTTGGATTCTCCCTTTCTCCCTAAATTACGTCCTCTTTTCTTCTCCTCTTCCCCCTTTTTTTTTCCTTTTTGGATTATAGACCAAAATCTTAAATCCTTGTCTATTCGTGTCTCCTCTCTCTTTCTTTCCTTTTTTTTTTTCAAAAAATCTTTTGGATTCTAAAACCCTAAATTTTCCTCTCTCTCACGTTTCCTCTCTCTTTGGATTCTTTATTTTCTATATATAAGACATATATATATATATATATATATATAATTATATAATATCAATATATTAATATATATAATATAATATACATATAAGATATATGTATATATTATATGATATATTACAATATATTATACATTATATAATAATATATAAAAGAAATACATGCATATAAGCCACTATGAATTGGTCCGGATTGATTGGGTTGGGCCAAAACTATCTTGGGTTGAGCTGAGTTGACTGGATTGATTGAAATTAACTGGGTTTCACTCTGTCATTTCATGGGTCATTTCCGCTGTTATTTCGTACGGAATTTTTCGATAGCCTTTATTCCATTTTTTTGTGTCCACTTTGTAGAACATTAAAAATGAGGAATATTGGAGCTTGAATCAACTCATTTGGAAATAAAATGGCCAACCTATGATTTTTTGAAATTTAAGCGGGCCAATTATCGATAATTTGGCTGACCATTTCGCATGAGACTCTTCGGAGACTTCTGTTCGAAATCCTTTACATCCACTTTGTAGAACATCATGAATGAAGAATAGTGGCCTTGGAATCATCTAAATCCGACGTAGAATGGAAAAGATATGAAGCTTTGAAGTTCTAACGATAATTTTGCATAAAAGCTTGCATGGGACCCACTGGACTTCTACCCAGGATTTTTTACGTCCACTTTGTAGAACATCATGAATGAAGAATAATGGCCTTGGAATCATCTGAATCCGATGTCGGATGATGAAGATTTGATGATTTGAAATTCAAACAATCCGACTTATTATAATTTGCATGAAGGCCCCTGGGATTATTTATAATAATTTCAGAAACCTCCCTTATATGTATCATCCGACTAAAATGGTCATATCTTCTTCATTTGATATCAGAATTGAGCAATTCTGGTCTCATTTCGAAGATAATTCTATGACCTATGCATCCATGCAAAATTATAACCCATGACCTTGCTGTGGACCCATTGAAAACTTCCTCAAATTCACAGACCCATTAAAAACTTCCTCAAATTCACAGACCCATTGAAAACTTCCTCAAATTCACAGTCAAAAATCCAAACTTTCAATCATCTTTCTCCTTTTGTTGTCCACATGCCAGCAGGACTTTGTTTAGCTGGGATGGAAAAAATGGGGTGCTTACAGATGCCCCTCTTCAGCCGAGATTGTGGGCAATTGAGGCCGAAGACAAAAGTGGCCCATTTTTGTATTATTCTGCACTTGATCTGGATTCTAACATTGCTCCCTTGAATTGATGTTGTAAACTTTTTTTTTTTTTTGACACTGTACAACAAAAAACTGTAGATGTCAAGCTCCTTGAGTAGCGACCTTATCAGGTCTGTGACTTTGGCTCAAGACCGCTCATGGTGTAACTGTAACTGGCCAGCTTCTTGAGTAGCGACCTCATCGGGTCTGCGACTTTGGCTCAAGACCGCTCATGATGTAATCAGAATCGTCAAGCTTCTTCGTAGCGACCTCATCAAGTCTCGTGGGCTTTAGCTCAAGACCGCTCATGATGTAATCAGAATCGTCAAGCTTCTTGAGTAGCGACCTCATGAGGTCTGTGACTTTAGCTCAAGACCGCTCATGATGTAACTGTAACTGTCAAGCTTCTTGAGTAGCGACCTCATCAGGTCTGTGACTTTAGCTCAAGACCACTCATGATGTAACTGTAACTGTGTTTTATGCTCTGGATTTGTAACCTCTGGATGTGTATCCTTTGGATGTGTATCCTTTGGGTGTATATCCTTTGGATGAATAGCCTCTGGATGTGTATCCTTTGGACCGAATTTGGGGTGTCCCAAATTACCTACGTATCCTTTGGAATTTTTGTCCCTCCAGAATCAGGTTCCGCGTAGTTCGGGCGAGAGCTTTCTCTCTCTTTCCATGATCTTTCTTTCTTTCTTTTCTTTGCTTGCATCTTGTTATCTTTTCCATTTTTATTCTTTCTCTTTTGGGTTCTTTGATCATCATACTCTCTTTGTGCTTTCATATTTCTTTTCTTGATCTTTTTTTTTGCTTGGATCTTGTTCTCTTTTCCATTCTTATTTCTTCTATGTACTTTCTCTTTTCTTTTCTTTTATTTTTTTATTTTTTTTCATTTATCTTTTCCTTTTTCTTGTTCTTTTCAATTCCTTTCTTCCGCTTTCTTCATTCCCAAAATGGGTTGAACTTTCCATAAATATTGAGGTAGCCACAATGGGGCTCAGCATCTGCACTTTGTCCACTCACATTGCTCGGAATCCAAGAGGAATTAGAGATCATGATTTGATCAACTTTTTTTGACTTGACTTAATCTAGACCAAGAGAAACATGTTTCTTTTCTTTAAAAGGCAATTTTGATATGTTCTGCATTCCTGCCAAATTTATATGGGTTTCACTTTGATTAAAGGGCAATCAGGTCTTTTTGATGAGGGGCAAATGATGACAATGACTCAATTTTATTTCATTTTTTTCAAATTTGTATGAGTCATCTTTCTCTTACATTCAAATAAACTCAGCTAGAGTTTCAAACAGGGGGCTCAACTAAACTCATGATGTTTGGATAAATGGGTGATTTTGCCCCAGTGTCTAAGTTCAAATCTGCACACATTGATAGGCAGGCGACTTTTGAGTCATTAATAGAAATAACCTCAAGGAGATGCAACCCTACACTAATCTTTAGGAAAAACGTCAAAGAATGCTTTCTCTTCTCGGTATCATTCAGATAGCAAACAAATTTCAACAAACTATGCTCAGATGCTGAATCGGTTATAACCACGTTTGGGCCCAAATCCTTTAAATCTGTATACAAGTATGACGACGAAGGTCCAGATGGACAGATAAGAAATTGTCCAATGGGTCTGCCATTGGGAGAGTGTTTGGTTGTTTATGTAGAATGGTTTGATCTCCACTAGGCGATGCCATTTTATTGGCTAGCAACAAAAGACTATGGAATTCTTGGACGCCATCGAAATGATGAACGACAGATAGATATTCCAATCAGATTTATTGAACAATATTTATGCATAACAAGACGACGTGTTCACAAGAAACGATACCATAAAATATTGTGACATTTGAAGTAAGGGCAAGTAACGTAGACTCTATGGAAGACCGTCAGATTGATGGACGGGAAAGAGAGTCTTTAGCCGAAAAGAAAAATCCTCTGATGACAACAAAGTGATGAGACCACCCCCTGTATGGGCAGGATGTAATGACCAATAGCAAAAATCCAGCTCAATACACAACGTGAATCACAACAAACGATCAGCTCTCCAATCAAGTTCTAAGAAATGGTGTCTATATGTCATTGTACGAGAACCAATTGTCTTATTGCTCTATAACTGAACTCGTCCATCAGTAGGGCTCTAAAGGAGTTGCCCTGTGTATATGCCTTGTAATCGAACTTACTCATCATTAGTGTTTCAAAGTATAGGTGCTCCATGTCTATGCACCATAGTTGAACTTGTCCACCATCGTTGTTCCAATGTAGTATGCTAACCAACCTCATTATTTTGTATAGCTCTTTTTTTTTTTGTTTTTTTTTTTTTTTTTTTTTTTTTTTTTTTTTTTTTTTTTTTTTTTTTTTTTTTTTGAGCTCATCTTTGACTTTGAGGTTGATCTGTAACACACTTCATGTCTGTAGATGTTATGTACTTGTAGAAGACTTAATCACTTAAATGGTCCTTGTCTATAGACCCATTTTTGTAAAACTAAATGAACCACTTTGTATGAGTCTATAAATGTTCTCTACTTTCAAGGAATATCTCAAAAAAAAATTATTTCTATAAATTGACCAAATGGGATGACATTTTGATGTACCAACTTGTATCTTTGAGAATGCTTCCATGACTTTAACTTAATCATCTATAACTTTCACGTGTGTGTTGAGCTTTCATTTCTCTAAAGGCCGATGGAGTAGAAGTTCAGGTTGTGGCCCTTCATCTCAATCGTCATCAAAGTCAGAATTAGCAACGGACATGGAAGAGGAAGAAATATCAAACTGGAAAGGAATGGATTGGAAGTAGTAAAGCACTGTTGTTGATGTCTCAAATGAGATGATTATTGTTCATTTTTTTCAGAGCATTTTGGACTGGACCATCTACAGACACATCGAACTTAAGCCCAAACATAGATGACCTATCAGATACCAATGGTATCCAGTTTAGACAGGTAATTCACCAAGTTACCCCAATTGGATACGACATCATTGACGCCAACTTATGATTGGTTGCAGGACCGAATTTTCGTTCAGACGTTTCGCTAGTAAGGCTCATTACGCCTATTTATTGACATGTGTTTGACCATTTCCATCTTGAGCTAAACCCCTCTTGAGTCTATTACCATTTTGATTTATGCCCCAGTTCGGGTTTGACATTCACTTGGCCAATGCCTCAATTTGGATTAAATGTATTCCAATCTTATGTCCCAGTTTGGATGTCATGAAACTCTGACCTATACCCCAGTTGGTCCATCGCCTTTTTGGTTTGCCCCACGTTGAATCCATTAACATTTTAATTATCCCCCAGTTTTAAGGTGCACTGATATTTTTGTTGTGCTCCAATTTAGGGTACACTGACATTTTGGTTGTGTCCCAGTTTAGGGTGCACATGAAGTTCATTTTCAGGCTACCTTAATTTTGGGATATAATTGACCACATGGTCTTCCTTTTCATCCTGGATTTTGGGAGGTGGGTGGGCCATTCTTGAAGGTTCGAGGACTACTCCTTTGAGTCATGGTCACCTTGGATGATGAAAGTAATTTTGGAGTCAGAAACCAACTCTGTCAGTCAAAGTGGCTCAATCGCCAAGGGTGAACGAAATGCTTTCCAATCTTAGTTTTTCCATTTAAAATTGGCAGGTATGCTAACATGGGAAAGAAACATGTAACCTCTCAGAATCTATGATTCAACTTTCTAATCTATTGGATTCCTTAATTCCGATCTTGGAATTTCAATTCCTCTCTGCAATATTTGGGCTCTCAATATACTGTCTTCCAACCATTCCAACACTTTGAGGTACAAAAGTCCTCCTTATGAACATGAACCAAGACATGAACTGGTGATGATGAGACCTTCTTATGAGTGGATGTAATAAGAGTGGATGCTTTGTCTACTCACTCAAGTGTTCTCTTAAGTCTAGACAATCATATCCTCCCTAGTTCAACCTTTCTTTCTTTCTTTTTTTCTTTTTTTTTGTTTTTTTTGTTTTTTTGTTTTTTTATATAAACAATGAACGAAGATTAAGACTCAGAAGTGACTGGACACGAGAAGGATGCACATACACATACAAGCTGACTCGACCAAACAAACTTAGCTCCTTCATGAAAACCGACCATTAGACATCATCTGTAACAATTTATTTATATTTGAATAACCCCATGATTGGTCTTGGGGTCTCAAGATTCTGAATGGATCATTGTAGCACCAAGGTTCGACATGTGGTTCATCAAATTTCAAGAAATTGAAACAGATATGCTTATTTTTAGTTTTCATGATGGATGACAAAAGCGGTTCATGATTGAAAAAATCGGTAAATTTCTACTTAATCACAGTATCTATGCCGTGATGAAGATTTTCTGATCGTTTTTTGAGATTGACGTATCAATATTGAACAGATCAACACAATGAGCTTTGTATGATGGAAGGCATGTACAGACCGGCCACACTAATGTGTATGCGGGAATACGTAACCCTCACGCTCCCAACAAGTGAGAGACAAGAATACTCAAGTGTGGATCCAAACATGTTGACAAGTCAAGGACAAAAACGGGCAGAACATCGACGTCTCGGATGTAAATATTATGATCGAGCAGATTTTACCATGTTGGTTCAAAGATGGACCAAAAATAACATACATATGGCTCAAACTGGGTTAGGACAGAAAAGGCCACCTTGACGAGGACAGGGTAACCTATCACCGAATGCTCGATGAATAATGGACCCCCATTCCCTTTATATACTATGTTGCAAGGATCCAAGCGACGTCGAGTAGCATAACGCATTCCCGGGCGGACCCAAGAAACGCTCGTTAGAGGCTGCTCGCCGGTCGTGGTCTCACAAAGTACAGGCCAAGGTTGTGTGTTTTGCCTAGTGGGCGGGCCCACATGCATGGGACCCGGTTCGGCTACTCGCACGAAAGTGTGACTGAACTTATACCCCCCAAAGCAATATGTACAAACAATAAATATAGTACCCTAGAACTAGCAGCAAATGTCAAGCAAATCAATATAAGGAAAGTATCCTAGGAGTCTGAATATTATTCCCTAGCGGAGTCGCCACTGTGAGGACAATGGAAAATCGATGTGATCCTCCTTGGGATGAAATGTATCTGTGTCGATGAAGATCGATTTATCTGTTAGAGTCACCACCTAGATTAAGGTCTAGGACCTCTAAAATGTAGTCTCACCCTAAGGTAAGACTTCTATTGAATCATAACCCAATGTATCGGTTCTTTAGTCTGCAAGAGATCGGGTAAGTATTCAGGGTACGGTTATGGGAAGGTGTTAGGCACCCAAACCGCCCGATCAATATCGGCCTCCTAAACTTTCCTTAAACTTAATTTTGACTGTGCTTGGTCAACTGGATGACTAGGGTTCAATGGGGGATGTCCTAAACCAAGTTGCTAAGTTATTCTAACATAGGGTTCAGCCAATCATGTTTTAAAGTAAATAAACAAGCAAATGTAATGTACAATATTATACAGTGAATCGAACCAAAGATGGTTCGGTCTTGGACTGAATCTGAGACGTGTAAGACATCTCAAACTGCCTACGTATTCCAATCCTGAAAATCAAGTCCAAAAACGTAGTTCGAAAATGGGTTTTGTGATTAAAGATTATGAAAGTGATTTATGCATGTGCTTCAATTAGATTCTTTGTTCAAGTTGATGTTTATGCTGAATGTATGGTTGATGGGTGGCTTTGTACGTATTTGGGATTCCCAAATTGCCTACGTATTCTAGGATTTGCCCTAGAAATTAGGTACGACGTAGTTCAAAATTTTTGTGAGAGTCAGATTTGGAATGTGTACCAAATTCCTTCCATTTTTGTCAGTAGGATCTAGGGATGAGACCTAAATTCCTACCATTTTTATTTGGGATGTGTATCAAATTATTTCTATTTTTGTTAATAGGATCTAGGGATGAGACCTAAATTCCTATCATTTTTTTTTGGGATGTGTACCAAATTCTTTCTATTTTTGTTAATAAGATCTAGGGATGAGACCTAAATTCTTATCATTTTTATTTGGGATGTGTACCAAATTCTTTCTATTTTTGTTAATAGGATCTAGGGATGAGACCTAAATTCCTACCATTTTTATTTGGGATGTGTACCAAATTATTTCCATTTTTGTCAATAGGATCTAGGGATGAGACCTAAGTTCCTACCATTTTTATTGTTTCCATTTTTAGGTTTGTTAGGGCTTCCTATCCCTTTTCATTGTGATTTTCATTTTTTTGGGTTTCATACCCTAATTATTATTTCCACTTTTAGGGTTTCACTTTCCCTATTTGCTGTGCTCTTTCCATTTTTTAAGATTTCCTACCCTAATTGCTATTTTCTTTTCATTTTTTATGATTTTCTACCCTAATTGCTATTTTTTCTATTTTTTTTCTTTCCAAGACAAATATGGCAAATGAAAATATTCCAACTATGGCAGTGATAGTATTCCAAATATAGCAATATGCATCCAAAAATGGCAGTAAGCATCCAATATAGCATGTGAGCATGTGTAGTAGACAAATATTGCAATAAGCTAACCAAATATGACAAGTGAGCAATCCGAATATGTAGCAAGTGAATAATCCAAATATGGCACGTGAACATCATAGCATGTGAGAATCAACAAAGCATGTCCGAATCAAGCAAAGTATGTGAGAATCAATGTATCAAAACATATATTCAGATTTATGGTCTAGACTTAATGCATCGATCATCAACAATGGGATGACATTTGATCAACGATTTAGATTAATTCATGATCAAACTCGAGTCAACAGTTCAGATTATATCAACATCAGTTGATCAGATTTTAATGACTCCTATTAAACACATCAACATCATAATTCAAAGAAAAATCCTGGGCTCAGATCAACACATCAAAATATCAAGATTAATGGCTAAGATCAAGGTTGTAATGCTATGCAGATTAGAGCTTTGATGGGGGTAGATTGGATGGCTGTTATGCTATGCAGATCAGAGGATTGATGGGGGTAGATCAAAGGATTGAATCAATGGTGCAAGGACAGATCAGGGGTTGTGGGTGTGTAGTTGATATTGCAATGGATCAAGGTAGATGAACAAATCGAATGGTGGATGTTGAAATGGATGGGAGTGCAGCCGTGGAGAATGAACAGGTGCATGTAGGGATTGTTGGTTGTTGATCTGTATTGCGATTCAGGTAGGAATGGGAGAGCTATGGTTTGCGGACAGATTTGAAGCAAGAGTTTGTGGATTTGATTTCAGTATGCACAGTAGCATGGAGGTTTCGATTGGTTGGGGATTTGATAAGGTAGGTACAGTGGTGTATCAGTGAAGTGCAGGCAGTGATGGGATCAGATTAGGTGAGAGGTGATGGATTGTGGTGTGCAGGTTGCAGTAAGGTGTTGGGTTTGGTTTAGGATAATAGGTGGTTGTGGGTATTATATGTGTTAGGTTGGACTGCAGGAGGTGGTGACCTATGTATCTGATGGTAGTGGTTTGAAGTGGTGATGAATGGTTTTGCAGGTGGCAGCAGATGGGTCTTCAAGGCTGATCAGCTTTGATTATGAGGTGGTGCCATGTGGTTACAGCAGGTTTTATGGAAGGGATAACAGGTGTGAGGCCATATGATGATGAATCGGTGGAAGTGTCCTGGTACGATGGAGGAATGAAATTGCAGGGATGATGAAAAAAATCTAAAAAAATGAAAATTACAGAAGGGTTCGGGTATCTTACCTCTGCTGCTTCTCCCTTCTTCGATCTCCTTCTTTCTTCTTCTTCTTCTTCATCTCTTTTCTCTCTCAAGCTCCCTCTTTTTCAGCTCTGCCCCAAGTCCAGTTTCTCTTTCCTCGGCTCTTTGTCGTCTCTCTCCAATCTCTTTCTTCTCTCAATCTGTCCACCTCTCTCTCTCTCTCTCTCTCTCTCTCTCTCTCTCTCTCTATTTTCTTCTTCTTCTCCTTTCTTGGATTTTTTTTCTCTTTTTTCTTTCCTCTTAGACGTCCCTTCCTCCCCTTGGATTCCTTTTTTCTTTTGGATTATATGCCCTAACCCTAAATCCTCCTCTCTTTCAGTCTCCTCTCTCTTTTCTTTCCTTTTTCTCAAAACCGAGATCTTTTGGATTTCTTTTTTTTTCTCTCCTCTTGGACGTCCCTTCCTCACTTTAGATTCCTTTCTTTTTTTTCCTTTTGGATTATATGCCCTATCAAAATCGTTTGAATCCAAAAGATTTTTTTTCCCTCTTTTCTTTCCTTTTCTCAAACAATATCTTTTGGATTTTCCCTTTCTTGGATTTTTTTTTCTTTTCTCCCCCTCTTGGACGTCTCTTCCCTTCCCCTCTTTGGATCCTTTTTTTTTCTTTTCCCTTTTGGATTATATGCCCTAACAAAATCTTTTGAATCCAAAAGATTTTTTTTTTCTCTTTTTCTTTCCTTTTCTCAAAACAAAATCTTTTGGATTCTCCCTTTCTCCCTAAATTACGTCCTCTCTTCTTCTCCTCTTCCCCTTTTTTTTTTCCTTTTTGGATTATAGGCCAAAATCTTATCCTTGTCTATTTCGTGTCTCCTCTCTCTTTCTTTTCTTTTTTTTTTCAAAAAATCTTTTAGATTCTAAAACCCTAAATTTTCCTCTCTCTCCTCTCTGATCTTTTTTCTCTATCTTTGGATTCTTTATTTATATATATATATATATATATATATATATATATATATATATATATATATATATATATATATATATATATATATATATATTATATAATATCAATATATTAATATATATAATATAATATACATATAAGATATATGTATATATTATATGATATATTACAATATATTATACATTATATAATAATATATAAAAGAAATGCATTCATATAAGCCACTATGAATTGGTCTGGATTGACTGGGTTGGGCCAAAACTATCTTGGGTTGAGCTGAGTTGACTGGTTTGACTGAAATTAACTGGGTTTTCACTCTCTGTCATTTCATGGGCCATTTCCGCTGTCATTCCGCACGAAATTTTTTGATAGCCTTTATTCCATATTTTTTATTTCCACTTTGTAGAACATTAAAAATGATGAATATTGGAGCTTGAATCAACTCATTTGGAAATAAAATGACCAACCTATGAATTTTTGAAATTTAAGTGGGCCAATTATCGATAATTTGGCTGGCCATTTCGCATGAGACTCTTTGGAAACTTCTGTCCGAAATCCTTTACATCCACTTTGTAGAACATCATGAATGAAGAATAGTGGCTTTGGAATCATCTGAATCCGACGTAGAACGGAAAAGATATGAAGCTTTGAAGTTCTAACGATAATTTTACATAAAAGCTTGCATGGGACCCATTGGTGACTTCTACCCAGGATTTTTTACGTCCACTTTGTAGAACATCATGAATGAAGAATAATGGCATTGGAATCATCTGAATCCGATGTCAGATGATGAAGATATGATGATTTGAAATTCAAACAATCCGACTTACGATAATTTGCATGAAGGCCCTTGGGATTATTTATAATAATTTCAGAAACCTCCCTTATATGTATCATCCGACTAAAATTGTCATATCTTCTTCATTTGATATCAGAATTGAGCAATTCTGGTCTCATTTCGAAGATAATTCTATGACCTATGCATCCATGCAAAATTATAACCCATGACCTTACTGTGGACCCATTGAAAATTTTCTAAAATTCACAGACCCATTGAAAACTTCCTCAAATTCACAGTCAAAAATCCAAACTTTCGATCATCTTTCTCCTTTTGTTGTCCACACGCCAGCAGGACTTTGTTTAGCTGGGATGGCAAAAATGGGGTGCTTACACATGCACATGGTAAAATATGCATTACATCTAGATTATTGTTAAAAATATACACTTTATTTTTTGAGAATCTTTACACTTTTCATTTCTAAATCTGTTACTGTTTGGTACATGGAGTCATCTTGCTCTTCATTCTTTTCCATTTAAATAGAAAAAGAAGGGAAAGGGGTAGGGATGATTCATGGTTCAAAGAGTTAGGCCCTCTTTGGTATGTATTATAGAATTAATTATATAATATATTAATACATATATAGGTGTTTGGTATGATTTATGGTATTTATTTATATTTAAAATAAATTGATATAATCTAAAATCTAAAAATAGGTTAGAAGATGTTTATCATTATTGTGATAATCTATTATTACTTCTTTATGTCTAGTGATATTAAACGATCATTATTTATGACTCATATAAATGATTTATCATAAATAACTCATAAACATAAAAATAAACTATACCAAAAAGAGCTTTAGATAGAAATAAATCAATTAATTTAGATCAGAATCTACCTATCCCAGTTCCAGTTGTGCCCACCTCTTAAGACTAGTTTTGGAGTCGGCCATGAATGCACTAGATCTTCTTTTTTGATAATTTCCCCCTATCTTTTAATCATAACATGGTAGAAAATATGTAAACTTATCTCATATATCTAAGTCTGTAAGACTTCTAAATTAGAAATTTCCAGAAAAAAAAATTAAAAATCTTTGCTTCTTCTCTCCAATTCCTTTTTCTAACGTTTCAACCGATTAAAGCCAATGCTGACCAATTCTTTTTTCTTTTTTTTTTATCCAAATCAATTTGGATTGATGTTGATCGCGATCATTTGGTTTTTGTCAGGCCAAATGTTTGGAAACCAGTCGTTAGCAAAAAAAAAAAAATAAGTAAATTTCCCAGACATGATCAAGACTTTTCCAAGTACCCTTGTTGCAGGGAAGCATTAAAAGACATTGTTTTACGAATAAAAGATTCACTCCTATCATTCAGTCCCTCCATTATACTTCAGCAATTGATGATCATTCGGTGCACATATCAATCTAAGGTTGTGTTCAGGTGTTAAATGTTTGTTGTCTCATTTTGTTTTCCTAGTAAATTTGGATGATAGCCAGTTTGGGTGACCAGAGGAAAAATGATCAAAATTCAAGTTAGGTAATAGCTACCTGACTCTGTGCCACTTGTCATCTAACATTGGTATAGGTCAGTCCTCCGGCCAACCCAAATTAACCTGCATTTGGTCTCGAGCATTAGAGTTTTTGGTATGGATCAAAAGGTTCAACAATTTGGGAAACTATGGCTCAACCCAAATGGGTAAATTTGTCTAAATTTATTGTTCCATAGGTGCTAATTGAGTAGTGATCTTTAAGATTAAGCATAATAATTCAGTTGTCTTGCTAAAAAAGCAAGGATAATTATAAATTGACAAGGGATAAAGGATTACATTTTGTCTGTGTTTGGTATGTATTTTTAATATAAAATGAGAATGAGGTGAAAAAAATGATGCATTTTCATTTTGGGCTCAAAATGCAGAATAGTCTAAAGAACACGTTCCAGAATGGAATTCATTTTTTAATGCATTCTATGGTCAAAGACCAAAAATAAATATCAAACATTTTTTTATTTTTTTAATCTTAAAATGTGTTTGTGACCTAGAATGTGTTCTGAAAATATATACCAAACACAGCCATAATGTGTCACATTGAGACAAGGGTACTTTAGTCATTTTCTTTAAAAATAATAGTAATCAGAAAAGGATATTCTCACACATAGTGGTGAGTGGAGACCCGTTGGTTCCATTGTACCTTTCAACACTTAGAAATAATAATAATAAAGCTGAAATGTCCCACTCAAGCTTTGAGAGTATTTAGGGAAAGTACATAAAAATAAACCGACAGACCATTGAGCAAATTCAATAAAATATCCTCAACCTTCCACTTTATTAAACAAAAGCCAAGTTGACTATTACCGTGGCTAAATATGTATTTCCGTAGCTAAAAGAAACAGTGACGGCAACAATAACCGTCTCTATGCTGTGGCTATAAATGCCGTGGCTAACATTTAGCCACGGCAAATTTGCGGCGTCTGGGAAAATTTTTAGCAACGGGTATATTGATTGCAGTTGCCTAATATAAACCTTTTAGCGACGGTTTATGTATTACCGTAGCCAATGTCAATATTTAGATACGGAAATATACCGTAGCCTAATATATGGTTTTAATGACCGAAATAATTTTTCCGTCGCCTAATAGCATTAGCCACCGTTGTAAGACCGTCACTAAGAATATCTGTAAGGACATTAAAACGTACTAAATGTTATTAGCGACAGAATAACGACCGTCGCCAAAAAGTTTAATTAAATTTTTTTATAAATAATATTTTTAAACCTGTAATTACACCAATACATTTATTCATATGAAAAATCAATTATCATTACAAATTGATGTACAAAAAATCATTGCTTTTCATTTAACTTTAAAAAAGTATAATACAATGTCAAAATAATATAAACATTTAAATGTACATTTCAAAAATTCATTGTTGTTTCTTGTTATCTTTCTTTTGTTGCTCGGTGTCTATATGGCAACCTGAGTTGGCGTCTATCCGGCTCCCTGAATTGTTTAATTGTTGATCACTTCACCATTGGAGTCTCTGAATTTGCTCATTTTATCCTTTGACATTGTTGGGTGTATCCTAAATGCTCTCTGCAAACGAAAATTGAATTAAATAAGCAAGAGGCACTACAAGTGAACAGTAGAAAATACAATTCAATTCCCAAAATGTGGTGGATATATAGTCGCCAAACCAACACAAGTGCGAATCAGAGAATAACAAAATCGTCTGCCAACTTCATATATATTTACAGGTGTACCTTACCATGGCAAGAATACTGAGACCAAATATGAAATAAATGTATAGTGTTAAATGCTTAATGCTAATGCTTTTGTTACCTTTGCTTGAATCTCTATATGCATATATGTCATCTAAATTTTCTTGGAATTGTTTCTCATTGTGAGCAATCAAGAAAACAGCAATTCCATAGAGTTGGTTTCTTTCATATACCTTGAATGCATCCTCAAAGTATTTATGCTCCTGAGAAGTGAAAATGTAAAATCCTATCAGGAACCCATTGGGAACAAGGAAACCAAAGAGGCACAACACCAGCCAAACACAGTAAAAAGGACCAACCTCCAAAAGCAAATCGTAGTTTATTATAATTTGTGGAGTGGCTATCCTTAAATCAAGTATCCGCTCATATACAACACGAGTAGACTCCAAAGTTCCAAGACTCTCCTCCAAATCCACATAAAAGGCCCATAACCTCAAGGATTTGTGAAGTTTCATCTGCACCGGTTCATTCCCATCGGCAGCAACTGCATGTAATATAACATATAAAAAACTTAAGAAGTTAGTAACAGCTCCAGTAACATTCTACGACAATTATGAGAGAAACCTATTGACTATGTCAACACCGGCAAATTCAAAATTCAAATACAATCCATTCAAGCTATTTGATGAAGAGTGGCAGCATTCAGAGTAATGCAGTCCATCTCTTCATTCTAATCAGTCAATGATTTTTCCTAAATTTTCTCTGCTTTTTGGCTTCTTATGTCAAGAAATTATTTCCCATAACTAGGAATGATTTCTTTCTATTCTCTCAAATTCTAATCATTTCAAAGCTGTCAAAGAGTACCTTAAAAACTCTATCACAATCCAAAACCCCTACTGTTATTACCCCTTATTTTCTATTTTCGTCCATTAAACCACCTTTTTTTACTAATCAGGAATAACCTCCATGCTGCTGCTGTTTCTTTGTGTGTGTGTGTATGTATTGGACAGGTATTAGTTCAACAATATTGGACAGGTAAATCATTGATACTATAAACTGGATACCAAGTTAAGACAGAAGAATATGCATTCAAAAACTGGAAATTGCTGTTATTTGTTGCTTATATTTGCATCAACTCTGTGAGTTTTGCGAAGAGAATGCAGAGGAAACGAAGCTGACGGTAGAAGGAAAAAGATACAGTTTACACTTGAAAATGATTTCCTTCTCTACTCTAGTGGTCAAGTGATGTTGAGGACAACGATAGCTCATATGTTGTTCATCAAGTTACTTAAATACTGGCAAAGATGTAATCTATGGAATCCAATCTGAAACATCTGAACATTCAAGTAGTTCTTTAGTAAACAATTAGAAAATGAAGAAAAGGACTAAAACAATGAGAGAGAATAAGTGAATTGATTTGGATGCCCCATACATTTGACAAATAGGGATCCCTCTTACCTTTTCATCAAAAGATGATTTTGTTTTTTCAGAAAGCTACTATGCCCAGAGTTGAAAATTTTCTTTCAGAAAGATAGACCATACAATGGAAGATAAATATACTTACATAGAAGAGGTTTGGAAAGCCAGAGTTGGAGAGATTTAGAACTATTTTTGGGAGATTGTAGTGTGGATACACTTCCACATTTTACTAAAATTTCAATGTTTTTTAAGGTTTAATGTAGTCTTGGACAGAACTAATAAACACTTACAAAGATAGACATATATATATATATAAGGTGTACCCCCGAAATTAGAAGAAAACTAAAAAGAATAACATATACAGTTTAACCCCAAAATTAGGAAAAGGGTCAATGGAGAATATGGGATTGAGATTTAATCCATATATAGTATAACCAACTCACCTTTCAGGAGCTAGAATATAACTGGAATATCCGCCTTTCATAATTGTACCATCAACATCAATGCCATTAAAAGTGGCAATTGCTCCATTAACACATTGGACTTCCAGAAAATCATTGCAATACTCACAATCTCTGCATGAGTTCACATATGTTCCAACTCCAACTTGGTCACCAACTTTGAAGTTTTGAACATTGGAACCAACCTCCTTGACAATTCCAACAATTTCATGTCTGCCACACAGAAACAATATGTGAATACATGATCTCAAATTAATCAATTCTCTGCTCAATAACTTTAAATTTTTAAATTGAAAAATAGAGTATACATACCCAGGCACCACAGGATATTTTGAGTCTCCAAATTCATTTCTGGTCCACAGGACATCCGCATAACAGACTCCACAGTGTGTTATTTTAACAGAAACATCATCAGATCCAACAGCCCTGTATGGGTTTTGTCTAATCAGTAAAGAAGATTGAGATGCACTCCAAAAGCAAGAGATTTCATTTTGAGTTAGAAGGCAATTGATGCAACAGACAATTATCATCATCATAATAAGATTAAGCACTCGTTATCATCATAAATGGACCCTCTTTTACCAACCCCTTTATCAAGGATAAGTTGCATATGAATCCTAGCAACACCCATTAGTTATACAGTTGTACGGTGCTTCAGTACAATTTCGGTAGAGCTTGCAAAATATAAAACCTAAAACAAGAACTGTAACGAAGCAAGCAGGTTATAGTAGCTATTGGTTTTTCTTAAGAGTACCTTTGAGAGGAAAACAGTATTTACATCGGGACTATGCTTGAATGCGTATAAAATTCTTGTCCTTTCTTGGTGGCTGGACCAGAAAATAGACAATCACTTGAGTGAAACAGCATAACACTAAATCTGGGCCTTAACAAGCAAGAAATCATTTCACATAAGCCATCAACAACCTGGTAGCACCATAGATCTTGTCACCGCGTTGTTGTTCATGAAACCGTATCAGAAACTTGCACGCTCTGAACTTATTTGGATTCATCACATAGAGGGCCTGAATATACAAAGGAACAAGGATAAAGTTGGAATGAATCAATAAAATAAATAATACAACCACCAAACACCCCTCCCTTCCCCCTTCCCAATAATAAAAAAGGTAGTTTCTCCATGATTTGGAAGGCTAAAAGCCAAGCACTGGATTTGATTGCCATGATATTGAAAAAAAAAAAAGGAAAATAAAATATTATCTCCTTACAAATGTTGAATTGGATAGAATAAGGAAAGGGGAAAAAGAATCTAAAAAAATAAACAGTTTGCGCATAAATGTGTTTTATCTCTCATTTTCTTCTCATGATCTCTTAGCAACCAAGAAACTCAGAAACACAAGATAGTTGCAGGGACCACACATTTCATCGGGAAATTTTCTTTTTCTTCTACTCTCTTGCCAATGGATGTAGCTAATGATAGGGCAGGGTGTGGGTTGGGGGGCGTAATGTTTTACGTCAAGAAGGAGGAATGTCACACCCCAATTCTGAACCAACCAGAATGGTGTGAGTGAACCGTCATTGAACCAACGGTTCACATCAGGATCTCGAATAGACCGTGTCCACTCATACAAACCATTGCACATAACCACAATCAGAATAAAAATAATACAGCGGAAGTTTTTAAATAGAATGAACTGAGTATCTATTGATAATTTAAATAAAATATCTCATTATTAAAATCCAATCATAAAATATAATATCATTACATCTCTTTAAAAGTCAACCGAAAATAACTGAAACAAATAAATAAAATCAATCATAGTTACACGCAGAAAGGGCACTCGCATGAAGCGTCATGCTCGTCCTCTCCTGCCTGTACACCCAGAGCAGCAACATCACCATACGCCGGAGCGTTCATATAGTCGTCCACCGTGTATCCTGCATCAACATCTAAAAACAATGTGTACACAAAGGGTGAGCTCACAACTTAGCTCAGTAAGACAATCAAACAGTTTCACAATATTATGCATGAGTAACAATCATTTTATGTTGTGGTCTGGTTTAAGTTTGCAATGTGCTATAGAAAGATTTGGTGGCCCTCGCACCTCTATACACAAGTGTGTGGCACCTCATGGATCACACCCCCATTGGCCCACATGCACCCATCATGGAATAGAGATAGAGCTAAAATATCCCCGTACCTCCCCTGATGCTCTACCCATACCAGTACCTAAGCCCCTACTGGCCAGGGCTTGCAAACTGGGCTCGCAACTAACCAATCCTATATGTCATCAATGTACGCTCTATCCCAGCACAGTCGTCTACGGCATAGACATAGAGCTAAGGTATCCCCGTACCTCCCCTGATGCCCTATCCGTAACTAACCCACTAGGATAGAAACATAACGCAGGTAGACCCTATCCCAACATAACTCCCTACGGCATAGAGATAGAGCTAAAGCATCGTGGACAAGCCAACGTCGATCTCGGAGACCACAGTGCCACATAACCATGGCCAGGCCAGCATCAACATCGGAGACCATCGTACCACGACCTTGCCCTGATGCCCCACCCGTACCAAGCATGTTAAGAGAGAATATTACAAAAAGTATCAGTGTGAGGAATGATCCCAGGCTCCATGCCCCACTCCACACACCAACGAAAACAATCACATGCCTAACAATCACATCCTATCAATGCATGAACAATAATAATAACAAAAAGTAAAGGATGGCATGTGAATATGCACAAACATCACATCATATATATTCAGGTGATTAACATAGATTTACTGTCCATTAATTATTAGGTTTAGGTCAGATTCCTTTACCTGACGCTCGTTTGTTAGCTTGCTCCACGTCGCAAGATCCAAACGTGCCTTCACAAAGTCCTACAATATTATTAGGATTTCATTAGAATAGCTTCTTAGGGTTTCATGTTGGTCGGAAACCAACAAAGTTACAAAATACCCTCACAGAGTTGACCGGTGGAATGTATCGATCGCAGCTCTGTGGGGAAGACTGGCGACCGGTATGGTCAGCCGGTCCCCACAAACCAGCCCCCCGAAAGATACCGGTGGCAACATACCGGCCGCACTGTGTGCAACCAGTATAGTCGACCGGTATGTCTCCGGAAGATCATACATGGGTTTTTCGACTGTCGTCGATCATCCTCCATGGATTTCAAGGGTTTCTCCTATCCATTCTAAGTCTGAGCTTTGAGTTAGAGTTATCTCCACTCATTCAAGTCTAGTTTTGATGAATATCATCTCGAAACTCGAATCTAAGGTTTGACGGCAACTTAGGGTTTTAAGGTCCAGTTCGGGTTTTAGATCAATACCTACTTTGCATGGTATTGATCCACCCACACAACTATCCTAGAGTCATAGGGTAAGAAGAGTGGTTAAAACACTTACCGTTGACTGGCGTAACGGGAGCGTCGTCGAACGGTAATGGCGGCACCTCCTTCTTCTTCCTAGCTCCTTCTCCTTTCCAACCTCCTTCTCTTCTCTAGGGTTTGTGAGAGACAATGGAAAGAATTGGAGGAGGTTTAAGGGTGTATTTATAGGCTAAAATTAGGGTTTAGTAACCCTATTAGGATTAGGAAAGTCTTAGGATTCGAAATCAGGAAAGTGAGACCCTCAGAAGTCAATTTCCGGATCTCCGCACTCTGCTGCGCAGAGCTAACCGGTCGACCGGTACCAAGACCGGTACCATCGATCGGTCAACATAAAATCATGTTGATTTGATTGTCTTTGGTCCGATTTCGTACCTGTTTGTCATCCGCTCGTCCCGTCTGGCCCGGTGATGATCGGAAGACCTACTACGACACAAAACCAAGGTTTAGACCGGGTTTACGGAGTACGGGTCTTACAACTCCCCCACCCTTAAAAGAATTTCGTCCCGAAATTTGCATGTAGGTCTCACAACTCCCCCACCCTTAAAAGAAATTTTGGCCTCGAAATTAGAACGTACCTTGATCGTCGAAAAGATTAGGATACTCCTTCCTCATTGCGCCCTCCTCTTCCCAAGTAATTTCTTTGACATTTTGGCTTCTCCAATGCACCTTCACATAATGGATATCCTTGGTTCGAAGTTGCTGTACTTTTCAGCTTGAGAGCATCACAGGCACCACTTCAAATGTTAAGTCTTCAGTCAAGTCTGGGGGGTCTGCTGTCAAGATGTGCGATGGATCTCTGACATACTTTTTCAATAATGATACATGGAACACATCATGGACACTTGACATAGATGGTGGTAGAGCCAATTGATATGCTACGTTACCACGTCTAGCCAATATCTTGTATGGTCCCACATACCTAAGGCATAGCTTCCCCTTCTTACCAAACCTTTTCAGACCTCGCACCGGTGATATCTTCAAGAATACTTTGTCACCCACTGCAAACTCCATATCTCGACGTCGATTATCCGCATAGTGCTTCTGTCGAACTTGGGCTGTCTTTACTCTTTCTTTGATCTGATCAATCACTTGACAAGTTTCTTCAACAAACTCCGGTCCTATAATTCTTCTTTCTCCCACCTCGTTCCATAACAGAGGTGTACGACACTTCTTCCCATAGAGTGCTTTATATGGGGCCATCTGAATTGTAGCCTGATAGCTATTGTTATAAGCAAACTCGATAAGTGATAGTTTCTCATTCCAAGCTCCCTTGAAGTCTAATGCACAGGCTCGTAGCATGTCTTCTAAAATTTGAATAGTTCGTTCTGACTGTCCGTCCGTCTGAGGATGAAAAGCTGTACTGAACTTCAACTTCATTCCCATAGCTTTCTGTAATCCTTCCCAGAACTTTGATGTGAAATGGGGATCTCTGTCAGATACTATACTCTCTGGGACGTTATGAAGTCTGACTATATTATCAACATACAACATGGCCAGCTTCTCCATGGTATACTGAGGTCTGACCGCAATTAATCGAGCTGTCTTGGTGAGTCGGTCGACTATAACCCAAACTGCATCCACTGACCTTGGTGTCAAAGGTAGACCAGTGACAAAATCCATGGTGATACAATCCCACTTCCATGCAGGTTCCGATAATGGCTGTAGTAAACCTGCAGGTCTCTGCCTTTCTGCTTTAACTTGTTGATAATTTAGACATTGGAACACGAAACGAGCTATATCTGCTTTCATACCCCTCCACCAATATAGTCTTCTTAAATCATGATACATTTTGGTACTTCCTGGATGTACCGAATATGGAGTGTAATGAGCTTCAGTCATAACTCGATCTCTGATATTGCAGTCTTCACTCTCAGGTATACATAATCGTCCACGATACCTGAGTACCTTGTCTGAATCCAAGGTAAAGTCAGGATTGCTCGTACCCTTCTCTAGGTCTTCTTGTACAGTCTTGAGATGTGGATCCTGTAGGATTGCTATTTTGACTTCATCAACTAGATCCGGTGAGATCTTCAAAGCGGCGAACATCATGGTGAACTTATGAATTAAGCCTTGCTCAACTGGATCTTCTGCAGTCTCTATAATATGTTCTTCATCAATTTCCATTGAAGTTGAAACTGCAGCACACAATGCAGCATTTGTACTTGGCCCGACCTCAGGTTTCGATGCCCACTTTCTGCTTAAGGCGTCAGCCACAACATTTGCTTTGCCCGGATGGTACTGGATGTCACAATCATAATCTTTCAACAATTTCAGCCATCTCCTCTGTCTCATATTCAGATCCTTCTGAGTGAAAAGATAAGTTAAGCTCTTGTGATCTGACTTAATCTGAAACTTCTCACCGTACAAGTAGTGTCTCCAAGTCTTGATTGCATGTATAACCGCTGCTAACTCCAAATCATGAGTAGGATAGTTCTTCTCATGCTCTTTTAACTGTCTTGATGCGTAAGCAATCACCTGTTTTCCTTGCATCAATACACACCTGATACCCAACCCTGAAGCATCCGTATATAAAGTAAATGGTACGCTTGGTTCTGGGATGGTCAAGATAGGTGCAGAGACTAGTCTTGACTTCAAAGTCTGAAAACACTTCTCGCATTCATCTGTCCATATGAATTTCTCCCCCTTCTTGGTCAATCTGGTGAGTGGGACAGCGATCCTGGAGTAGTCTTCCACGAACCTTCTATAATAACCAGCCAACCCAAGGAAACTACGAATCTCCACAATAGATTTTGGTGCTTCCCATCCTACTATAGCAGCTATCTTACTTGGATCAACCTTGATACCGTCTTCAGATACTACATGGCCCAAGAAAGCCACTTCCTTCAGCCAAAACTCGCACTTCTTGAACTTAGCATAAAGCTTCTCCTGTCTCAGCCGTTGTAGGGCTGCCCTCAAATGTGTTGTATGAGCCTCCATGTCCTTTGAGTAGACCAAAATATCATTGATGAATACGATGACTGAAGTGTCCAACATATCATGAAACACTCGGTTCATCAGTTCCATGAACGACGCTGGGGCGTTGGTCAACCCGAATGACATGACTAGAAACTCATAATGCCCATACCTCGTCTTGAAAGCAGTCTTCGGAATATCTCCGGCCTTGATCTTCAGTTGGAGATACCCCGATCGGAGATCAATCTTCGAGAAAACCTTTGCACCCTGCAATTGATCGAACAGATCATCAATTCTAGGCAAAAGATATCGATTCATGATCGTTAACTTGTTCAGCTCACGATAGTCGATACACAGCCTTACACTTCCATCTTTCTTCTTGACAAATAATACAGGTGCTCCCTAAGGCGAAATGCTAGGTCGTATGAAACCCTTATCTAACAATTCTTGTAATTGGGTCTTCAACTCCTTTAACTCGGTAGGGGCCATCCTGTATTGTGCTTTAGACACCGGCGCCAAACCTGGCATAAGGTCTATCACAAACTCTGTAGGTCCGATGGTAGACCTAGAAGCTCCTCAGGAAATACATCTGGGAACTCTCGAACCACATCTATATCTTCCATCTTGTGTGACTCCGCCGTGATGTCGACTACAGATACTAGATACCCCACTCCCCCTTTCTCTAAGCATCGCTTAGCTTTTAGGGCGGAGAGGATCAGCTTCCGCTTCCTAGGTAGCTTGATCCTAGAGAAACTATACTCCTTTCTCTTTTTGTCTGTAAGCACAAGCTTCCTTTCACCACATAATAGAATAGCTGAATGATGGCCTAGCCAATCCATTCCCAAGATGACATCAAAGTCTGCCATCTCGAGTAGTACCAGACTTGCTTCTAAGTCTCGGCCCTCAATACAAACTGTACATGATCCATAGTATTCAATCAAAGCCACTTCAACTCCTAGCGGAGAGTGAACTATCAAGCTTGGGTTCAAGTGCTTAATTTGTAACTCCATTCGCTTCCCAAAGGAAATAGAAACAAAGGAGTGCGTGGCCCCAGAGTCAAATAGTACTCTGGCAGGTATACCAGCTACATTTACAATTCCTGAAATTTTATTATCCCTTAGTTCTACATGCGCATACACACAATGAAAATAGTAAGCCAAATAGTAAGGGATAGAGTCATACCAGTGACCACATCGGGTGATGCGGCTGCCTCTTTGGTAGTGACCGCATATACTTTTCCTTGCTGGGGAGGTTGCTTCCTAGGTAGAGTGCAGGTCTTTGCAATATGACCCACTTGCTGACAGTTGAAACATTTAATGTTCGGGTTACGTCCAGCGAACTGTGGCACAGGTGGTGCCATAATGTTCCTTGCAGGCACTGTAGCGGTTTGAGCCCTGTATGGGCGGAAAGGCCTATTGTTACCGCCACCCGAACTCTCAATAGCGGGTCTCTTCACTCCCCTGTTCTGTGCAAAGAAGTTGTCCCTCTGACTGGATTCTATCACTCTCGTAATCTGTACAGCCTCATTATAAATTTTCTTGTCCAGCCCCAATATGTGCTCTCGGATGCCTCCACGCAGTCCCATGGTGAACCTGCGTGTCTTGGTCTCTTCCTCTTGCATACTTGCTGGTGCGAAGAAAAATAACTCCTCGTACCTCTGCTGGTAAGCATCCACAGTCGACTGAGACTACTGTAGATTGAGGAACTCCCTCTCCATCTGATCCCTGAAACTCTTCGGGAAGTATTTATCGAAGAAGGAAACTTTGAATGCTTCCCAATCCACCTGTGTATGCTTCGTCCCAAGATATGCCCGTGTAGAATTCCACCAAGCATTCGCATCTTCCTTCAGCATATGAGTGGCAAATAGGACCTTTTCATCCTCTGAACAAGTCATCAGTCAAAATTCTTCTCCATTTCTGCAATCCACTGTGCTGGCCACAATGGTTTCCCCCGTCTTACCCGTGGAATGAAGAAGGCTTCAGCTTTAAGAATCTGTCCACCGCCCGACTCAGATCGTGTTGTACCTGTGTATTCATTCCGTACCATGGTGGTGGATACAGATATGCTCCCTGATAAGCAGAAGATGATGGAAACTGATGTGGTGGTGGTACATTCTGGGGTTGGCCCATCGGCCCTGGACTACCATGCGTCGGCTGTGTAGTATTATTCCCTCCAGACTCGGGCGTACCTCCAGTGGGAACAGAATCCGGTGGCCTGAACATCTTCAATATCTCGCTTAGGAATTCTTTCTACTGAGCTTGCATTTGATAGACCAGGTTTGTAACAATGGTCTCAGAATTCCTGTGAGGTGGGCCAGGTAAATTTATCGGTACTCTTGGAACCTGTTCTTCCTCAACTTCCGGGCTTGGCTCTCTAACATGGTCTGGTTCAACCTGTTCTTCTTCCTCGAGGCACATCCTAGCCTGGTGACGCTTTCGACCCCTATGACCGTTTCCGCCCACCATCTCAGACTATTCTGCTTGGATCTGAGAAGAAGACATAACACATGAGAATGAAAACAATAGTAGTGGTGTTAGTCTTGAACAATGTAAGGCGAAACAGTCGAAAGGTAGAATTTAAATCTACAAAAAAAATTTCAAATTTTTAATGATTTTTTTTTCTAGCTGTTTTATAGCTGACCGGTCGCAACATACCTGTCGCTACTCTGTAGAAAAGTTGCGACCGGTATAGTCGACCGGTCAGAATATAAATTCTGACCGAGACATAGCGATCGCAGCCCTGTAGGGGTACCGGTCGACCGGTATTGTCGACCGGTATGCCCAGAAAAGGCTTTAAAATCGCGAAAAGTGAGAAATTTCTCACTTTTCCTTCTCTTTTCTCTCCGGTGGTGATTTCTCTCTGCCATCCCGAGTTGCTACAGTCCGACCGGTGACCTTAGAAGCCGATTTCTTCCGATTAAAGCTTAGTACATCATCTCCAAGTAGGTCTCTTTCCTCTCTTTCAAGTTTTTATAACTTTTTCATATCGTCTATACCTAAAATTTTAAATTTTTCTTTGATTGAGAGATTTCAACTGTAGGAACTCTTTTCCTTCGGCTTAGAAAGGGTTTAGGGACCCCTAAGAGCAAAAGCCCTCAACCAATTTGAGGTTTCACCGAACGGTTTTTGGAAAAATTGACAATTTTTTACCTAGGTTTTCAAAAATTTCAAAATTTCTTGGTTTTTCTTAAATTCTTGAAATTGCTTATTGTAATTGCCTGTGTTTGATTTGTTGAAGAGTGTGGGGGTTACGTAAGTCCTCCTCCCCAAGTTTTTGGGTGAGTTTGAGGCTTTTTCCCAAATTACTGTCGTTATGCTGCCGAAATTTTGACAAAATCTAACATTTTCTTCTTATTTTCTTTTGTTTTACAGTTTAATGGCTCCACGACGTGCTCTTGGCAAACGTCCTCATGGCTCAAGCGTGCGCGCTTCTCAGCCACCAGCTCCACAACTCGACGAGCATTGGTTCCGTTCCTTGGAGGCACAAGCTCGTTTCCCCTGGTTTGATAGCAAAATCATCGAATCTGGGCGGCGAGTTAACTTGGATCAGTTGGACAGGTTCGATGTGCGAGCAGATTTTGACGCGGTAGGGTGGGTGCCTGTAATCTCCTACGCAGATACCACTCGTCCCAACCTGGTTAAGCATTTTTATGCTAACCTGGAGCTTCATGGGGATGTCAACGATCCCAATCAGGGTAGGGACTTGCGCATCTCCAGCTACGTCAAGGGCGTCCATATTTCCTTCAACACTCATCAGTTGGCCGACCTGCTAGGGGTTCCAAATGATGGAGATCTAGTGTATTGCCCTCCAAAAGTGAAGGGCTATCTTAGCGAGGATTTACGCCGAGAGATAGCAGAGCAGATCCTAAATCCTGGGGCTCCTATGAAGGCGGCTAGTCTGAAGCCCCTAGCTCGAGTCTATAGCCGCATCATCCAGCACAACATTGTGCCCCAGAGCGGCCACTACAGTGAGTTATCTCAGCTCACTCAGTACATCACCTACTGCGTCTGCACCGGGGAGCGGGTCTCTCTCCCTTACCTCATCATCCGGACCATGCATCAGGCGACCCTGGCCGATCAGGCCAGTAACCTTCCATATGGTCGTCTCATCACCTTCCTTCTACGTCGCCTGGGTGTGAGCATGAGAGGCTAGGTGACTGTTGAGGATACCATGACATCCGACATTGACTGGGATGCCATTCAGAGGATGCAGATGGTCAATCTGCCCATTAGCGACGACGAGTTGGAGGCTCGCCCTCGCCCACTCGGGAGAATAGCAGCCGCAGCAGCAGCAGTAGCAGCAGCCAATGCGGCCTATGCAGCAACGGCCGAGCGTGATGATGACGAGGATAGGGCAGAGGGTGTACCAACGCCAGCTCCACAGCCTACACCTGTAGCACCACCATCTACATCTACAGCTGGACCATCTCATCCCCTTCCAGACCCAGTGTTGAGCATGTTTACTGAGATCAGGGACACCGAGAGGGTCATCCTCGAGTCTCAGCGAGAGATGGGTCAGGAGTTGGGACGTCTGGCTCGTAGCCTACGGGTGACACAGGACCAGGTATACTGGCTTAGGGTCGCTTACGAGCGAGATTATGACATAGCGGACCCTATTCCTCCTAGGCCCCCTACCCCATGATTGTCCCTTTTATTTTCTACTATTTTACTGTTTATATAACAGGGTAACTGTCCGGTTTGTGGACTGTACCCTGTAGCACTTTTTTTATCTGATACTCATTTTCTATTTAATGAAAGTTTTTATGGTTTTTCCTAACTAGTGCATGGGTATCATTAAAATTCCATATTTAATACAGTATATTATGCTCTTGCTTAGTCCGTCTCAGTTATCAAACAATGCTTAGGGTGTGTTTGTATTAAGATTTTTAAATTTTTCCTAACTCAGTTCATTGACTTAGTTAAATGCAATATGGTCTGTGGACAGAGCCCGAGAGCTCTAATACCAAGTTGTCACACCCCAATTCTGAACCAACCAGAATGGTGTGAGTGAACCGTTATTGAACCAACGGTTCACACCAGGATCTCGAATAGACCGTGTCCACTCATACAAACCATTGCACATAACCACAATCAGAATATAAATAATACAACGAAAGTCTTTAAATAGAATGAACTGAGTATCTTTTGATAATTTAAATAAAATATCCCATTATTAAAATCCAATCATAAAATATAATATCATTACATCTCTTAAAAAGGCAACCGAAAATAACAGAAACAAATAAATAAAATCAATCACAGGTACACGCAGAAAGGCACTCGCATGAAGCGTCATGCTCGTCCTCTCCTGCCTGTACACCCAGAGCAGCAACATCATCATACGCCGGAGCGTTCATATAGTCGTCCATCGTGTATCCTGCATCAACATCTAAAAATAATGTGTACACAAAGGGTGAGCTCACAACTTAGCTCAGTAAGACAATCAGACAGTTTCACAATATTATGCATGAGTAACAATCATTTTATGCTGTGGTCTGATTTAAGTTTGCAATGTGCTATAGAAAGGTTTGGTGGCCCCCGAACCTCTATACACAAGTGTGTGGCACCTCATGGATCACACCCCCATTGGCCCACATGCACCCATCATGGAATAGGGATAGAGCTAAGATATCCCTGTACCTCCCCTGATGCTCTACCCATACTAGTACCTAAGCCCCTACTGGCCAGGGCTTGCAAACTGGGCTCGCAACTAACCAATCCTATATGTCATCAATGTACGCTCTATCCCAGCACAGCCGTCTACAACATAGAGATAGAGCTAAGGCATCCCCGTACCTCTCCTGATGCCCTATCCGCAACTAACCCACTAGGATAGAAACATAACGCAGGTAGACCCTATCCCAACATAACTCCCTACGGCATAGAGATAGAGCTAAAGCATCATGGACAAGCCAGCGTCGACCTCGGAGACCACAGTGCCACATAACCATGGCCAGGCCAGCATCAACATCGGAGACCACCGTACCACGACCTTCCCCTGATGCCCCACCCGTACCAAGCATGTTAAGATAGAATACTATAAAAAGTATCAGTGTGAGGAATGATCCAAGGCTCCATGCCCCACTCCACACACCAACGAAAACAATCACATGTCTAACAATCACATCCTATCAATGCATGAACAATAATAATAACGGAAAATAAAGGATGGCATGTGAATATGCATAAACATCACATCATATATATTCAGGTGATTAACAAAGATTTACTGTCCATTAATTATTAGGTTTAGGTCAGATTCCCTTACCTGACGCTCGTTTGTTAGCTTGCTCCACGTCACAAGATCCAAACGTGCTTTCACAAAGTCCTACAATATTATTAGGATTTCATTAGAATAGCTTCTTAGGGTTTCATGTTGGTCGGAAACCAACAAAGTTACAAAATACCCTCACAGAGCTGACCGGTGGCATGTACCGGTCGCAGCTCTGTGGGGAAGACTGGCGACCGGTTTGGTCAGCCGGTCCCCACAGACCAGCTCCCCGAAAGATACCGGTGGCAACATACCGGCCGCACTGTGAGCAACCGGTATAGTCGACCGGTATGTCTCCGGAAGACCATACATGGGTTTTTCGACTGCCGTCGATCATCCTTCATGGATTTCCAGGGTTTCTCTTATCCATTCTGTAACAACTATGTTCTAAAACCGGGTCTAAACCATGGTTATATGTGATGACAGGTGTTCCAATTATAACCGGACCAAAGGGCGAAGCCGGGTGACGAACCACTCAAAGTTCAGGTAAGAAAAACTGTAAAAATGCCTAAAAAAATCATTCTGGTCTCACTATACCGGTTGCAGTATAGTGCAACCGGTATGTGCCACCGGTATGGGCATATAATGCCCATAATGCCATACCGGCTTCACCATACTGGTTGCACTATGGAGCAACCGGTATGTGCCACCGGTATGGTATACCGGTTGGAACTATACCGGTTTGAGTGAGTTTGGGGTCTCCAACTGGTATGTCCAACCGGTATGCCTGACTCCGGCTCTGTCTCTCAGAATGGAAACTAGGAAAATTTCAATTCTGAGGAGAAACCTTCCTTGGACGGTCTCCCTCAATTAATAGAGAAGGAGACATTCCATTGTTCCTTCTCAAACCCTCTCGCTGTCTGGAGAAGATCTGAGAAGGAGCAAGAAGGAGGTAGCCCCGCCCAGGAAGGAAGAACACGCCGCCAACCGACAACACCGGTAAGTGCTCTGTATTGTTAGTTTTGTTAAGAGGTCGGATCGAAGGCGCGAAGCGGCGCAATGATCCAAAAAGGAGCATGGCTCCCACTGTTCTCCCTCATTCGAATCTAACTTAGGTTCATACGGCAATATAGCCGAGATTCGAAGGCCAATAGAGGGTTTGTACTTAGAAAAGGGTAGGGGAAACCCTATAGAGACCTAACGGTTAACCGAAAAGGAGGGGAGATTCGAGATCTCGCTCTCGGATCCAAACCGCAGGGTATACCGGATTGACTATGAGTCCAGTGGTATGGCCTAGCGGTATATACCGCAGGCACATACAGGTCTCACTCAGTGAGATCTGAGTGAGACCGGTAAGTGCAACCGGTATATACCGGTTGCACATACCGGTTGCAGTATGTGCAACCGGTATGGTGCAGCCGGAATACATACCGGTTGCACCATACCGGTCTCACTAGACTGAGACCGGTATGTGCAGCCGGTATGGGTTTCTGAGCCTGGTTTGCTTGGCCAAACCTGGTTCCGACCCCTGAAACTCTAATGAATGAATTCTAACCTAAAGATATGATTATGTAGGACCTGTAGACGCTGTGAGTAAGCTCTCTGACGCAGAATCGAATCACTATCACGCGTCAGGTAAGGAACAAGACCCCAAACCTAAATAACTAATCTACAGTAAACCTTTGTAATATATTTCTGTTACTGTGAATACTCATTGCTTGATGATTGTGCATCTCACATGCCATGTAGTTGTGCTTTTAATTGTTATATCTTCATGCATTTCATATGCTAAGACTGATGGATGTTAGGCATGTGTTTGTTTTGGTTAGTGTGTGGAATGTGAAGGGGATGTGCCCTGGATATATCCACAGCTAATACTTTTCTCGTATCGCCCTTACCTTAGCAAACTCAGTGCGAATGGGCTATCAGGGGGAGGACGTGGGATTATGGTTCTTTCTGCCCACCAGACTCGAGCCCTATCTCTATGTCGTAGGGGGTTGTGTTAGGGTAGGGTTATATAGTATTTACCTTAGCGGACTTGGTGCGAATAGGGTATCAGGGGGAGGACGTGGGATTGTGGTTCTTCCTGCCCACCAGACTCGAGCCCTATCTCTATGTCGCAGGGAGCCGTGGTGGGGTAAGGCTAATGATATTGTATTGACATCTAGGACTGGTTAGAAACGGAACCCACTTGCAAGCCCATGCCAATAGGGGTTTAGGTATTGGTACGGTATGGGGTATTAGGGGGAGGACGTGGGATTGTGGTTCTTCCTGCCCGCCAGACTCGAGTCCTATCTCCATACCGGAGTGAGTGATGTGGGGCAACAGCAGTAGTGTGGTAGGTGCCTGACTGTTGGGTGTGCTCACACTCTCGTGCATAGAGGTGCAGTGGCCGCCAAACCTTACCATAGCACATTTGCAAGTTATACCTGGCCCAAATTGTAATGTTATCTCATGCATATTGTACTGTTGCATTGGTTTTGTACTTACTGAGCTATGTTGTGAGCTCACCAGATATATATCTATTCTTTTTCAGATTTGGATGCAGGGTACACTGTGGACGAATTCGTAGTTTCCTGGGCTTGGCTGGATACTACAGAAGGTTCGTGGAGAACTATTCCAAGATTGTCGTTCCACTCACAAGATTGACCAAAAAGGGGGAGAAGTTCATATGGACCGACGAATGTGAGAAATGCTTCCAGACGTTGAAGTCAAGACTGGTATCAGCACCTGTATTGACTATTCCAGCCCCATACCACCCATTTACACTATATACAGATGCTTCAGGTTTAGGACTGGGTTGTGTGCTGATGCAAGGAGAGCAGGTGATAGCTTATGCCTCAAGACAGCTGAAAGAGCATGAGAAGAACTACCCCATGCATGACCTAGAATTGGCAGCGGTCATTCATGCTATCAAGACTTGGCGACACTATCTGTATGGTGAGAAGTTCCAGATTAAGTCTGACCACAAGAGCCTGACATATCTGTTCACCCAGAAAGAACTAAACATGAGGCAGAGAAGGTGGTTGGAATTACTCAAGGACTACGATTGTGACATTCAGTATCACCCTGGTAAAGCTAACATTGTAGCTGATGCACTGAGCAGGAAATGGGCATCGAAGCCTGAAGCAGGACCAAGTACTAATGCAGCGTTGGGCGCTGCTGTTTCTGGTTCATCAGAGGACGAAGAACAACACCTAATAGAGTCAGCAGATGATCCTATTAAGCAAGGGTTGATACACCAGTTCACCTTAATGTTTGCAGCGTTGAAGATTTTACCCGATCTGAAGGACGAAATAAAGGCAGCAGTCCTACAGGACCCATACCTCAGGACAGTTCAAGAGGATTTGGAAAAGGGTCGAGCCAATCCTGATTTTACTATTGATGCAGACAAGGTACTCAGATACCGTGGACGTATGTGCATACATGAGGATGAAGAGCTGGAAATTCAAAATCGGATTATGTCGGAGGCTCACTCCACCCCATATTCGGTACACCCTGGGAGTACTAAAATGTACCATGACTTGAAAAGGTTGTACAGGTGGAGGGGTATGAAAGCTGATGTGGCCCGACATGTGTTTCAATGTTTAAACTGTCAACAAGTCAAAGCGGAAAGACAAAGGCCTACAGGATTACTACAACCATTACCCGAGCCAGCATGGAAATGGGATTGCATAACCATGGATTTCGTCACTATATTACCTATGACTCCGAGGACGGTAAATGCAGTATGGGTAATTGTAGATCGTCTCACCAAGACAGCCAGATTTGTCCCTGTCAGACCACAATATACTATGGACAGGTTGGCAAGGCTGTACGTGGACAATATAGTCAGACTCCACGGGGTTCCAGAGAGTATTGTGTCTGATCGAGATCCACGCTTTACATCGAAGTTCTGGGAAGGACTTCAGAAGGCAATGGGGACGAAACTAAAGTTTAGCACAGCTTTCCACCCTCAAACTGATGGTCAGTCAGAGAGGACCATTCAGATCCTAGAAGACATGCTTCGTGCATGTGTTATCGACTTCAAGGGGGCTTGGGATGAGAAACTGTCACTCATTGAGTTTGCCTACAACAACAGTTACCAGTCTACGATCCAGATGGCTCCATACGAGGCCTTATATGGCAAGAAATGTCGAACACCATTATTATGGGACGAAGTTGGAGAAAGGCAGATTGTAGGACAAGAATTCGTGGAAGAAACCTGCAAAGCAGTAGATCTAATCAAGAACCGAGTAAAGACAGCTCAGGTGCGTCAGAAGCACTATGCTGATAACAAACGACGGGATCTTGAATTCATGGTTGGTGACAAGGTGTTCTTGAAGGTGTCACCAATTAGAGGCTTGAAGCGGTTTGGCAGAAAAGGAAAATTATGCCCTAGATATGTGGGACCGTATGAAATCCTGTCCCGGTGCGGAAAAGTAGCCTATCAACTAGCATTGCCACCAGCGATGTCTAGTGTTCACGACGTCTTCCACGTGTCCTTACTGAAGAAGTACGTGAGAGACCCCTCACACATTTTTGTTGTAGACCCCCCAGATTTGACAGAAGACTTAACCTTCGAGGTGGTGCCAATCCAGCTCATTAGTAAAAAGGTACAACAACTTCGAAGATGAGCTATCCATTATGTCAAGGTAGTTTGGAAAAGTCAGGACGTAGAAGAAATTATTTGGGAAGAAGAGGATGCCATGCGACAAGAGTATCCCCAACTTTTTGACTCTGAAGGTACAAACAATTTCGGGGACGAAATTCTTTTAAGGGTGGGGGAATTGTGAGACCTACATGCAAATTTCGGGGACAAAATTTCTTTTAAGGGTGGTAGAGTTGTAAGAACCATGTTCTAAAACCGGGTCTAAACCATGATTTTATATGATGACAGTTGTTCCAATTATAACCGGACCGGAGGCCGAAGCCGGGTGACGAACCACTCAAAGTTCAGGTAAGAAAAACTATAAAAATGCCTAAAAAACTCATACCGGTCTCACTATACCGGTTGCAGCATAGTGCAACCGGTATGTGCCACCGGTATGGGCATATAATGCCCATAATGCCATACCGGCTTCACCATACCGGTTGCACTATGGTGCAACCGGTATGTGCCACCGGTATGGTATACCGATTGGACTATACCGGTTTGAGTGGGTTTGGGGTCTCCAACCGGTATGTCCAACCGGTATGCCTGACTCCGGCTCTGTCTCTTAGAATGGAAACTTGGAAAATTTCCATTTTGAGGAGAAACCATCCTTGGACGGTCTCCCTCAATTAATAGAGAAGGAGACATTCCATTGTTCCTTCTCAAACCCTCTCGCTGTCTGGAGAAGATCTAAGAAGGAGAAAGAAGGAGGTAGCCCCGCCCAGGAAGGAAGAACACGCCGCCAACCGACAACGCCGGTAAGTGCTCTGTATTGTTAGTTTTGTTAGGAGGTCGGATCGAAGCCGCAAAGCGGCGCAATGATCCAAAAAGGAGCATGGTTCCCACTGTTCTCCCTCATTCGAATCTAACATAGGTTCATACGGCAATATAGCCGAGATTCGAAGGCCAATAGAGGGTTTGTACTTAGAAAAGGGTAGGGGAAACCCTATAGAGACCTAACGGTTAGCCGAAAAGGAGGGGAGATCCGAGATCTCGCTCTCGGATCCAAACCGCAGGGTATACCGGATGGACTATGAGTCCAGCGGTATGGCCTTGCGGTATATACCGCAGGCACATACAGGTCTCACTCAGTGAGATCTGAGTGAGACCGGTAAGTGCAACCGGTATATACCGGTTGCAGTATGTGCAACCGGTATGGTGCAGCCGGAATACATAACGGTTGCACCATACCGGTCTCACTAGACTGAGACCGGTATGTGCAGTCGGTATGGGTTTCCGAGCCTGGTTTGCTTGGCCAAACCTGGTTCCGACCCCTGAAACTCTAATGAATGAATTATAACCTAAAGATATGATTATGTAGGACCTGTAGACGCTGTGAGTAAGCTCTTTGACGCAGAATCGAATCACTATCACGCGTCAGGTAAGGAACTAGACCCCAAACCTAAATAACTAATCTACAGTAAACCTTTGTAATATATTTCTGTTACTGTGAATACTCATTGCTTGATGATTTTGCATCTCACATGCCATGTAGTTGTGCTTTTAATTGTTATATCTTCATGCATTTCATATGCTAGGACTGATGGATGTTAGGCATGTGTTTGTTTTGGTTAGTGTGTGGAATGTGAAGGGGATGTGCCCTGGATATATCCACCGCTAACACTTTTCTCGTATCGCCCTTACCTTAGCAAACTCAGTGCGAATGGGGTATCAGGGGGAGGACGTGGGATTGTGGTTCTTCCTGCCCACCAGACTCGAGCCCTATATCTATGTCGTAGGGGGTTGTGTTGGGGTAGGGTTATATAGTCTTTACCTTAGCGGACTTGGTGCGAATAGGGTATCAAGGGGAGGACGTGGGATTGTGGTTCTTCCTGCCCGCCAGACTCGAGCCCTATCTCTATGTCGCAGGGAGCCGTGGTGGGGTAAGGCTAATGATATTGTATTGACATTTAGGACTAGTTAGAAACGGAACCCACTTGCAAGCACTTGCCAATAGGGGTTTAGGTATTGGTACGGTATGGGGTATCAGGGGGAGGACGTGGGATTGTGGTTCTTCCTGCCTGCCAGACTCGAGTCCTATTTCCACACCGGAGTGAGTGATGTGGGGCAACAGCAGTAGTGTGGTAGGTGCCTGACTGTTGGGTGTGCTCACACTCTCGTGCATGGAGGTGTGGTGGCCGCCAAACCTTACCATAGCACATTTGCAAGTTATACCTGGCCCAAATTGTAATGTTATCTCATGCATATTGTATTGTTGCATTGGTTTTGTACTTACTGAGCTATGTTGTGAGCTCACCAGATATATATCTATTCTTTTTCAGATTTGGATGCAGGGTACACTGTGGACGAATTCGTAGTTTCCTGGGTTTGGCTGGATACTACAGAAGGTTTGTGGAGAACTATTCCAAGATTGCCGTTCCACTCACAAGATTGACCAAAAAGGGGGAGAAGTTCATATGGACCGACGAATGTGAGAAATGCTTCTAGACGTTGAAGTCAAGACTAGTATCAGCACCTGTATTGACTATTCCAGCCCCATACCACCCATTTACACTATATACAGATGCTTCAGGTTTAGGACTGGGTTGTGTGCTGATGCAAGGAGAGCAAGTGATAGCTTATGCCTCAAGACAGCTGAAAGAGCATGAGAAGTACTACCCCATGCATGACCTAGAATTGGCAGCGGTCATTCATGCTATCAAGACTTGGCGGCACTATCTGTATGGTGAGAAGTTCCAGATTAAGTCTGACCACAAGAGCCTGACTTATCTGTTCACCCAGAAAGAACTGAACATGAGGCAGAGAAGGTGGTTGGAATTACTCAAGGACTACGTTTGTGACATTCAATATCACCCCGGTAAAACTAACATTGTAGCTGATGCACTGAGCAGGAAATGGGCATCGAACCCTGAAGCAGGACCAAGTACTAATGCAGCGTTGGGCACTGCTGTTTCTGGTTCATCAGAGGACAAAGAACAACACCTAATAGAGTCAGCAGATGATCCTATTGAGCAAGGGTTGATACACCAGTTCACCTTAATGTTTGTAGCGTTGAAGATTTTACCCGATCTGAAGGACGAAATAAAGGCAAAGCGATCCCTACAGGACCCATACCTCAGGACAGTTCAAGAGGATTTGGAAAAGGGTCGAGCCAATCCTAATTTTACTATTGATGCAGACAAGGTACTCAGATACCGTGGACGTATGTGCATACCTGAGGATGAAGAGCTGGAAATTCGAAATCGGATTATGTTGGGGGCTCACTCCACCCCATATTCGGTACACCCTGGGAGTACTAAAATGTACCATGACTTGAAAAGGTTGTACTGGTGGAGGGGTATGAAAGCTGATGTGGCCCGACATGTGTTTCAATGTTTAAACTGTCAACAAGTCAAAGCAGAAAGACAAAGGCCTGCAGGAATACTACAACCATTACCCGAGCCAGCATGGAAATGGGATTGCATAACCATGGATTTCGTCACTAGATTACCTATGACTCCGAGGACGGTAAATGCAGTATGGGTAATTGTAGATCGTCTCACCAAGACAGCCAGATTTGTCCCTGTCAGACCACAATATACTATGGACAGGTTGGCAAGGTTGTACATGGACAATATAGTGAGACTCCACGGGGTTCCAGAGAGTATTGTGTCTGATCGAGATCCACGCTTTACATCGAAGTTCTGGGAAGGACTTCAGAAGGCAATGGGGACGAAACTAAAGTTTAGCACAGCTTTCCACCCTCAAACTGATGGTCAATCGGAGAGGACCATTCAGATCCTAGAAGACATGCTTCGTGCATGTGCTATCGACTTCAAGGGGGATTGGGATGAGAAACTGTCACTCAATGATTTTGCCTACAACAACAGTTACCAGTCTACAATCCAGATGGCTCCATACGAGGCCTTATATGGCAAGAAATGTCGAACAGCATTATTATGGGACGAAGTTGGAGAAAGGCGGATCGTAGGACCAGAGTTCATGGAAGAAACCTGCAAAGCAGTAGATCTAATCAAGAACCGATTAAAGACAGCTCAGGTGCGTCAGAAGCACTATGCTGATAACAGACGACGGGATCTTGAATTCATGGTTGGTGACAAGGTGTTCTTGAAGGTGTCACCAGTCAGAGGCTTGAAGCGATTTGGCAGAAAAGGAAAATTATGTCCTAGATATGTGGGACCATATGAAATCCTGTCCCGGTGCGGCAAAGTAGCCTATCAACTAGCATTGCCACCATCGATGTCTAGTGTTCACGACGTCTTCCACGTGTCCTTACTGAAGAAGTACGTGAGAGACCCCTCACACATTCTTGTTGCAGACCCCCTAGATTTGACAGAAGACTTAACCTTCGAGGTGGTGCCAATCCAGCTCATTAGTAAAAAGGTACAACTTCGAAGGCGAGCTATCCATTATGTCAAGGTAGTTTGGAAAAGTCAGGAGGTAGAAGAAATTATTTGGGAAGAAGAGGATGCCATGCGACAAGAGTATCCCCATCTTTTCGACTCTGAAGGTACGTACAATTTCGGGGATGAAATTCTTTTAAGGGTGGGGGAATTGTGAGACCGACATGCAAATTTCGGGGACGAAATTTCTTTTAAGGGTGGTAGAGTTGTAAGATCCATGTTCTAAAACAAGGTCTAAACCATGGTTTTATGTGATGACAGGTGTTCCAATTATAACCGGACCGGAGGGCGAAGCTGGGTGATGAACCACTCAAAGTTCAGGTAAGAAAAACAATAAAAATGCCTAAAAAACTCATACCGGTCTCACTATACCGGTTGCAGTATAGTGCAACCGGTATGTGCCACCGGTATGGGTATATAATGCCCATAATGCCATACCGGCTTCACCATACCGGTTGCCCTATGATGCAACCGGTATGTGCCACCGGTATGGTATACCGGTTGGAACTATACCGGTTTGAGTGAGTTTGGGGTCTCCAACTGGTATGTCCAACCGGTATGCCTAACTCCGGCTCTGTCTCTCAGAATGGAAACTAGGAAAATTTCCATTCTGAGGAGAAACCTTCCTTGGACGGTCTCCCTCAATTAATAGAGAAGGAGACATTCCATTGTTCCTTCTCAAACCCTCTCGCTGTCTGGAGAAGATCTGAGAAGGAGCAGGAAGGAGGTAGCCCCGCCCAGGATGGAAGAACACGCCGCCAACCGACAACGCCGGTAAGTGCTCTGTATTGTTAGTTTTGTTAGGAGGTCGGATCGAAGCCGCGAAGCGGCGCAATGATCCAAAAAGGAGCATGGCTCCCACTGTTCTCCCTCATTCGAATCTATCTTAGGTTCATACGGTAATATAGCCGTGATTCGAAGGCCAATAGAGGGTTTGTACTTAGAAAAGGGTAGGTGAAACACTATAGAGACCTAACGGTTAGCCGAAAAGGAGGGGAGATCCGAGATCTCGCTCTCGGATCCAAACCGCATGGTATACCGGATTGACTATGAGTCCAGTGGTATGGCCTTGCGGTATATACCGCAGGCACATACAGGTCTCACTCAGTGAGATCTGAGTGAGACCGGTAAGTGCAACCAGTATATACTGGTTGCACATACCGGTTGCAGTATGTGCAACCGGTATGGTGCAGCCGGAATACATACCGGTTGCACCATACTGGTCTCACTAGACTGAGACCGGTATGTGCAGCCGGTATGGGTTTTCGAGCCTGGTTTGCTTGGCCAAACCTGGTTCTGACCCCTAAAACTCTAATGAATGAATTCAAACCTAAAGATATGATTATGTAGGACCTGTAGACGCTGTGAGTAAGCTCTCTGACGTAGAATCGAATCACTATCACGCGTCAGGTAAGGAACAAGACCCCGAACCTAAATAACAAATCTACAGTAAACCTTTGTAATATATTTCTGATACTATGAATACTCATTGCTTGATGATTGTGCATCTCATATGCCATGTAGTTGTGCTTTTAATTGTTATATCTTCATGCATTTCGTATGCTAGGACTGATGGATGTTAGGCATGTGTTTGTTTTGGTTAGTGTGTGGAATGTGAAGGGGATGTGCCCTGGATATATCCACAGCTAACACTTTTCTCGTATCGCCCTTACCTTAACAAACTCAGTGTGAATGGGGTATCAAGGGGAGGACGTGGGATTATGGTTCTTCCTGCCCACCAGACTCGAGCCCTATCTTTATGTCGTAGTGGGTTATGTTGGGGAAGGGTTATATAGTCTTTACCTTAGCGGACTTGGTGCGAATAGGGTATCAGGGGGAGGACGTGGGATTGTGGTTCTTCCTGCCCACCAGACTCGAGCCCTATCTCTTATGCCGGGGAGCCGTGCTGGGGTAAGGCTAATGATATTGTATTGACATCTAGGACTGGTTAGAAACGGAACCCACTTGCAAGCCCTTGCTAATAGGGGTTTAGGTATTGGTACGGTATGGGGTATCAGGGGGAGGACGTGGGATTGTGGTTCTTCCTGCCAGCCAGACTCGAGTCCTATCTCCATACCGGAGTGAGTGATGTGGGGCAACAGCAGTAGTGTGGTTGGTGCCTGACTGTTGGGTGTGCTCACACTCTTGTGCATGGAGGTGCGATGGCCGCCAAACCTTACCATAGCACATTTGCAAGTTATACCTGGCCCAAATTGTATTGTTATCTCATGCATATTGTATTGTTGCATTGGTTTTATACTTACTGAGCTATGTTGTGAGCTCACCAGATATATATCTATTCTTTTTCAGATTTGGATGCGGGGTACATCGTGGACTGAATTCGTAGTTTCCCGGGCTTGGCTGGATACTACGTAAGGTTTGTGGAGAACTATTCCAAGATTGTCGTTCCACTCACAAGATTGACCAAAAGGGGGGAGAAGTTCATATGGACCGACGAATGTGAGAAATGCTTCCAGACGTTGAAGTCAAGACCCGGTATCAGCACTGTATTGACTATTCCAGCCTTGCACCACCCATTTACACTATATACAGATGCTTCAGGTTTAGGAGTGGGTTGTGTGCTGATGCAAGGAGAGCAGGTGACAGCTCATGCCTTAAGACAGCTGAAAGAGCATGAGAAGAACTACCCCACGCTTGACCTAGAATTGGCAGTGGTCATTCATGCTATCAAGACTTGGCGACACTATCTGTATGGTGAGAAGTTCCAGATTAAGTCTGACCACAAGAGCCTGACATATCTGTTCACCCAGAAAGAACTAAACATGAGGCAGAGAAGGTGGTTGGAATTACTCAAGGACTACGATTGCTGACATTCAAGTATCACCCCGGTAAAGCTAACATTGTAGCTGATGCACCGAAGCGGAGAAATGGGCATCGAACCCCGGGCAGACCAAGTACTAATGCGGCGTTGGGCGCCGCTGTTTCGGGTTCATCGGGAGGACGAAGAACAACACCTAATAGAGTCAGCAGATGATCCTATTGAGCAAGGGTTGATACACCAGTTCACCTTAATGTTTGCAACGTTGAAGATTTTGCCCGATCTGAAGGACGAAATAATGGCACGAGTCCCTACGAGACCCAAACCTCAGGACAGTTCAAGAGGATTTGGAAAAGGGTCGAGCCAATCCTGATTTTACTATTGATGCAGACAAGGTACTCAGATACCGTGGACGTATGTGCATACATGAGGATGAAGAGCTGGAAATTCAAAATCGGATTATGTCGGAGGCTCACTCCACCCCATATTCGATACACCCTGGGAGTACTAAAATGTACCATGACTTGAAAAGGTTGTACAGGTGGAGGGGTATGAAAGCTGATGTGGCCCGACATGTGTTTCAATGTTTAAACTGTCAACAAGTCAAAGCGGAATGACAAAGGCCTGCAGGATTACTACAACCATTACCCGAGCCAGCATGGAAATGGGATTGCAGAACCATGGATTTCGTCACCGGATTACCTATGACTCCGAGGACGGTAAATGCAGTATGGGTAATTGTAGATCGTCTCACCAAGACACCCAAATTTGTCCCTGTCAGACCACAATATACTATGGACAGGTTGGCAAGGCTGTACGTGGACAATATAGTCAGACTCCACGCGGTTCCAGAGAGTATTGTGTCTGATCGAGATCCACGCTTTACACCGAAGTTCTGGGAAGGACTTCAGAAGGCAATGGGGACGAAACTAAAGTTTAGCACAGCTTTCCACCCTCAAACTAATGGTCAGTAGGAGAGGACCATTCAGATCCTAGAATACATGCTTCGTGCATGTGCTATCGACTTCAAGGGGGCTTGGGATGAGAAACTGTCACTCATTGAGTTTGCCTACAACAACAGTTACCAGTCTACGATCCAGATGGCTCCATACGAGGCCTTATATGGCAAGAAATGTCGAACACCATTATTATGGGACGAAGTTGGAGAAAGGCAGATCGTAGGACCAGAATTCGTGGAAGAAACCTGCAAAGCAGTAAATCTAATCAAGAACCGAGTAAAGACAGCTCAGGTGCGTCAGAAGCACTATGCTGATAACAGACGACGGGATCTTGAATTCATGGTTGGTGACAAGGTGTTCTTGAAGGTGTCACCAGTCAGAGGCTTGAAGCGGTTTGGCAGAAAAGGAAAATTATGTCCTAGATATGTGGGACCATATGAAATCCTGTCCCGGTGCGGCAAAGTAGCCTATCAACTAGCATTGCCACCAGCGATGTCTAGTGTTCACGACGTCTTCCACGTGTCCTTACTGAATAAGTACGTGAGAGACCCCTCACACATTCTTGTTGCAGATCCCCCAGATTTGACAGAAGACTTAACCTTTGAGGTGGTGCCAATCCAGCTCATTAGTAAAATGGTACAACAACTTCGAAGGCGAGCTATCCATTATGTCAAGGTATTTTGGAAAAGTCAGGACGTAGAAGAAATTACTTGCGAAGAAGAGGATGCCATGCGACAAGAGTATCCACATCTTTTCGACTCTGAAGGTACGAACAATTCCGGGGACGAAATTCTTTTAAGGGTGGGGGAATTGTGAGACCTACATGCAAATTTCGGGGACGAAATTTCTTTTAAGGGTGGTAGAGTTGTAAGAACCATGTTCTAAAACCGGGTCTAAACCATGATTTTATGTGATGACAGGTGTTCCAATTATAATTGGACCGGAGGCGGAAGCTGGGTGACGAACCACTCAAAGTTCAGGTAAGAAAAACTGTAAAAATACCTAAAAAACACATACCGGTCTCACTATACCGGTTGTAGTATAGTGCAACTGGTATGTGCCACCGGTATGGGCATATAATGCACATAATGCCATATCGGCTTCACCATACCGGTTGCACTATGTTGCAACCGGTATGTGCCACCGGTATGGTATACCGGTTGGAACTATACCGGTTTGAGTGAGTTTGGGGTCTCCAACCGGTATGTCCAGCCGGTATGCCTGACTCTGGCTCTGTCTCTCAGAATGGAAACTTGGAAAATTTCCATTCTGAGGAGAAACCTTCCTTGGACGGTCTCCCTTTATTAATAGAGAAGGAGACATTCCATTGTTCCTTCTCAAACCCTCTCGCTGTCTAAAGAAGATCTGAGAAGGAGCAAGAAGGAGGTAGCCCCGCCCAGGAAGGAAGAACACGCCGCCAACCGACAACGCCGGTAAGTGCTCTGTATTGTTAGTTTTGTTAGGAGGTCGGATCGAAGCCGCGAAGCGGCGCAATGATCCAAAAAGGAGCATGGCTCCCACTGTTCTCCCTCATTCGATTCTAACTTAGGTTCATACGGCAATATAGCCGAGATTCGAAGGCCAATAGAGGGTTTGTACTTAGAAAAGGGTAGGGGAAACCCTATAGAGACCTAACGGTTAGCCGAAAAGGAGGGGAGATCCGAGATCTCGCTCTCGGATCCAAACCGCAGGGTATACCAGATGGACTATGAGTCCAACGGTATGGCCTTGCGGTATATACCGCAGGCACATACAGGTCTCACTCAGTGAGATCTGAGTGAAACCGGTAAGTGCAACCGGTATGGTGCAGCCGGAATACATACCGGTTGCACCATACCGGTCTCACTAGACTGAGACTGGTATGTGCAGCCGGTATGGGTTTCCGAGCCTGGTTTGCTTGGCCAAACCTGGTTTCGACCCCTGAAACTCTAATGAATGAATTCTAACCTAAAGATATGATTATGTAGGACCTGTAGACGCTGTGAGTAAGCTCTCTGATGCAGAATCGAATCACTATCACGCGTCAGGTAAGGAACAAGACCCCAAACCTAAATAACTAATCTACAGTAAACCTTTGTAATATATTTATGTTATTGTGAATACTCATTGCTTGATGATTGTGCATCTCACATGCCATGTAGTTGTGCTTTTAATTGTTTAATCTTCATGCATTTCATATGCTAGGACTGATGGATGTTAGGCATGTGCTTGTTTTGGTTAGTGTGTGGAATGTGAAGGGGATGTGCCCTGGATATATCCATAGTTAACACTTTTCTCGTATCGCCCTTACCTTAGCAAACTCAGTGCGAATGGGGTATCAGGGGGAGGACGTTGGATTGTGGTTCTTCCTGCCCACCAGACTCGAGCCCTATCTCTATGTCGTAGGGGGTTGTGTTGGGGTAGGGTTATATAGTCTTTACCTTAGCGGACTTGGTCCGAATAGGGTATCAGGGGGAGGACGTGAAATTGTGGTTCTTCCTGCCTGCCAGACTTGAGCCCTATCTCTATGTCACAGGGAGCCGTGCTAGGGTAAGGCTAATCATATTGTATTGACATCTAGGACTGGTTAGAAACGGAACCCACTTGCAAGCCCTTGCCAATAGGGGTTTAGGTATTGGTACGGTATGGGGTATCAGGGGGAGGACGTGGGATTGTGGTTCTTCCTGCCCGCCAGACTCGAGTCCTATCTCCATACCGGAATGAGTGATGTGGGGCAACAATAGTAGTGTGGTAGGTGTCTGACTGTTGGGTGTGCTCACATTCTCGTGCATGGAGGTGCGGTGGCCGCCAAACCTTACCATAGCACATTTGCAAGTTATTCCTGGCCCAAATTGTAATGTTATCTCATGCATATTGTACTGTTGCATTGGTTTTGTACTTACTGAGCTATGTTGTGAGCTCAACAGATATATATCTATTCTTTTTCAGATTTGGATGCAGGGTACACTGTGGACGACTTTGTGGCTGCTCCAGCATACGGTACTGTTGCTACCATTGATGCTCAGGCAGAAGAGGACGAGCATGATGCGTCATGCGAGTGCTCGTTCTGTGTCTACTCTCAGTGACTTGGACTATTTTCGGTTGAGCTTTGTAATAAATATTATTTACATTTGATGGTTTGAAATAAATTGGGTATTTATTTAAAATACAATTTATATCTTGACTCATTTATTTATTTCCGCTGCTATGTATTATATCTCTGATTTTGTTAAACTGCTTGGGAATGATTGGTTGACACGGTCTATTGAGATCCTGGTGTGAACCGTGGTTTAGAGCCGGTTCACTCACACTTCTGGTTCATGCAGAATTGGGGTGTGACACATTCTAAGTCTGAGCTTTGAGTTAGAGTTATCTCCAACTCATTCAAGTCTAGTTTCGATGAATATCATCTCGGAACTCGAATCTAAGGTTTGACGGCAACTTAGGGTTTTAAGGTCCAGTTAGGGTTTTAGATCAATACCTACTTTGCATGGTATTGATCCACCCACACAACTATCCTAGAGTCATAGGGTAAGAAGAGTGGTTAAAATACTTACCGTTGACTGGCGTAACGGGAGCGTCGTCAAAAGGTAATGGCGGCACCTCCTTCTTCTTCCTAGCTCTTTCTCCTTTCCAACCTCCTTCTCTTCTCTAGGGTTTGTGAGAGACAATGGAAAGGATTTGAGGAGGTTTAAGGGTGTATTTATAGGCTAAAATTAGGGTTTAGTAACCCTATTAGGATTAGGAAAGTCTTAGGATTCGAAATCAGGAAAGTGGGACCCTCAGAAGTCAATTCCTGGATCTCCGCACTCTGCTGCGCAGAGCTGACCAGTCGACCAGTACCAAGACCGGTACCATCGACCGGTCAACATAAAATCATGTTGATTTGATCATCTTTGGTCCGATTTCGTACTTGTTTGTCATCCGCTCGTCCCGTCTGGCCCGGTGATGATCGAAAGACCTACTACGACACAAAACCTAGGTTTAGACCGGGTTTACGGAGTGTGGGTCTTACAAGGAAGGCCTTTTTAACTGCATAAGCAATCCGCTCAACATGATTCAATCTCAGACTTACCCTCCGTTGAGTTCAGAACGTATAACTGAATATTTCTGGGATGTTTTCTGTCAAAAAAATGGACAGCAGAGGAGTTGTTTAGTTGCTTGGTCAAACAAGTAGCATAAAAGACATTAATGAGTAGCCACTCTTACAAATTTATGGTATTTGCAATACATTCCATTGCGCCTAAAATCATAGAATGATCAGATAACATAATTTTAAAAAGGCACTACTCACTGTAGCAGCATGACTTTAGAAGGAAAAATAAACATAGTAAACAGATGGATCCCGGAACTTTAGACTGCAACTACTGTTTTAACTTGTGAGGTAGCAGTTTATTATATAAAGACGAACAAGAGAAATCCGCTCTTTCATGGGCATGATTACCAAACAGGGAATTACTGAAAAATGTGTTGTCTCAAACCATGGAAGTGTCTGGAATGTTATCATGAACATTCACTGAAACATATTATCAAAAAATTCCACAAACACTCACATGTAAAAGAGCTCCAGAATCGCAACCATGAAGAAGAAGAGAAACAGTACAAGGCTTTGATGCATCAGCATAATCAGCAAGGTTGATGTTAGCCTCACCAAGAAAGCTGGACTGAGAAGAACCCTAATGTCCATGAGATTCAGATCAAATGTAGCAGTTAGTCATGGTTTGGAAGAAACTAATCTATTCCAAGTTTCAGAACGCCTTCTTTCTCGAGTAAACAAAACCAGAAGCGAGAACAATCTATGCTTATAACAATGCCAATTGCAAGCAGACAAACTCACAACAACATTTAAGTGGAAATGCAGAAAATAAGAAGAATTAATACCATTGCCACAACAAGTTTATACAGCTTATCATCATATTCTTTGGTTCTTGGATCAAGGAGAAGTTTTGTGGTCTCATAGATAGGATCTGACCATTTGCATGTTCCATTTCTTATGTTTACTTTGGTCGTCTTTGCTGTTGCCTTCCCAGAATCAGCAGGAATGAAAGAAACAAACAATTTGTCCCATCCAGTTTGCGGAATCTGAAACGGAGAAGATAGGAGTAATAACCAATCACCTCAGAGATTAAAAGATCTCAACACACATACAATCCTTTCCAGGCTTCAGAATACATGGAGTTCATTCTATCACTACCAAAAGCTAGAGCCTGTGTGTTAACACCAAACTGTATTAACCTGCAATGATATATCGCTTTATTTGAGAAATCTCCAATTTTAGCTTAATGCAAATATCAGAACCTGGCCAATGTAACCATTTGTATTACTTCAATATTTGTCTTTTAACAAGTAACCATTAATTATGTAACCTCAGTCACTAAGAACTAAGAAGGCATATTAGCAGAATTCAAGTGGCTGCTGTAAGGACGGAGTAGCCTGTAATATATATCCAACAATTAAACTGAATAAATGTAACACACAGTCACACACCACACACACGCACCCACACACAATGGTTCAAAATTTTGACTGAAATATTTCGGTTTTGACAAGGCTCAAACACACTTTATACTTCTACAAATGGGATAGACATATGAGTCTTTAAACTTACATTTTGTTGTTAGATGCCAAATTGATCCAAAGGTACAATCCATGTTGATCCCTTCACTAACTAGCATCTCTGAATGAACTATACCCCGACCAACAGTCATCCACTGAAGAACAGTACATGACAACATCAAAGATTGAAACTCATACATTAAAATTTTAGTTCAAGGAGAGTTCTTATAAGTAATTAACCAGAATCAGGACCTGTACATCACCAGTACTGATTGTGCCCTTGTTTCCTGCAAAATCTTGATGAGTTAAAGCTCCATGCAATCCAAAAAAACCATCACTTCAGTCATTAATAATCCAAACTCTACATAAACACATTTTCACAAATGAATTGGGAACTTAGAAATCATACCTCCAAAACGTGATAGAACAAGAACTAAATTAACAACTGATGTGAAGAATAGAGAACATATGTATCCAGGTATCAAAATAAAAGGAATATGAACAATAATTAAGGAGATTCTCAAACCTCTATGAGGATGCTCAAGGAGTCCAACAGAAACACTAACTGCAGAACCAACCAGTGGAATAACTTTATGAAATTTTGTATATTCCAAAAGAAAATAAATAAAATAATAACTGAACCGAAGTAAAAAAAAAAGACCTACCAATAAACTCATCCAACAAGAGGAATGGATCCAAATGCCTCAATTCCATACTGAAACCGAAAACCCCACATAACAATAGCATAACAATAATATCAAGAACTTGTCACCACCATGTAAAACATAGCATAACAATAATATCAAGGTTCACAGGAAGCATAAAGAAAAGATACTTAAAAAAAAATACTTGTAATAAACCAATATCCAAGTTGAACTATTCACAAAACCCATCCAATCAAAACCCATTTACATATAATGCATAAAGTTTGTTCCAAATAACATTCCAAAAACTTTCTATAAACCCTGATCCTGTATCCGCAATATATTCTTCTTCCTCATTGAAGTCTGGCTTCTTCTCCTAATGAAGCAATAAATTAAGGAATGAATTAGATAAAAACCACATCAATAAAGAAAAGAAACAGAATAGAATACCATAGAAAAATGCAAAGATGTTACAGGCATCTAAAGTTGAGTTTAGTTAGCTTATACCTATCGTTGGGAAGAGTGTGAGTGCGACTGCGACTGCATGAATTGGGTGAAGGCAAGCATCTGGGACTGCATTTCACCCATTTTCTCCTCCATTAAACCCACCTTATCTTTCCACATCTTATTCTCTTCCATCAATTCCCTCAACTCTTGGGCTTGCTTCTGTTGGCGCATTGCCTGTCTGCCATACATTTCTGTTGGGGTGATTCCAAGCCCCATAAGACGCACCCGTCCATGACAATCCCTTCCCATTACATCTACGAAGATTGATTCATGAACAGTTTTATCTAATCGGCTTTCTTCACTTTCCTTGTCAAGACGATCTTTAAATGCATCCTAGAAGTAAATCACAACAATAATATTATGTGATTTTATATTAAAATAGCCAACAAAGGGAAGGAATACATAAATAAAGTAATGAAAAATGGTTATGGAACTAACCAATTTCTTAGCTGAGATAGGGTCTATGGGAGCTCCAGTTTTCTTTGATTTATGAGTTCTTTCAAACAACTCAATACGAGAAGGGGGCAATTGATTTGGATCAGCAACACGCTTGAAAATAAAACAATAACAATTGCATCAAATCTCTAATGGGAGCAATAAAAACTTATGCTTAACGTAAAAAGTAGAATTATCAACCAATGGCTTTACCATATCCTCGTGTATGACTAGAAAGGAAGTAGTTCCAGTCATATGGCGCATTTTTTGTTTCTCCTTATTATTTCTGTTCCTTTTAGCAATGGCCTAAAAAGATTCAGTTAAATCAACACCTAGATTTCTGAATTCAGAAAACATGGTATGGATTTAGTTACACTTATCTGAATATCTTCTTTACCCCAAAACTTAAACATTTCATCCCATTGTTCTTTCGACATACGTTGAAGATCAATGTTTGCCCTCCGTTCTGCATCTGAATCATACTTCTCAAAAAATTTAATCTTTAAATAGTGCTTATAACCCTTTCATCTGTCTTTCAGTTTATCCAAGGCCCAATCCTTGCCAGATTATACTATGTCAAATTTTGCCTACAACGAAATAATGGGTGTTTTTAGTCACAAAATAACTAAACATTTTAGTTTAACATCCCAACTAATTATAGAGAAATAAATACAGTACCTTTATTTCTTTCCAACTATCTTCCTTCACTGGTTGAGATACATCGTGCCAACTATGAATAGTTACTGGTAAATTGTAGTTTTTTCTTGCAAGTGTCCCGATCCATGTAACTAATTTCGAAGTATTTGTATCATTACATGGTTGGCCGAGTTCATTTAACATGATGGGAATTTTATTTCCTTTTGACATCCTTGAAATGTTATGGGCCATTGTTGGTCCCCTTTTCTCCTACCTCTACGTGCTATAAAAAATGAAACATAAGATAAATAATATATTGCATAAAACAATCATTTTTTTACATCTTTAGAGAGTAGAACTCTAATTAACTCACCCAAAGAGGTACCTGTCACACCCCAATTCCACACTGTTCAGAATGGTGTGATGAACCGCTAAATAAACAACGGCTCAACCAGGATCTCAAATAGGCTATCCCCGCGTTATCCAAACTTAACACGCATCCACAATCATAATCAGAGTAATACACAATAGCGAAAAATTTATAAATAATATGAACTGAGAACTAAAATGATATCCATAAATAATAACAAATTATTCTGTGTTTAACTGAGACATAAATATTTAAATACCAAATACATGTCTTATAAATCCAATAAAGAAACCTACAAAAATATCTAATCGAATACACACGAGTTGCACTCGCAAAAGGAGTCGTGTGTATCGTCTTCAGCTCCAACTTCCATAGCTGCTACAGTTCCGTACGCCGATGCATTCATATAATCTTCAACTGTATAACCTGCATCATCAACTAAAAATATTCGACGTCGAGGGGTGAGCACACAACACGGCTCAGTGAGTAGCCAAAACAATGCAACATTACATATGCATGCAAAAAGTCAATTCATATCTTTGGTCTTGGTTTATAGTTTGCAATGTGCAATAGAAAGGTTGGGTGGTCAAAGGTTAACGTTTATTGACACCGCCTCTATACACAGGGTGTGGAAGCCCGCCCGAAGGTTAACGTTTATCGTCGTCCCCATCTACCCTACCATAACATTATACAATAAAGGTTAACGTTTATTGCTATATAATGTTATACCAACACGTAAGCCCCTGTTAGCGAGGGCTTGCAAACTGGGCTCGCTGCTAACCAATCCTAATGCCAAACAGTTTATCCAAGGCCTCACCCCAGCATCCCTCAGAATGTCCATAGAGATAGAGCTAAGGCCCCCCGGTAGAGTCAGAGACTACAAGGACCGAGACCACCTCCCCTGATACTCTACGACATAATAGTTCCGCTAAGGTAATGGCGTTACGACGATGTCAATGCACAAGACTTGAGTTAGAGATAGAGCTAAAGTGCTGAGACCCGCCAAAGGTTAACGTTTATTGACGTTCTCATCACACCTCCCCGATACTCGCCGCATCAAGCACACCAACCACACACATACAATCACATGCCTATTCCTATCATCATCATCATCATCATGTTATAAACAATAAAATAAATATGCATGAACAAGTAATAGAAATATTGGATGGCATGCTGTATGCACATTACAAACATATTCGCATAGAATCAATCATGGCATAGGACTCAAGAAATAGAAAACAGTTTATTATTAACCAATTTAGTTTGGGGTTAAGGTTCCTCACCTTAGCTTGCTAATAGATACTTTTCCAAGCTTTAGAATCACCTTTATAATGTTATTATACTGCTAGCAAACCTAACAAAGTTGATAGAATTTAATTAGAATTAATTCAAAATTTAAAAACCATTCGTCACGAGGGTCGATGCAGGGTCGATGCTAGGGTCGATGGGTCTATCGACCCTCCCTCCATTCCGAACTTCCCGAATGCCGAGGGTCGATGGTCGAAACACCTAGGGTCGGATGGTCTATCGACCCTCGGTGCGACCCTCGGTGCACTCGGTCCAATTTCCACTTTTTAATCCATTCTTCGTGTTTGGGGTCCTATGACTTGCTTCCTACATTCACCCAACACTCATTCCATGGTCTAGAACCATGTATAAACCATCTAAATAGTTTTCGTGCATCCTCCTATGGTTTTCCATGAAAACCTAACCATGGATGGATGGTTTGAGTTTCTCCGAAATCCTACACTCAACCATATCTAACCTAAGGTCTGTAGAAACTCATGGAATTTGTATCCATACCTGAGAAGACTACTTTTCTCTGCAATTCTTCTCCTTTTTGCTAAGCCTTCCTCCTAGCCTCTCTTCTTCCTCTTTTCCTTCTCCTCTCTTTCTCTCAATTCAATTAGGGTTGTGAAAGGAGTGAAAGTGACTTAGGGACGTCCTTTAAATAGACTAGGAATGTTCTATAATAGTCCCATTGAGATTTGGAAAGAATCCCAACCGAAAATTAGGAAATTTCCTAATTTCGGGGTCGATGGGAGGGTCGATGATCCCGTCGACCCTAGGGTCTTAAGCTGTCCGACCCTCCCTCCTAATTTCAGTTTCGTCAGAAATCGAGGGTCGATGGGAGGGTCGATGATCCCGTCGACCCTAGGGTCTTAAGCTGTCCGACCCTCCCTCAAAAACCGAGGGTCCGACTTTGCTTTGGGAGGTCCGACCTGCTTCACTGGGTGTGCGACCCTCCCCTAGAATTAAGTGTTTTTGGGTCGATTTCATACCTGGGATCTCGATCTCCTTCATGCCCTTGGTCCATTTGACTCGACCATGATGGGTAAACCTGGTTAAAGGTGGTAAGACCGGGTTAGATTAACACGGGTCTTACAGTACCTGTGCTCATATCCTCACTTTCTCCACTAGTACTCATTGTACTCAGTCCTGTTTTCAATCAAATTAAATCATATATTAAATAATATTAATTTTACTTCTCAAGACACATAATCTAAACAACCACAATTAATCCATCATGAATGAAATAAAAAAAAGTACATTGTATGTAAGTGAGTAATTATTTAGGCAAATATAAAAGAATAAGGGACTTACTTGATTTTAATGATCAATCAATCCGATATATTGTCATCTAAACTGTCCAATGGATTCTTCAATTCAATGGGGTGTCAATTATAATACCTTCCACATCAGTTCTTCCCCAATTGAGATTAGCATCACTATCTCCCTCTCTACATTCTATATTATGCCTATAATATTGTAATGTATCATGTGTATATGCTTCGCTTGAATCACCATGATCCTCTTCTCCCATGTCAAAAATATCCCTACTCCTTGTCCTTAAGGCAACTTGCCAATCAGGCTTATAGGGATCTACAATGTAAAACACTTGCTCTACTTGTGACGGTAATACAAATGGCTCGTCAAGTTGTCCTCGACCACTGTACATTAAACGGTTAAAATTGACAAGTACGAATCCGAGGTCATCTGTATCTACTCCTTTCATGGTGTCAACCCATAATCACATTGAAATAACATTACCCTGATATTCTCTGAGTATTCCAATTCAATGATTTTTTTCAAAACACCATAATATGAAACATTCCCCCTGACAGGATTTTTGTCTTTTCGACTAGCATAGCTTTCTGTCAATGCCGATACCAGGACCCCACAATTCTGTGTTTTTCTATTATTCTCATGTGCCTTGGTATGAAACTTTATACCATTAATGATGTATTCTTTATAACTTCTCGCATCGACGTTAGGTCCACGAGCAAGCCATCTGATATGATGAGGCACCTTGACATTTTTTATGCGTAGATTCAAAATCTGATGGTACAAAATTTACATGATTCCAATTAGATAAAATCCTTAAGAACAAAACTCACTGTGATTGTAAGTGTTACACTTACATGCTCATTGAACCAAGTCGGAAAGTCCTTAGCATGCTTTTCTGAAACTAAATGTGGGCGAGATTTACTACCCAACTTTTACTGATTTGTTTTTTGTGTACCCTGTAAAGTAACCAATTACCCAGATGAATGGATTGCAGATAATACTATTTGACATACATATAACTTGTAAAATTTGGTCAAATAAAAATATTTTATGATATTATAAGCAATACTTACTCTCGATATTCGTTTACTCCATCATAGTTGTTCAAGATGTATCGATGTGCCTGCTCTCTTTCATCAAAGCCTAGTCGTATCATTTCGCACTTCCCTACTGGTCTACCCGCTGTTGATAATATAAATAATGGATCTTCCTTCTCCATTGACCCAGCATTTCTAATCGGTCTATTTGACCTCGTTTCTACACCTTCAAAGTATCTGGAGCAGAAGGTCAAACACTCATCCGCAATGTATCCTTTTGCGATTGATCCCTCTGGGCGACTAAGGTTGTGCATATAGTCCTTAAGTCGCTTAAGGAACCTAAACCAATTATATGATTAATCTTTATTCAACATATTAGTAGCATAATTGTATTATTTAATAAAAGCAAAATTTTCACACTAACCTTTCGATTGGGTGCATCCATCGGTATTGTACTGGACCAGCCAATCTAGCTTCGTGAGCGAGATGAATATTCAAGTGCACCATAACATCAAAGAATGAAGGTGGGAAAAGCCTTTCCAACTTGCAAAGTGTTAAGGTAACAGTTTCACCAAGCCTTTTGTACTCCTCTGCCTTACCAACTTTGCTACATAAGTCTCGATAAAATGAACATAATTCTGTCAACACAATGATAACATTTTTAGGAAAAATACTATGCACTGCAATTGGAAGAAGTTGTTGCATCAAAATATGGCAGTCGTGACTCTTCATTCCTGATATTTCTCGTTGATGGACATACGTTGATATATTATTGCTGAGCCCATCTGGCACCTTCACCCCCCGTAAAATTGTGCAAAACAATTCTTTGTCAGCGTTAGACATTGTGTAACATGTTAGAGGTATGAATAATTTTTTTTCCCGTCAATGAACTTTGGATGAAGATCAAATCGAATATCCATTTCTTTCATATCTAAACGTGAGTTCACATTATCCTTTGTCTTGTCTTTTATACCCAACAATGGTCCAATGACACTATCACATACGTTTTTCTCAATGTGCATTACATCTAAATTGTTACAGATTAAACTAAATCTCCAATGTGGCAAATCAAAGAATATGCACTTCTTTTTCCAATTAAATGGGAGTTGTGTATCTTTTAACCGCCTTGGGGGCCTCTTCTTCCCACTGTTGTCAACTTTACCTTTCCCAAATAAGGAAATTTAACACCTTGCAGCTGTTCCAATATGTCAAAACCTAATAATTGCTTAGGCTGAGGTCTATGTTCCTCATGGCCATCAAAATTTCTTTTATCTCATCGAAATTTGTGATCTTGTGGAAGGAACCGACGATGGCCCAAATAAACGCTCTTCCTTCCATATTTCAGCCGGCGAGAATCAGTATCTTGGGCGCAACATGGACAAGCTAAAGCACCTTTGGTACTCCACCCCGAGAGAGCTGCATATGCTGGAAAATCATTAATAGTCCACAACAAACATGCATGTAGCTTAAATTTTTCCTTCCTGTAACCATCGTAAGTCATAATGCCAGTGTACCATAATTCTTTCAACTCTTCTATCAGTGGTTGCAAATATATATCTATATCATTCCCAGGTTGTCGTGGTTCAGGAATAAGCAAAGTAAGGATGATGAAATCCGGCTTCATGCACATCCATGGCGGCAAATGGTAAGGCATTACCACAACTGACCATGTGCTATATTTACTGCTCTTCGACTTGAACGGGTTGAATCTGTCAGATGCTAACCCAACTCTGATATTACGAGGTTCATTACCAAAAGACGGATAAAGCTTGTCAAACTCCTTCCAAGCTTTTCCGTCAGCTGGGTGTCGTAACCTTTGGTCTTCTGTACGGTTCTCATGGTGCCATGTCATGCTTAATGAGGTTTTTGACGACATGTATAACCTTTGCAACCTTGGGATCAAAGATAAATGACGCAATGTTTTGGCTGGGATTTTCTTGTCTCCTGGTGTATATCTAGATTCGCCACATTATTTACAAACCGTTGCGTTCTCTTCTTCCTTCCAATACAACATACAATCATTTGGACACGCATCAATCTTGTTGTAGTTGAGCCCCAAGTCCTTCATAATCTTCTTTGTTTCGTATAAGCTTTTTGGCACCATATTCGGCTCGGGAAAGGCCTCTCGCAATACCTCTAACAACATTGAGAACGATTTATCGGTCCAATTGCAGAGGGACTTTATATGATAAAGTCAAAGAATTAGAGACAGCTTAGTAAACTTCACACTTCCTGGATACAACTCCTTATTTGAGTCTTCCAACGGTTGATCAAATTTATCTGCCTCTATATTCACTCCTCCTATATGGTCATTTATGACACCATCTTCAACTTCTTCATTTATATAACTTTCTCGCATCTCATTTAACATGATGCGTGTAACATCATATGTTTCACCTTCAGTTCTCTCCACGATGTCATCCCGAGGAAGTGTACGTGAAGATGAGCCTTCTCCATGGAAAGTCCATTTTGTATAATTCCATTGAAAACCATTACATATCAGATATTCTAAGACTTCATCTGCAGTCCTCCATAGTTGATTTATGCATTTTACACATGGGCATAGGATCCGATCCCCTCTGCATGACGAACTAGAAAATGCATATTCAATGAATTTGTTGACCTCTAGTTTGTATTGTGAAGACACCCTAAATAATGGATCCCTTGAATATCCAATCCAATTCCTAGACATAGCTTTCACACGTATCTGCTACAAATAAAACACCATACAGGTTTTTAAGCATAACAGAGTAACTTCAATTGTTATTTTCCATTATAAGCTAAGAGAGCAGATTTCTAAAACACTACAATGTAAAAATGTGATATTGATAAACAAGAAGAAGCTACAACATGAGCTAGGAATTGAGTTCTCTTTAAGCTATTCTTGCACAAAACCAACAAGAATTCTTCAGGATAGAGGGGGAGAGAGAGAGAGAGAGAGAGAAATTATCTGAATGTGTAGGACTCTCTCTCTCTCTCTCTCTCTCTCTCTCTCTCTCTCCTTCCTGTTCTTTTCTTATTGCTGCTTCTCCACCTATATCTTCTTGTTAAACAAGTCAAGAGGTAAGATCCCATTGGTTGATTCTACTTGGGTTAATTCTTAATGTATTAATATCTCTATTTCTAAAATAAAAATATTTACAATTAATCTAAAAGCATATATAACACTCAAGCCCTCTAAAAAATTAGTTTTTCTACAATTCAATCCTTCCACTTTATAATATCATAAAATAGATCTATAGGCCTGATTTTATTATTGTCATATAAAAAGAATATCAACTAAATGGGCATGAAAATAGTTTCTAAAATACCCTTAACAAACACTCATTCCTGTCGGTTGGTATTCCAATGATGCCATCGTTGCTAATGTTACCGGCATCTTGGAGAAGGACTAACAGGATCTGGTTATCCAAGATGGATCTGAAGCAGAGGAGAAAGGAAATGTAATGGCGATAGCTGTTACCCAAAATGTAACAGGATCTGGTTATCCATCGTTGCTAAACGTTAATGGCAATGGCTGTTACCCAAGATGTAATGCATGCTAAGCCAGCATTGGGATTCAGAAAGGATTTGATATTTAGAAAAACAGGGACCATCTGTGTTGGCATTCGATGAAGTTCCAAGAACAGATTCAAAAAATAATGAGAATCAGAGAGAAAGGAATCATACCTGGTGGGAATCAGAGAGGAAAACACTTGCGGTGGAGTTCGCAGGAGCTTCTTCTATCGGTGGGAATCAGAGAGGAAGTGGAGTTCGTCGGAGCTTCTTGTAATGATGAGAATCAGAGAGAATACGAAGAGACATGCGGTTAGGGTTATACAGAAAGAAGAGAAAAAGAAGAGTGATATGCTTTAAAAAATAATGAGAATCAGAGAGAAAAGGAAACGTACCTGGTGGGAATCAAAGAGGAAAACACCTGCGATGGAGTTCGTCGGAGCTTCTTCTATCGGTGGGAATCAGAGAGGAACACACTGCGGTGGAGTTTGTCGGAGCTTCTTGTAATGGTGGGAACCAGAGAGATCTCAGCGGTGGAGTTCATCGGTTCTTCTCATGGAAAGAATACAAAGAGATGTGGTTATCATTATGCAGAAAGAAGAGGAAAAGAAGACTGATATAATATACCGTCAACAAGGAAAGAAGCCCGCGAACAGTTTCACCACCAAAAATACTTTCCGCCACAGGTATTAGAATACCGTGGCCATTCCCATTTTTAGCTACCAACACTCTCGGAAAGGTGGCTCTGTTACCTTATGAACACTTCACCGGATAGTGCCATATTTGTTTCCTTCTGATTTCTGCATTGGACGCCAAATGAGGCTTGACTAAAAATCAAACTAGAAACCTTAATTTCTCACAGAATTAGGAATGGAAACATTAATCAGGAACTGGTATCTTCCCAATCTGAGTTGGGATTCTTGGAAAAGAGTGATGTGCCATGGCCAATGAGATGTACCCTTGTAATAGACAAATGCATTAAATAGAGAAGAATAAACGTTTCATATGGATGTAATTCCAGGCCCAACCTCCTAACCGAGCCCGAGCCCGAGCCCGAGCCCGATTTGTAATTAGAACTTTGCTCTTGCATTAGGCGTTCAACCCAAACCAGCTTAACCTCAGTGATTCCTCCCAGTTTTGCCGGGCTAGGTTTGTTTTTATATTGTAGGTGGCATGAAGCCTGGCACTTAGCGGCACTCATCTTTGTCAACCAACCCAACTAATTGCAATCTCTAGTTCAATGGTAATAAAATTTAGTATTATTTTCCCTTTCATTTTGATTGGTTTTATTTAATTTAATTATATATTTTACAATTTAAAGCACTGATATTTAATTGACCCCCCTTCCTCTCTCTCTCTCTCTCTCTCTCTCTCTCTCTCTCTCTCTCTCTCTCTCTCTCTCTCTCTCTTCATTTTAGCTTGCTTCAGACGCAGCCATAAAAAACTATAGAAATTGGACCACATGAAACCAGATTTTATGGTTTAAGGTCAATTTTTGCAATTGAGATTTTGACACAAGCCCGTTAGGACCATAACTTATCTGGGATCCAGAAAGTTCGAGAAGACAGAAACTTGGGCCTATCACTGTGTGGAGATCATTACCAAATCAGAAAATCTTTCAAGTCACCTGAGGTTTTCCCATTTGAAGGATGTAAAATGTATGTTAATCTTATAATGGAAAGGTTTGACTGATCTGAGACCCAAGGGCAAAAGGAAATTTTTTTTCCTTTGGTTAAGAAGGAATGCATCTACCTCAAAAAAAAATAAAAATAAATAAATAATCCTTTGGGAATCTGTGTCAAGTATAATCAAATAGATTATTTTTTGCCAGGTTCAACCCTTATGTTGGACATCGATCCTTTGCAATTTAAGGGGGGCAGTCATCGGTCGGAAGAATGCCAACTGGTTATGGACTAATTAAAAAACCAAGACCATTAACGGATTAATGACCATTAAAACTAAATCGATGGAATTATATATATATATATATATATATATATATATATATACATCAAATATATATATATATATATATATATATATATATATATATATATATATATATATATATATATATAAACCAAAAAATGAATTGTGTCTTTATTTTAAAAAAAAAATTTCCAATTCTTGGCATCCAAACATAACGAAGTATGTCAAAACCACACGATGTCGACCAATTAGCTAGCCCTAGGCCATGTGCAATAACAACTGCGAATAATTCATCGGAATTGCAAAGGGAGAGAGGGCAAAAATATCCTTATGTATAGTGATTGCTAATTGACAGTAAGGATCTTGGTCACTCAAAGTGCATCATCACGCATCCCAATGCACTTTGAGTGCCTCAGACTACAGAAGATCCTGGTTTGATTGAGAATGAGAGCCTTGGCAGTAGGGTGCATTAATAGCTACGGGAATAACAATGCGGTGGGTAATAATATATTTATAGCTACGGGAATAACAATGAGGTGGGTAATAATAAATTTATGGCTACGGAAATAACAATGCAGTGGGTACTAATATTTATAGCTACGGGAATAACAATGTCGTGGGTAATAATATATTTATAGCTACGGACATAACAGTGTCGTGGATAATAATATATTTATAGCTACGGGAATAACAGTGCCATGGGTAATAATATATTTATAGCTACGGGAATAACAGTGTCGTGGGTAATAATATATTTATAGCTACGAAAATAACAATGCAGTGGGTAATAATATATTTATAGCTACGAAAATAACAATGTAGTGGGTAATAATAGATTTATAGTTACGAAAATAACAATGCGGTGGGTAATAATATATTTATAGTTACGAAAATAACAATGCGGTGGGTAATAATATTTATACCTACGAAAATAATAATTATGTAGGTAATAATATATTTTAGCTACGGTAGACAATTGTTCATAGCTATATATTATTTTAGGCTACGGCTAATATATTACCGTAGCTAAAACCCGTAGCTAAAAATAGGAATTGTTGTAGTGTGTTAAATGCTTGTTGTCTCACTTTGTTTTCCTAGTAAATTTGGATGATAACCAGTTTGGGTGACCAGAGGAAAAATGATCAAAATTCAAGTTAGGTAAATCACCAATATATATATACGTAGATATATGTATATATATATATATATTAACTATAATCATATAGTTAAATTTGAAACATACATAAAATGACCATGCGTACCTTGTTAGCAGTAACTCGAAGTTATGAAGGAGGGTTGAGTCATGTTGGTACACTCTCCTTAAGACAGTATTTGTCCTCTATTGGTGCAGTAGGTCTCCTGCAAATCTGCCTCCAAGATAAAACAACCCCTTATGTAGGATACCCACCCAGCGTGCACACACTGACAGGTATATGCAGACCCGACGGCTAGGATCAACTCCTTTGGAAGAACACCGGGTTTCTTCTCTTCGATTAAACAGAATATGAAGAGAGAGAGTTGAAGAGGGAGAGAGGGAGAGAGAGAGAGAGAAATCAATACGATTTCGGATGAAAATGAAGCATGGGGTCGGGCTCTATTTATAGGGCCCAAGTACCTCTTGGATGTGTCCAGATGGAACGTCCAGATTAATCCAGATCTCCGATCCTGTGATCAACGGTCCAAATGGCACCCTTTTAAGTGTAGAGATACATCTCTACACATGAACCTTTCCAAAAGGGTATCCAGGTAGGGGTGTGTCCGAATCCGACAAAACCCCATACCCATACACATAGCCCATAGCCCGCGGCGGGAGGCCCACGCCCACGCCACGTCGCGATCGCGGTCGCGGTGGCAGTCCGGTCCGACGCTCGCGCGTGTGTGAATCAACCAAACATTGCTTCCATTTTGGGGCTCAAAAGATATGCGACACTCCTTACAAATAAAGACCTCTCCTCCACAATCCTTAAGCAATGTGAGACTAAAAAGTCCTACATTGGAAAGGCCAACTCAAAACCAAAAAAATGAAATTCCTGCCCAAAACGAAAACCAAATTTTGGAACTAAAACAAAAGGGCAAAAATTTAAATTTAAATATTTTAAAACTTTATTTGGAAAAACATTTTTACTTTTAACTTTTTCCAACAACACATAACATAAGGCACTTACAGAATTTGAAAAATAAGATATACGGCTAGTCATGCCACAAATCACTCTCCTTAAGATTAAATTCACCCCTTATGTGCAAAGAGTTCCCGTGAAATAATCCCCAAGATAAAACAGCTCCAGTAATTTGAAGCATCTTCCGCTTAGGTTGCACTCCAAGAAGTAGTCTTCGTCAGAATCTTGACGGCAACAATTAACACTCAAGGAAAAACAGAATTTTTCTTGCATTTAAAACAGAGTAAGGTTGGAGGGAGAGAGAAAGAGAGAGGTCTACATGAACTTGAATATGTATGTAATTTTATGCCTTAGGACTGTCCTCTTATTTATAGATGATGAAATGTCTATCCAATGGGTACAAATGAGAGGTCCATCCATTTGATGGGTTATGATGAGTGGGTACATCCTTTAAATGGATGGTATAAGTTTGATCTCTCAATGATCATATAGATCAACGGTTGAGATCACACCTTTTGAATATGTATATGTACAAAACCATGTATAGGTACCTATTCAAGTATATATACCTCTACGTATTTAAATATGTAGAGTCATACCTTTAGCAAAAAATATAAGCCAACGGATCCACACCCGCACCCGCATCCGCATCCGCACCGTATAAGTCTCCTCAATCTTGTTTTCCTTAGCAATGTGGGACTAAAAGAGTCCTACAAGCTAAACCAACCAAAAAACACATTGTGGGAATTTTTCAAAACTAAAAACCCAAAAGAGAAAATTTTGAAACTTTTTGTTTGTGTTTTGAAAAAACCAACACTACTTTCCTCTATTGGTTTATATGAAAAGCTCATAATGACTTCTGATCTTCAATCAAAAAGAATGGTCTCCTCTTGAAGTTATTAAGAGAGCTGAAGTTGCGTTCGAGGAATTTTTTTCAAATCAACTGTGCTTTCCGTACTCAAGGCTAAGCAACAATAATCCAAACTATCATAAACATTTCTGGATCCCTCCTTCACTAGGAGTTATTAAAGTCAATACTGATGCTAGTATGGCTAATTCCAATAGTGGTTTGGGTTATATTTTCAGGAACTCTGCTGGGGAAGTTATCAAGGCAGTCTCAATCGCTTCCTCTTTCCCTTCTGTTAAATGCGGCCAAGCTCTTTCTATTAGAGTTGCTCTTCTTCAAGCTACTGATAATGGGATTAGATTTAATTCTTCCAGAATTAGATTGTCAGGAAATCATTAAAGCTATTCATCTGGATGCATCGCTGGGAGATTTTTCTATTCAGCCCATTCTTGCTAATATTGCTGCTATTTGTTCCCCTTTCTCAAGTTGTTTGTTTGTCTTTATTCTTAGGGGAGCTAATCAAGCTGCTCAGTTCTTAACTAGGAAGGCCCTCACCTATTCAGGAGAGGTGTGTTGCCCTGTTTCCTCACCTCGGCTTCATGAATTGGTTGTAAATGATGCTCTTGCTTGCTCCCATATTTCTTATCAATGAATTCCTCCCCCCCAAACCAAAAAAAAAAAAAAAAAAAAGAGAAAACAAGAAGAGTTTGTACAAGAGTTCATTAAAAAGAAAAAGAAAAAAAAGAAAGTAATATCCTTGGCCTTTATGTATGTTGCTCTTAAATATATGATAGATAGCTTAATTAAATAAATCCTCTCATAAATAATGTTAGCATTAACTCCTTGATTTTTTTTTTTTTTTTTTGGTGAAACAAAAATCTATTGAAAATCAGAAGCACGGGTGTAACCCGAGGCTTCACCCAAACAAAGGTTGAGAAGCCAAAGAGAGGAGTTTGGCCAAATAGTCTTCCCCGAAAAAGACTCGGCCTTCCTGGCCAAGGTGTGGGCCGTATAATTGGCTTCCCTTAGAATATAAGAAACATGGCAATTTACACATTTGAAGATCAGAAAAATTATGTCTTCCTTAATAGGCTAACAGATAGCCTCACAAAGGGAAGATTGATTGCAGATGCATTGAACCAGATCCTTACAATCAAATTCTAGCAAGATGTTTGTAAAACCTTCTTCCAAAGCTATTTGATGAGCCGATCGAATAGCTAGAGCTTCATAATAAAAAGCTGATGAACAAATTTTTTTTTGAGAATAAGCTCTAATCGCATTGGCCTCCTCATCACGAACAATAATACCAATACTACCTATAGAGGACTCGACATCAAAAGTAGCGTCAATATTTATTTTATAGAATCCTCTAGGAGGAGTGCAAAACTGATCAGGAATAGATCTTCTCCTATTACTCATTTCCTTTTCGCAAATGATTGTCTTTTGTTTTCTAAAGTAAATCTGAATGAGATCAGTCATCTCAAAGATTGCCTGGACCTTTATTGTAAGGCTTAAGGTCAAAAAATCAATCTAAAAAAATCAATGATCACATTTAGCCTAAATACTCAGACTAAAATTAAAAGATGGTTTTCAAAGATTCTGAAAATACCTTATGGAGATGGACTGTCTAAATACTTGGGTTTACCTTCTGAGTTTGGCATCTCTAAGAAAAGTTGCTTTCAAGAAATTCAAAATCGAGTATCAAAGAAGATAACAAACTAGAAAAGCTCTCCATTATCACAAGCGGGTAAACAGATTCTTACTAAATCAGTGATTCTTTCAATATCAAACTATGCTAGCTCACACTTTAAACTCTCCATCTCTCATCATAACTTCATCAGGAGAAATGCTGTGGATTTTTTCTGGAATTATGGGAAGAAGAAAGGTATTCACTTGCTGGGTTGGAACAAACTATGCAAATCAAAAGAGAGAGGTGGACTTGGCATCAGAGATCTGGTCTTCCCCCTCCTCCTCTTGGGCTTTATTCTTTAAAAGTCTTTATTTTCTTTGAAAAATTTTTTGCAAGCAAAATTCGGAAGCAATCTTTCTTGGGCGTAGAGGAGTATCAATGAAGGGAGATTTTTTCTTTCCAAGGGCCGGGGCTTATATGGCAAGTGGGCAATGGGAGTAAAATCCGAATTTGGGATGATTGTTCGATCCCTTCTTTATCCGGATCAAATCTTTCTATCTATAAACCCATGAATTGTGACTTATTATGGATTTCCAAATTAATTGACCAATCAAATAGAATATGGAAACTTCATATTTTGGAGGATTTTTTTCCTAATGAGATTATTAGGGAAATTCTCAAGATTCCAATTAGAATATGCTACTTAGAAGATAAACTTATTTGGAATGCCAACAGATTTGGTAAGTTCTCTGTTAAATTGGCTTATTATCTTATCTCTAATTATTTAGAAGATAGGAACAGTGAGTTGGCTTCCTCGTCAAAGACTAGTACATGGAGTTTGGTTTCTATTGAGATTTGGAAAAGGATTTGGTCATCCATTACTCTCCCAAAAATAAAGAATTTTCTATCCAGAGCATGTAGTCATGTATTCATGTTAATGGTGGCGGTAGGAAATGTTGAGCTCAGCTGGAGTCTATAGACCATATTCTATTGTTCTGTCCTTTTGCTAAAGTGGTGTGGTTTGGATCCTCTCTCAATCATAAGGTACCTGATTCCGCTCGTCTTAAGCTTCATCAATGGATGACACAATGGAATGATTTATTCAATCAGAATAGAAACAATGGTCGTTTGGTTTGATCCTTTGCTTCCTTTATTATCTAGTGTCATTGGAAGGAGAGGAATGATTCCATATTCCACCATATCCATAATTCTCTCATTTTAATTATTGAGAAAGCTGAATCGATTTTTCGGGAGTTTGCCTCTAGTCATGGCCAGTTGAAAGGAATTCTTGCTAGCAATGGGAATACTCCTTGATTTTTAATAGAATCGGAAATGAGCCACGTGTTTCGGCCCTGATCCGTCCTGTGGGTCCTCTCCGTGCTGACTGGACCTGCAAGACAAGGAAAGGCAAAGAAGGGGGGCTGGATGCCCCGGGTCCACTCCGATGCCAAAGTTAGGCTTTGTGAACAGTCAATGGGCTCGGTGTCGAGCCCACTAAAATATTATAAAGTGTGGGGTGAGGTGAGATTTTCCAACCGATGTGTCAAAGCGTGGATCCCAAGGAGTAATAAATGAGTAGTAAATGTTGTCTGTGTCAAAAAACCTCGGGATTTGCCCTATTTATAGTGAATAGTGTGAAATCCTAAAATACCGATTCTACCCTTTGTTCTTGTGCTTGAGGGGCAATATCGATTTTACCCTTTGTTCTTGTGCTTGAGAGGCCTTTTTATGCCGAATAGGGGATCTCCACGTGGCTCTGAGATTGAGTCCTACATGTCAGGGTTGTAGTTGCCAACGTGGCGTAATTCCCTAACACTTGCCTCGTTGCCCTGCCGAATCTGTAGGGTTCGGTTGAGTAAAAAATATAGAGACGGTTCCTCCCCCTAACAACTTGCCTCGTTGCTCTGCCGAAATCGGAAGGGTCGGTTCATGTACGCAGTAGACCCCGCCGAGGGGACAGGGCGTTGTAGTTGAGAGCGCGTCGGTGTTTGGCGAATAAATGGGGGCTCGGCACCGTGGTGGCCACTGCGATTGGGCCACATCGGTCAGTACTAAAAATCCCGATCCGGGGCCGAGGTGGGCACTGAGGCCAATACACATCGGTCATGTAAGAACCGTGCTTTAAAACCTGGTTTAACCATGGTTTTATGCGATGGCAGGTGCCCCAATCATAACCGGACCGGAAAGCGAAGCCGGGCAAGGGACCGCGCAAGAAGCCGGGTGAAGAACCAATCATTTTCGTGTACGAAAAATGTGTAAAATTGGCTAAGTTCATACCGGTCTCACCATACCGGTTTCACCATACCGGATGCACTATAGTGCAACCGGTATGGTATACCGGTCTCACCCATACCGGTCTCACCATACCGGATGCACTATCCTGCAACCGGTATGGCATACCGGTCTCACTATACCGGTCTCACTATCCTGCGACCGGTATGTGCGAGACCGGATGTGTTCGAGCTGTGTTTCTCTCAAAAATAGAAACTTAAAGTTTCCATATGAGGGGGGCGTGTTTTGGACGGCCTCCCCTATTAATAGAGGGGAGACGCTCAGTGAACCCCTTTGTTCGAAGGAGTTGAGGGTTCAAGGAGGTTGACGCCGCCAAGGAAGGAGCGCCGGTGGGGAACTCGCCGCCAACGACAACCGCACCGGTAAAGTGCTCTATCCTTCCCTGTAGGGTTGTTTATCGGATCGAGGCCGCGGCGTGTGAGATCTGATGGAAAATGCTTAGATTCTTTCGCCTCTTTCGGATCCGGTTGGTTTTGGCCTTCTAGCCAAGATCCGTAGGACCCTTCGAGACCGGACCTTAGCGGATGATAGGTGAAACCTTAGGGAGCTACCGTGGAGACCTCGATCTCGGAAAATCACGCGTAGGGTATATCCTTGGGAAAGTCCCGCGGTATGGGCCGCGGGATACCCCTGGCACCATACCGGCGCACTCGGCCGGATCCGAGTGGGACCGATGGTGCATCCCGGTATGCATACCGCCGGCACCATACCGGTCGCACTCGGTCGGACCCGAGTGAGACCGGTATTGTGCATCCGGTATGCATACCGGTCTCACCCATACCGGTCTCACCATACCGGTCTCACCATACCGGTCCACTATCCCGCGACCGGTATGTGCGAGACCGGTATGTGTTTTGAGCCCCGTTTGCCCGGGAAAGCCGGGTTTGGCTTCTAAAACCTAATAAATGGAAATTAACATGAAAATATGGTTGTGTAGGACTTGTATGTGAAACTCGACGCCGAAAAGGATTAACACCACGCGCCGGTAAGGGACAAGACCGAAACTTAAATTAAAGATTTAATTATAAACCTTAGAGAGCTCTTTAATTTTTTGTATCAAATTATATGCTTGTTTGATGGATTGTGCATATCACATGTCATGTAGTGTAACTTCTATTTGATTTATCTGTTCATGCATTCATATGCTAGGTGTGATGGATGTTGGACAGTGATTGTTTTAGTTGGAGTGTGGAATGGGAAGGGCGGGGCCTGGGATCATTCCTCACCCCGACGCCTTCAGAGCACCTTATCTTAGCATGCTTGGTATGGGTGGGGTATCGGGGGAGGCTATGGCAGGTGGTCTCCGATGTTGACGTTGATCGGCCAGCTGATGCGGCATGGTGATCTCCGATGTCGACGTGACCGGCCATGACGCCTAGCTCTATCCATGCCATAGGGGCGATGTTGGGATAGGACCACTTGCGTATAGTTCCATCTTGGTATGCTTGTTGCGGGTAGGGTATCGGGGGAGGGAGGTATTGTGGTCTCCACCGGGCCGCACGCCTAGCTCTATTCCATGCCGAGACGGCTGACTAGGGTGGAGCCTACTTGTATTGACATCTAGGACTGGTTAGAAACGAACCCACTTGCAAGCCCTGCCAATAGGGGTTTAGGTATTGGTACGGTATGGGGTATCGGGAGGAGGACGTGGGATTGTGGTTCTTCCCGCCCGCCATACTCGAGTCCTACTCTATACCGGAGTGAGTGATTGGGGCAACAAGAGTAGTGTGGTAGGAGCCCGACTATTGGGTGTGCTCACACTCTGCATGGAGGTGCGGTGGCCGCTAAAACCTTACCATAGCACAATGCAAGTTATACCCGGCCCAAAGTGTAATGTTAACCATGCAGTGGAGTTGCATTGGTCTTGTGCTTTACGAGCTGTGTTGTAGCTCACCCCGAAATATATCTCTTTCAGATTTGGATGGGTATACGGTGGAGGACCGTGACCGCCCCAGCCTACGGCGATGGCTGCCCCGGGAGACACAGAGTGTGGAGGACGAGCAGATGCGCTATGCGAGTGCTCCTTCGTGTCTTTCCTCTTTGATTTGGTTATTTTCAATTAAAGCTTGTAATAAAATATTATTTAAATTCGATGGATGATGGAATAACCGGATTAATTATTTAATTTATTATTTAGTTCAGCTCATTGATATATTATTTCCGCCGCTAGTATTACTCTGGTTTTTGATGGTTTGCTCAGGGATGATTGGTTGACACGGTCTTTCGAGATCCTGGTGTGAACCGTGGTTTATTACCGGTTCACTCACACTTCTGGTTCAGCCGGAATTGGGGTGTGACAGGTCATTCTGAGGATTTTGCCGAGGCCGTCATGTGTCGGTCACGTGATCCGAGCCATTTGACCGATGTCGGCACTGCGGCCAATACACATCGATCATTCTGAGGATGATGCCGAGGCCGTCACGTGCCGGTCACGTGATCCAAGCCATGTGTACCGACCCTGAACATTTCCGCCATATGTTCACCTTCAATGACTACTACCGGTCGGGGTGGTATTACTTCGCCAAAAGACCTGAGTTTAGCGACCTCCTAGCAGATAAATCGACCTCGATCAAGCTGTGGAAGAATAAGTTTTTCTATATCCGAGGTGATAACGTTATGTTGGAGAATGTTTGGAAGAAATTGGATGCTGAGGCATTCAACACGGACTCACCCTTGTTGCCCGAGGAGTCTGAGATGCTGCGGCGTGCTTGGAGTACCGAAGGGGCTCAGATCCGGGTGGCTGAACTGAGGGACCCCCTCGTTTTGCATGAAAACCGTCTTTGTGTGTATTGTTTTGTCTTAAAATGGCCGATGTGGTCCCTACTAACTGGGCTGATTCTGTTTTTGTGTTTTGCAGTGAAACTAAGCAAAGACTATCTGCTAGAGCTAAAGCAAAAGAACGATGCTAGGAAGGAGGCTGCGGCGAAAAGGGCCCAGGAGGAGCCGGCGTCGAGGGTCACAGTGGGTCAGGCTGGTGCCGAGGGGGACCTCACCAGACGGCCCTCCAAAAGGACTCGTAAGATTTCTCCCGATTCTGCCTTGGCCGCCGCCGCGCGCGTCTATGCAATGTCTCTGACGCCTCGGTACCGTGTACTTGATTTTTTAGGGAAAGGGGTCGCCGCTACCGTGTCGGAGGCTGTTCTGGCATTGGGAGAAACGTCGGAGATGAGCGCGGCTCTGCAGCAGACGCCGGTGCACGCCCGGACCTCACCATCTGCTCCTGCTGAGAGGCCTAGAGTGCTTCAGGGGGTGGGCGGTGTCCGAGGCGAGGTTATGCGCATCCCCCTGTTGGGACCCTCCCCTCGCGACTGCACCGGGGACGAGCGAGCATTCCGCCCTGATTGGGCACTTACCAAGGAAGACACGGCCATGGGAGACATCCGGGCCGCGAGGGAACTGTTGCGAGGAGCCATTCTTCCTCGGGACCGGTCATTGGTGCAGGAGCTCCCTATGCCTTCACTTATCTCGGGGGCAGATACACTAGGTGCATCGGTAAGTTGCTTTCTTCGTTCGATTCCATCTTGCTGATTCTTTGTTCGTCTTTTTAGCGTTAACTATTGTAGTCGTGATTTCGATGCAGCTCGGCGTGTACCTTGAGACTTTGAAAGAACGCGCCGAGGAGACGGCGCGTAACTTGGCCGAGACGGACAGCAAGTTGCACTCGGCCGAGGAGGCGCGGGACGACGCCAGAAGACAGCTTCGGTATAAAGAGCGGGAAGTGACTGTCGTGACTACCAAAGTCACTCGTCTTGTGTGAGACAACGCCAAGATGCTCGAAGACAATCAACGTCTTGAGGACGAGGCAAGGGCACGGGAGGAGCGGATCGGTCAGCTGAAGCTGGCTCTGGATCGGGCGAAGAGTCATAGGTCTCGGTGGCGGGACGGTTATCTGAAGGTGCGCTCCCTCGCGGCCAATAAGGTACGGCTGTATCAAAAGTTCGAGGACTTCAAGGAGCTGGTGGGGCGGCTCTCCCTTCAGAGCTTCACTCAGGGGGCGCTTGCTCTGAAGGAGTTTGTGGACGAGAAGGTGTCGGGTATAGACTATACCGGCGCCGCGTGCCTTGTTCCTGATGAGGACGAAGTGGAGATCCCCGAGGTAGACGATGATGAGATGCTCCGGCGACTTGACGAGGTTTTCGAGGGTGAGGATCCTCCAGCCTCTCCAGATGTAGATGGGACTCCGACGACCCCTCGGGACGGTGCTGCCTCTGCAATGGGTCCGCCTCCCACTCCCAGAGGTTCTCTACATTCTGGGCTGTGTGTAGTTGTTGAAGGTAGCTCTGGTGATATTGCCAGCGAAGAGGCGAACCCTCCTGACGGAAATACTTAGAAAATTATATGTATTTTTTTTTTACACCGATGTAATCTTCTCTTTGCACAGAATGAACTGAATGCCTTTGGACGTAATCTTGTGTACTTGCTTCCTTTCCCGCTCTCTGCTCTCTTTGAAGGTTCATGTTTGTCTACCCTCCTCGGCCCAAGGGGTTGTCATACTTGGTGAAATCATTGGGTCGAATGGGTTTCACATCAGCACGGGGCCGGGATGATATCCGTATCGGCGCGGAGTCGTGTCTACCCTCCTCGGTCCAAGGGGTTTCCACACTTGGTGAAATCCTTGGGTCGAATGGGTCTCACATCGGCACGGGGCCGGGATGATATCCGTATTGGCGCGGAACCGTGTCTTCCTACCTCGGCCCAAGGGATTTTCATACTTGGTGAAATCTGTGGGTCGAATGGGTCTCACATCGGCACGGGGCCGGGATGATATCCGTATCGGCGCGGAGCCGTGTCTACCCTCTGCGGCCCAAGGGGTTCCCACACTTGGTGAAATCCTTGGGTCGAATGGGTCTCACATCGGCACGGGGCCGGGATGATATCTGTATCGGCGCGGAGCCGTGTCTACCCCTCCTCGGTCCAAGGGGTTTCCACACTTGGTGAAATCCTTGGGTCGAATGGGTCTCACATCGGCACGGGGCCGGGATGATATCTGTATCGGCGCGGAGCCGTGTCTACCCTCCTCGGCCCAAGGGGTTTTCATACTTGGTGAAATCCGTGGGTCGAATGGGTCTCACATCGGCACGGAACCGGGATGATATCCGTATCGGCGCAGAGCCGTGTCTGCCCTCTGCGGCCCAAGGGGTTTCCACATTTGGTGAAATCCTTGGGTCGAATGGGTCTCACATCAGCACGGGGCCGGGATGATATCCGTATCGGCGCGGAGCCGTGTCTACCCTCCTCGGTCCAAGGGGTTTCCACACTTGGTGAAATCCTTGGGTCGAATGGGTCTCACATCGGCACGGGGCCGGGATGATATCCGTATCGGTGCGAAGCCGTGTCTACCCTCCTCGGCCCAAGGGGTTTTCATACTTGGTGAAATCCGTGGGTCGAATGGGTCTCACATCGGCACGGGGCCGGGATGATATCCGTATCGGCGCGGAGCCGTGTCTACCCTCCTCGGCCCAAGGGGTTTTCATACTTGGTGAAATTCGTGGGTCGAATGGGTCTCACATCGGCACGGGGCCGGGATGATATCCGTATCGGCGCATAGCCGTGTCTACCTAACTTGTACAATTCGTGTGGCCAAATGTGCTGGAGAATGCAGGGTATTGACTTTGTCGAAATTCATTAAAGTCACCGAAGTTGAGTCGGAAATGGCTCGTACACTAGGGGGATTTCATTGATAAAACGGTCTGAGGTGCTCTGCATTCCATGCTCTGGGCAAGGCTTGTCCTGCCATGTCCATTAAGCGGTAGGATCCCGTGTGCAGTGCTTTGGTGACCTGATATGGGCCTTCCCAGTTCGGGGCTAGCTTCCCCTGATTAGCCGGGTCAGATGCAATGGTCCTTCTGAGGACGAGGTCGCCTTCCTTGAATGATCGCGGGCACACCTTCTTGTTGTAGTGCTTGGCTACCTGCTGCTGGTTGGCTGTAATCCGTATTTGGGCTTGGTCCCTCATTTCTTCTACGAGGTCCAAGTTGGCTCGTAACCCTGGCTCATTGGTGACTGGGTTGTAATTGGCGATCCGATGGGATGCAATTCGAACCTCTAAGGGGATCACGGCATCTGTGCCGAAGGAAAGTCGGAAGGGAGATTCGCCCGTGGCTGTTTTCGGAGTAGTCCGATCTGCCCATAGTATGTGCGGTAATTCGTCCAACCACCTACCTTTTGCCCCGTCGAGTCTGGATTTGATGCCTTTCAACAAGATCTTGTTGGTGGCTTCTGTCTGACCGCTAGTTTGTGGATGCTTCACAGCGCTGCGCCGGTGCTCAATACGATGCTCCGCACAGAACGCCGTAAAGGCCTTGTTATCAAATTGCTTGCCATTATCTGTGATGAGAACTCTGGGGACTCCGTACCGGTATACAACCGACTTGATGAAAAAGTTCCTGATGGCACTTTTTGGAATGGTGGATAACGCCTCCGCCTCTGCCCATTTAGTGAAATAGTCCACCGCGACGACCACGAATTTTCGCTGATAACGCGCCGGTGGGAAAGGGCCCATGATATCCATTCCCCATGTGGCAAAGGGAATGGGGGCTGCTTCGATGGGACGGAGGGGTGCGGCCGGGAGGTGAGATACCGGTGCGTACATTTGACACTTGGAGCACCGCTTGACGTAGTTGATATAGTCTTGACGCATCTTTGGCCAATAATATCCCTGGCGTAATATCTTGTGCGCGAGTAGTCTACCCCCCTGGTGCGCACCACATATGCCCTCATGGACTTCCTTAACAGCTCGTGCCGCTTCGGAAGGACGTAAACACTGGAGCAGTGGAAACGTGAAAGCCTTCTTGTACAGGACTGCCGCTTCGATGACGTAATGGCGAGCTTTGGATTGGATTCGCCTGGCCTCTTTCTTATCTTCTGGTAGCTGACCATTGTAGAGAAAGGAAAAGATTGGATCCATCCACGACGGCTCGGACACTGTTGGTAGTATGGCCTTGGTTGTGGCATCTACGGATGAGTGGGTCAGAACCTCGGTGTATACTGAATGATCCAGATCTTTTAAGTCCGCCGAGGCCAGTTTGGATAAAGAGTCCGCCAAGGTGTTCTAGTCCCAGAGTACGTGACGCAGAATGAAGTGTTCAAATGCAGATGCGGCCTCTTGGACTTTCTTGAGATAGGCAGACATACTCGGTTTCTTTGCCTCGTAGTCTCCATTGACCTGACGTACGACCAGCTGGGAGTTGCTGGACGCTTCCACCCTCCGAGCCATAACCGCCTTGGCCAGGCGAAGTCCAGCGATAAGGGCCTCATACTCGGCGGCGTTGTTGGAGACTTGGAACATGAATCGAATAGCGCAGCGAATTTAAAAACCCTCTGGGCTGGTGAGGATGAATCTGGCACCGCATTGAGTTTTGCTTGATGCCCCGTCAACAAAAAGGGTCCATGCCTGTGGTTTCTCCTCTGAGGGTGAGTCGTGGATAGTGGGGTCTGCAGCAGGGGAAGCCTCAAGTAGGAAGTCGGCCAGCCTGGGCTTTAATGGTTGTACGAGGCTTGAAGTGAAGGTCGAACTCTCCTAACTCGACGGCCCAGTTGATGACTCGACCGGAAATGTCTGGCTTAGATAAAATCTTCTTTAGAGGTTGATCAGTCAGAACGGTGATGGAATGCGCCTGGAAGTACGGGCGTAGCTTACGTGCAGACGTGACTAACGCCAGAGCGAATTTTTCAATGAACTTATACCTGGTCTCGGCTTCCAGCAGGACCTTACTGACATAATAAATGGGGCGTTGGACGCCCTCTACTTCTTTGATCAGTACCGCGCTTACCGCTTTTGTAGAAACGGCCAAATATAACTCCAAAGTGTCGCCTACCTCGGGTTTTACCAGCAATGGGGGAGATGTCAGGTATTTCTTTAGTTCGTCGAACGCCTGTTGGCACTCAACCGTCCACTGGAAGGTCTTATTGCCCTTTAGTGTTTGGAAAAATGGTAGGCATTTGTCCGCAGAACGCGACATGAACCGACTGAGCGCAGCGACTCGCCCTGTGAGCTCTTGCACCTGTTTTATCCTGGTGGGTGCTGTCATTTCCAGAATGGCCGTAATTTTTTCTGGATTGGCCTCGATCCCACGGCTTGAAACCATGAAACCCAGGAACTTGCTCGAAGTGACCCCAAATGCCATTTTGCGGGATTAAGGCGCATTCTGTGCCATCGGAGTACACTGAATGCCTCTTCTAGGTCACGAACATGGTCGTTCTCGGTTAAACTTTTCACCAACATGTCGTCAACGTACACCTCCATGTTGCGCCCAATTTGTTCGGCAAAGATCTTGTTCACTAACCTCTGATAGGTGGCGCCGACATTTTTGAGGCCAAAAGGCATCACATCATAGTAGAAAAGGCCTTGGCTGGTCACAAAGGCTGTCTTCTCTACGTCGGTCGTGTGCATCCTAATTTGGTTATAACCAGAATAGGCGTCCATAAAGCTCAATTGGGCGTGGCCGGCAGTAGCATCGATGAGCTGGTCGATCCGGGGCAGGGGGAAGCTATCCTTGGGGCAGGCCTTGTTAAGATCGGTACAGTCAATGCAGATACGCCATTTGTCACCAGCCTTGGGGACCATGACCACGTTAGCTAGCCACTCCGGATAGTATAGTTCTCGGATGAATGCGACATCGAGCAATTTCCTTACCTCAACGTCGATGATTTGCTGGCGGGATGAGGCAAAGGACCTTCTTTTTTGTCGCACAGGTCGGCGATTAGGGTCCACATTGAGGCAGTGCTGGGCCACTTCTCTGGGGATTCCCGGCATGTCGGCCGCTGACCAGGCGAAGACGTCGGCATTGGCTTGTAAGAACGTCACGAGTGCGCCCCGTTGTGGCTCTCTAAGGGAAGATCCTATCTGTACGGTCCTGTCCGGGTTATCCTCAGCAAGGGGAACGTGGATTAGGTCTTCCGCTGGTGCACCCCTTTGCTGCTTGGGATCGTCTCTCAGATCCTCCACCTGCACCAGTAGGGCCCTTGTGGGTTTCTTGTGGTCGGTAAGCTCCGCCGAGTAACATTTTCGGGACAGTAGCTGATTCGACCTACACTCCCCCACCCCGCGAGGCGTGGGGAACTTGAGTACTAGATGGTACGGGGATGGCACTGATCGTAGAGCGATCATACCTGGTCTCCCTAGGAGACCAATGTAGGAGGAGGGGACGTCAACCACCAAAAACTTCATCGTGACCCTTGACTCCCGTGGATAAGTACCGACGCGTACCGGCAAGCGAATGGATCCTTTAACGCTTACAAGGTCCCCTGAAAAACTGATCAAGGGGTAGTCGACGGATAACAATCGATCAAGGGGAATCTCCATGCATCGAAAAGCTTGCCAGTAGATGATGTCGGCGGAGCTTCCCGTGTCCACCATGATTTTATACTCGTCGCTATCTTCAATTCGGAGGGTGATGACAATGGCGTCTTCATGGGGTAGTTCTAATCCGCACAAGTCTTCATCACTGAATGTGAGGAAGTCCCCCGTTCGAGCCCTCTTTCCAGGCCACTCAGTTGACTTGACGCTTCGGGCGTAGGCCTTCCTTGCTTTAGCTGAGGTGTTACCGGCCGCTGGTCCGCCTGTTATAGTCCAAGTTTTCCGCCCTTGAGTGGCGGGATCATAACTGTCATCGTCCACCAAGGCCGAAGCGTCCACTGCGGCCAATAGAGGTCAACAGGAATCTTTACGGCGCTCTGTGGCCGAGGTAGGCGCTGCGGCTAACGAGGGTCGGCTGGAATCTTTACGGCCTTCTGTGGCGAGGTATGCGCTGCGGCCAACGAGGGTCAGCTGGAATCTTTACGGCCTTCTGCGACCGAGGTGGCTGCTGCGGTCAACGAGGGTTGGCTGGCGGGTGGACTCTTTCTTCTCCCTGCCCTGATCCCTGAGTCGCTGGGAATCCCTGAGCGAACTGCTGGCCTACACCGTGGGCTGGGGCGTCTGACCATATAGACGCGTTCATAGGGTATATCTTCCTCTGTTGGTGGGTCAATGACATGGAGCGGGGGGAGGTGAGTCTGGTCTTCGCGCTGCCGGGACACCCTGGGATCGGTCCGCTGCCTGGTCCTCCCTCTGGCTGCCAAGGAGTTGGGCACTCTACTCTTCTCGTGTGTCTGTTGGGGAGTACGGTCGAGCTGGCACAGAATGACACCGATGTCCCGATGCGCTGGCGTCGGCCTCCTTTCCCTCCTTTCCTCACGCTGGATAGGCTCTTGCTCGCGAGGCCTTTCTGGGTAGCGAGGCTCGGCTGGCCTATCTCTCCTTCGTTCTCCCCGGGCGGGTTCTTCCCGTATGTCCCTCCTCTCTTGCCTCCGTGGTTCTCGCTCTGGCGTTCTCGCCCTCGGTGGGGGAGGTAATCTTCTCGGATCCTCGACCATGGTAGCCGGTACTCTCGGAGCATTGTGATCTACATATTGCTTGTAATAGCCTCGCTGGATGAGGTCTTCAATTTCTGCTTATAGGTTGCGACATTCATCAGTCGTGTGGCCGATGTCGCGGTGATACTGACAGTACTTATTGGGATTGCGCTTTTTAGCTTCAGTGACTATCTTCTACGGCCTCTGAAGGTATCCATCATCCGCGATGAGAGTGTACACGTCACCGAGGGACCTGTTAAGTAGGGTATAGTGTAAGACCCGTGTCAATCTAACCCGGTCTTACCACCTTGAACCAGGTTTACCCATCATGGTCGAGTCAAATGGACCAAGGGCGTGAAGGAGATCGAGATCCCAGGTATCAAATCGACCTAAAAACACTTAAAATAAGGGAAGGGTCGCATACCCAGCTAAGCAGGGTCGGACCTCCCAAAACAGAAAGTCAGACCCTCAGTTTTGAAGGGAGGGTCAGACAGCTTAAGACCCTAGGGTCGACGGGATCATCGACCCTCCCATCGACCCTCGGATTCTGTCGAATATAGAAATTAAGAAATTTCTATATTTTTTTATTGGGATTCTTTCCTAATCTCAGAGGGACTTATTTAGGATGTTCCTACTCTATTTAAAGGACGTTCCTAAGCCACTTTCACTCCTTTCACAACCCTAATTGAATTGAGAGAAAGAGAGGAGAAGGAAAAGAGGAAGAAGAAAGGCAAGGAAGAGAACTTAGCAAAAAGGAGAAGAATTTCAGAGAAAAAGTAATCTTCTCAGGTATGGATACTAATTCCATGAGTTTCTACAGACCTTAGGTTAGTTATTGTTGAGAGTGTGATCTCAGAGAAACCCAAACCATCAATTTATGGTTAGGTTTTCATGGAAAACCATAGGAAAGTGCATGAAAGCTATCTAGGTGGGTTATACATGGTTTCAGACCATGGAATGAATGTAGAATGGAATGTAGGAGCAAGCCATAGGATTCTAAACACGAAGAATGGATTAAAAGAGGGAATTGGACCAAAGTGCACAGAGGGTCGCACTGAGGGTCGATGACCATCCGACCCTAGGTGTTCCTGACCATCGACCCTCAGTATTCGGGAAGTTCAGATTAGAGGGAGGGTCGCACCCAGGGTCGATCCTGACTCCGACCCTACCTCCGACCCTCAGTTAACAGAGTAGTTTTTAAATTCCAAATAAATTCTAATTAAATTCTATCAACTTTGTTAGGGCTTCTAACAATACAATAACACTGTAAAGGTGATTCTAAAGCTTGGAAAAGTATCTATTAGCAAGCTAAGGTGAGGAACCAGAACCCCAAACTAAATTGGTTAATAACAAACTATTTTATATTTCTTGAGTCCTATGCCATGCTTGATTCTATGCGACTATGTTTGTAATGTGCATATAGCATGCCATCCAATATTTCTATTACTTGTTCATGCATATTTACTTTATTGTTTATAACATGATGATGATGATGATGATAGGAATAGGCATGTGCTTGTATGTGTGTGGTTGATGTACTTGATGCGAGCAGGTACAGGGGAGGTGTGATGAGAACGTCAATAAACGTTAACCTTTGGCGGGTCTCAGCACTTTAGCTCTATCTCTAACTCAAGTCTTGTACATTAGCATCATCGTATCGTCATTACTTTAGCAGAACTATTATGTCGTAGAGTATTAGGGGAGGTGGTCTCAGTCCTTGTAGTTGTGAGGACAAAGATGGAAATCTTTAGAAGTCGCCACCTAGATTTAGGTCTAGGACCTTAGAAATGTGAAATCTCACCCCAAGGTAAGACTTCGATTGACTCATGACCCTTAGATTGGAATTCTGGTCCATCAGAGATTGGGTAAGCGTCAGGTTACGGTTATGGGAAGGGGTTAGGCACCCAAACCGTCCGATCGAAATCGGTCTCCTATACCTTTCCTATGCTAGACTTTATTTGTTAAGCCAAACCAAACCAAGTGGTTTGATATCATTGAACCGAATCTGTATCCATCAGATTGCCTACGTATTACGGATTTATTCCGAAAATCAGGTTCACCATCGTAGTTCAGGTGTGATTAAAGTTTATGGCTGTGATTTATACTTGTGCATGATTAAGTTTATTTGTTCAAGTTGAAATTTATGCTTGAATGGTTGAGAAATCCTATGGGTTAGGATCTGGATAGTCCATGTGGACTGATAGATAGTCCTAGTGGATCTAAGAATAACCCTATTTGGGTTGGAATGTGGATAATATCCTAGTGGATCTATCGATAGTCCAAGTGGACTAAGATGTGGATAAATATCCTAGTGGATCTATGGATAGTCCAAGTGAACTAAATGTGTAGATAACCCTATTTGGGTTAAAATATGGGGGATATCCTAGTGGATCTATGGATAGTCCAAGTGGACTAAATTGTGGATCCGAAATTGGGTTTCTCCCAAATGGCCTACGTATCCTAGGGTTTGACCTAGGAATCAGAATCCGCGTAGTTCGGGCTGGATAACCTGTTCTAGGTTAATGATTGAGAACTTATTCTAGGTTTAGGGTTTAGAACCTATTCTAGGTTTAGGGTTTAGAACGTATTCTAGGTTTAGGGTTTGCCGAGGGGCAAATCGTCCTAAATTACCCTTTTCATTCTGAATTCTAATTTTGGAAGGTTTGGCAAAGAATTCTCTTTCTTTGTTAAGGTTTTATTATTCCCATTATGCCCTTCCCAAGAATGTGGGTGCCTAAATGCACGTCCCCACGCCTAGATTGTCTTCTAGAAGTGTGCATATATGGTAGTTTGACTAGGGTGTTGCATAAAATAAGTTATTGCCAAAAAATAGAATATTCTATCTAAATATGGCACATAAAACATTTTTGGCAAAAAATTCACATACAGTAAGATTGTTTAAAAATCTTTCAAATATGGCATGTATTGCAAATAAGGCAAGAGCTTATATGGCATAATCTAGTAGGCTATCTTCTAAGCATGGCAAGACCCTAATTGCTATTTTCTTTCCATATTTAGGGTTTTCTACCCTAATTACTATTTTCTTTCCATTTTAGGGTTTTCTACCCTAATTATTATTTTCTTTTCATTTTAGGGTTTTCTACCCTAATTGCTATTTTCTTTCCATTTTAGGGTTTTCTACCCTAATCGCTATTTTCTTTCCATTTTTTAGGGTTTTCTACCCTAATTGTTATTTTCTTTCCATTTTAGGGTTTCCTACCCTAATTATTTTCTTTCTATTTTTTAGGGTTTTCTACCCTAATTGTTATTTTTCTTTTCATTTTAGGGTTTTCTACCCTAATTGTTACTTTCTTTCCATTTTAGGGTTTTCTACCCTAATTGTTATTTTTCTTTTCATTTTAGGGTTTTCTACCCTAATTGTTACTTTCTTTCCATTTTAGGGTTTTCTACCCTAATTGTTACTTTCTTTCTATTTTAGGGTTTTCTACCCTAATTGTTACTTTCTTTCCATTTTAGGGTTTTCTACCCTAATTGTTACTTTCTTTCCATTTTATAAGGTTTTCTACCCTAATTGTTATTTTCTTTCTATTTTAGGGTTTTCTACCCTAATTGTTATTTTTCAATTTATCTCTTTCCAAGACGAATATGATGAATGAAAACATTCCAACTATAGCAGTGATAGTAATCCAAACATAGCAGTAAGCATCCAAATATGGCAGTAATCATCTAAATATGACAGTAAGCATGTGGCAGACAAATATGACAATAAACATGGTGTAACATTCCAAAATAGCAAGAATCATGCAAGCATCAAGATGGTGGACATATCAACATGGAATCCAATGGTTCAGATTTAATGTCATCACATAATCATCAATTGATCATCTAATGGATCAAATTTATCAATCAATGGCTCAGGATCAAAGGCCATAATTAAATCATGTGAAAATAACTTAACATCAAATGGCCATATACAAATTTGCATTAAAAAGTTTCAAATCAATGGTCACAATTAATCACATCAAACTCCCAAGATCAGATCCAGATAAGATGGCCATAATTTGATCATCCAAAATCCATATCAATGGTCCATATTTAATCACCTTAAATTTCAAACCAATGGGATCAATTTCGTAAAGTTCTAAGCATTTCAGATCAATTTTGATCAAATGAAATTCCTACATGTAATTGATCCAATTAATTTCAAATTCCCAAGATCAGATCCAGATCAGATGACCATAATTTAATCATCCAAAATCCATATCAATGGTCCATATTTAATCACCTTAAATTTCAAACCAATGGGACCAATTTCATAAAATTCTAAGCATTTTCAGATCAATTTTGATCATATGAAATTCCTACATGTAATTGATCCAATTAATCACATCAAATTTTCAAGATCAGATCCAGATTAGATGGTGTATTGGAGTGTGCATGGGATTCGGTTAGGTATTAGTTTAGGTTCAGTTATGGCCAGTGGGTTAATGTGATAAAGATGAGGGCACAGGTGGGTGACTATCATTCATGACAGATGGACAGCATGGCTGGTGGTAGGATATTGCAATGGTGCGCAGGATGTAGGAGATAGTGGACAATGAAGGTCAATTGAGTTTTATAGAGGCATATAGCAGTTGAGTGGGAGTTAACACAAGATGATAGGGAATCAAGGGTTCGGTTGAGTGATATGCAGAATTGGTTGGGAGGTTTGTTGCGACATCAAGCTCAATGACTGAAGTGTTGCCAAGTGGTGAGGGAGATGTGAGGAGCAAATGTTGGTTCGGTGGTTTGATGCATGGATGGACAGGTGGAGACAATGGTGACAGATGTGAAGGAAGGCAGTGCTACATAGTTAACAAGAGGTTTAATGGTGGTCGATTTTGAGGGGGATGATCAACAAACAAAAGAAAAGCTAGAGTCCCTCAATCTCAAAAGAAAAGCTTACCTTGGCCGCTTAATCTTCTTCTTCGGCTTCCTCTGAGTCTCGCTCAATCTCAAATTTTCCCTCTACTTCTGTTTTTTTTTTTTTTTCTTTCAAAAGCTGCAGCCCCTCTCTTTCGGTTCAGTTCTCTCTCTCTATTCTCTTTTTTTTTTTTTTGGTTTTTCCTCCTTCTCCACCGCCTTCTCTCTCTTTTCTCCTTCTCGATTCTCCTCCACCCCTCTTCTGTTTTTTTTTTCTTTTGCTTTATTCTTTCTCTCTCACCGCCCTCTCTCCCTTTCTCGATTTCCCTTTCGGTTCCCTTCTACTTTTCTGATTTTTTTCTTTATTTATTCTTTCTCTCTCTCTCTCTCTCTCTCTCTCTCTCTCTCTCTCTCTCTCTCTCCTTCTCTCTCTCTCCTCCCTCTCTCTCCACTTCTTTTCGTTTCTTATTCTTTTTTTCTTTTCTTCTCCACTTTCTCTTTTTTTTTTATTATTATTTTTTTTATCTCCTTCCTTCCACTTCCCGGATCTCCTCCTTCTTTCCTTTCTTTATAATTTTTTTTCTTCCATATCTTCTCCCCTCTTCTTTCTCTCGGGTCTCCTCCTTTCTCCTCAATCTTCTCGATTTTCTCCTCTTTCTTTTTCTGTTTTTTTTTTCTTTTTATATTTCTTCTTTCCTTTTTCAACTTCTCTTCTCGATCCTTCTAATTGAGTCCTCAAATTCTCCAGATTCTCTCTATCACTCTCATTCTTCTCTCAACTCAATCTTTCCTTCTTCCTTCCTTTTTTAGATTTTATTCGGATCTTACTTTTTTTTATATAAAACATATAAGTATATAATATATTAATATATTAATATATATAATATAATATACATATAAGACATATGTATAGATTATATGATATATTATAATATATTATATATTATATAAACATATAAATAATATATAAAGAAATACATGCATAAGCGTCCACATGAATTGGTCCGGATTGACAAGGATTAACTGGATTGGGCCAAACTGGCTTGGGTTGAGCTGAGTTGACTGGATTGACTGGAATTAAATGAGTTTTCTCTCTCTATCATTTCATGGGCCATTTCCACTGTCATCCCGCACGAAATTTTCTGATAGCCTTTATTCTAAATTTTCTACGTTCACTTTGTAGAACATTAAAAATGAGGAATATAGGAACTTGAATCACCTCATTTGGAAGTAAAATGGTCAACTTATGAATTTTTGAAGTTTAAGCGGACCAATTATCGATAATTTGGCTGACCATTCTGCATGAGATCCTTCGGAGGCTTCTTCCAGAAATATTTTACGTCCACTTTGTAGAGCACTAAAAATGGAACATAATGAGACTGGAATCACCTGATTTGGATATGGAATGATCAACATATGAATTTTTGAATATTAAATGACCATTTCCATATGTAATTTTGCATGGGACCCTCCGGATACTTTTACCCGAGATTTTCCACGTCCACTTTGTAGGACATCACAAATGAAGAATAATGGTCTTGGAATCATCTGAATCCGATGTAGAACGGAAAAGATATGAAGATTTGAAGTTCTAACGATAATTGAGCATGCAAGCTTGCATGGGACCCACTGGTGACTTCTACCCGGGATTTTTTACGTCCACTTTGTAGAACATCATGAATGAAGAATAATGGTCTCGGAGTCATCTGAATCCGATGTAGAACGGAAAAGATATGAAGCTTTGAAGTTCTAACGATAATTTTGCATGCAAGCTTGCATGGGACCCACTGGTGACTTCTACCCGGGATTTTTTACGTCCACTTTGTAGAACATCATGAATGAAGAATAATGGTCTTGGAATCATCTGAATCCGATGTCGGATGATCAAGATATGATGATTTGAAATTCAAACAATCCGACTTAGGATAATTTGCATGAAGGCCCCTGGGATTATTATTTATAATAATTTCAGAAACCTCTCTTATATGTATCATCCGACTAAAATGGTCGTATCTTCCTCATTTGATATCAGAATTGAGCAATTCTGGTCTCGTTTCGAAGATAATTCTATGACCTATGCATCTATGCAGATAATAGCCCATGACCCTGCTGTGGGGATCAGTGGAGAATCACAAATCTTTGGGTTAAAGGTCAGAAACTTGCCATATTGGTTCACTTACGCCGAGGGTGGCAAAAATGGGGTGCTTACAGTAGTCTCTGACTCTACCGGGAGGCCTTAGCTCTATCTCTATGGACATTCTGAGGGATGCTGGGGTGAGGCCTTGGATACACTTTTTGGCATTAGGATTGGTTAGTTGCGAGCCCAGTTTGCAGCCCTCGCTAACAGGGGCTTACGTGTTGGTATGGCACTATATAGCAATAAACGTAACCTTTGTTATATAATGTTCATGATTGGGTGCATGTGAGTTGACGATAAACGTGATCTCCGGGTAACGTCACACATTCGTGTATAGAGGCGGAGTCAATAAACGCGACCTTTGACTACCTAAACCTTTCTATTGCATACTGCAAACTTATATACCAGACCAAAGATATAAATTGACTTTTTGCATGCATATGTATTGTTGCATTGTTTTGGCTACTCACTGAGCCGTGATGTGTGCTCACCCCTCGACGTCGAATATTTTTAGTTGATGATGCAGGTTATACCGTTGAAGACTATGTGAATGCGTCTGCGTACGGGAACGTGGCAGCGATGGAAGCTGAAGCTGAAGTGGATACACACGACTCCTCTTGCGAGTGCAACTCGTGTGTATTTGATTAGATATTTTATAGGTTTCTTTATTGGATTTATTAAGACATGTAATTGATAATTAATTATGTCTTAGTTGAAAACAGAATAATTTGCTATTAAATTATTAATATCATTTTAGTTTCTCAGTTCATGTTATTATAAGACTTCCGCTATTGTGTATTTACTCTGATTATGATTGTGGATGTGCGTGAGTTTGGATAACGCGGGGATAGCCTATTTGAGATCCTGGTTGAACCGTTGATTTATTAGCGGTTCATCACATCATTCTGAATAGTGCAGAATTGGGGTGTGACATATAGTCACTGAATTTCTTTTGCAACAAACTCCTGACTCGCGCCTCTTCCCTCCGGGATCTCTTGCTTTCTCCGGGTCGTGCGAGGTCTGGCCTCTCGTCAGTCCGCTTGCGCGGGGTATCTTCTAGACTTTTGCTAGCTTCATAGATTTCGTTGGCACTGGCGAATTTCTCACATCTTGCCAGGAGTTCTTGTAGATCGGCAGGTTCCTTCTTAGCGATGGAAAATCTGAGCTTTGTGTCGGTGACTGCTGCTCTCAACGTAGCGAAGTGAACTGCCTCGTCAATGTCCTTGACTTGGAGCACCTCCAAGTTAAACCTGGCTAAGAAGGCCCTTAGGATCTCTCCGGATCTTTGCCGCATATTCATCAGATGAGCGCTTGTCTTCCGCTGAACCCGACTACCCTGGAAGTGCATCCGGAATAGTTTACCCATGGTTTTGAATGAGTCGACTGACCGTGGGGGGAGGTTATTGAACCACATCCGTGCCGCCCCCTTGAGTGTGAGCGGGAAAGCTCTACACATGATTGCATCGGGGTTTGTGTGCAGGACCATCGCCCCAACAAAGTTGTTCAAGTGTTCAATGGGGTCGGTAGAACCATCGTAAGAATCGACAGGGGGCATGCTAAACCGCTTGGGTAGAGGGATTCTCATGATGATGTCGGTCAGGGGGTTATCCGTGGAATAGTCCCTGTCTTCATCTTGGGACACTCCCGCTTTCTCCATTGTTTCGACCTTTCGGTGAAGGACTGCCAACTGGCCCGCTATTTGTGCAGCGACTGCAGGGTCCATAGGGGCACTGGGCTTGTCTACCCCAACGGCTCCTTTCCGCGATCTTGTTCGTCGAGGGACCAAGAGCTCTTCTATGTCCTCTTCATCGACCCTGGGTACCGGCCTCGGCTGGGGACCAAGTCTGTCCCGAGCTGGAATTCTCCCATGGTGTGAGGTTGAGCCTGTGCCGCTAAGCTCGGGGGCAGGGCGAATGTTGGCTCCCGGCTGGGCAGGTCGGCCTCCGCTTTGTCTTGGCCGATCTCGGGGTGGGTCCTAATGGAGGTCGTCATCTTGGTGCGGTGCCGCCCGGGGGACGAAGCCAATTGGAGGTCGAGATGAGGCCTCCGCCGCTGGGGCTGGCAATCCTTGCACAAATCTTGCCAATACCGCGAGCTGCTGCGCAACAGTTTCGAACTGCTCGTAGGTGACGAATGCCTCTGGTGCGGGCGCTTGGGCTACTTCCTGCTTTCCGCGATCTTGATTGGGTCGGGCCTCCGACCTGTCTCCTTCTTCCGGATTCACACGTTGATCGAGTGATGGGGGGTTGGGACTGACCCTGTGACTTCTGGTCCACCGTGGACTCATGATTGGAGATTCCTCCCTGGTTTTACTTTAAGAAATCGGAACTCACGGGCCCTACGGTGGGCGTCAAACTGTTTCGGCCCTGATCCGTCCTATGAGTCCTCTCGGTGCTGACTGGACCTGCAAGACAAGGAAAGGCAAAGAAAGGGGGGGGCTGGATGCCCCGGGTCCACTCCGATGCCAAAGTTAGGCTCTGTGAACAGTCAATGGGCTCGGTGTCGAGCCCACTAAGATATTATAAAGTGTGGGGTGAGGTGAGATTTTCCAACCGATGTGTCAGAGCGTGGATCCCAAGGAGTAATAAATGAGTAGTAAATGTTGTCTGTGTCAAAAACCTCGGGATTCGCGCTATTTATAGTGAATAGTGTGAAATCCTAAAATACCGATTCTACCCTTTGTTTTTGTGCTTGAGGGGCAATACCGATTTTACCCTTTGTTCTTGTGCTTGAGAGGCCTTCTTATGCCGAATAGGGGATCTCCACGTGGCCCTGAGATTGAGTCCTACATGTCAGGGTTGTAGTTGCCAGTGTGGCGTAATTCCCTAACACCATGTCTATGAATACCGTTCAATGGGAGTAAAGAATTATTACAAGAGATATACATGCAGCCAATCAAGCCGACATTATAAAGATTGATTTTTTTTTTTTTTTTTTGATAAAGATTGAACTTCTTGCTTTATGCATTATTTAGTGTACGTCATTAACCCAATTGTTGGGGCCCCACTCTTAATTGTTAGAGGGCAAACATAGATCTTATGATTTCTAACAGAAAGTTTTAATGCCTCTTGTATTGATAAACAATAGTCAAACGAAATTGTGAAGAAATTAATTTTGGGATCAAATCAGTAATCCAGACTGAATTAGTTCAGATTAATTCGAAATTGATCTGTATTGAAATGATAATGAACATGTTTCAGATTAGCTTGTTATAATATTTTTCAATTCCAATTCGGTCTGGAATTTAGATTAACCCAAACCCAAACTATTAAAACAAAACGACCAGTCTGAACCGATAGGCGATAGAGCCTAAACAAAATTTCATCTTGACCTGAATTAAACTGAATGTCAAGGATTTAGACAGAAGATGATTTCTATCAACCTTTATCTTACCAATATACTTTATACTCAGGGAAAAGACAAAAATAATTATTTTAGGATTAATTAGCTTTAATCAATTTAGTGTGATACATAATGGGAGTCATACCGAAATTATACTATTTATTAAACGGTTTTAAAATGATTAATATCCAACCGTTTAACAATCATAGTGGGATCATACTTCATACTGAAATTAAGCTACTTATTAAATAGTTTTAAAATACTTAATAACAATCAATTTGTCGAATTCAGTATAAATAGTGTGGTACAATTTTGGCAAACTATTTTGACGCTATTTCAACACCTTTACACTGAAGTCAATTATTGCACTAACTAGTATGGTGGTTGAATCTTTTTCTAGTGATAAGTCTAACTATCACCTATTTAGATGACAACTAGTTTTTTGTTTTAATTAATTACCATGAAAAATGCCATAATTTTCGCCGTGTTTCCTTAGGATTTGACAAAGAGAATCGCCCTACTCAAAATAAAACAGTATCTATTGACAGACCATTATATTCTATTGTAGTATTCTTCAAAGAGAGAAATTTGAAGATTCTAATTCCTTATCATTCCATCAATTCCATAATTCCTCTTATCCACGCCCGAAAGAATAAAAGAAGGGAATATAAGTAATATTATAAGATATATTATTGAATTATCAAATGTACCTCTTGACTTCTGTGAGGCATTACTCTTTACTATCACAATGTGCTATAAAATGGTGTTACCCATGATCCAAAATGACCAAACTGACCCTCCATGTGGCAAATATAACATTAGGTCAATCACGGGTGGCATAGGATCAGTATTTTGCATCATTAGCTTTTCTTTGATTTTGCAAGGATAATTAGATTGTTCTTATTGTTGGACAGGGAGAATATATATATATATATATATATATATATATAGTACTGACCAAGAGGAATGCGGCATGTCGACTTACACAAAATCCCATACATTGACCATACCGAGTGTAAGCACCCCATTTTTGCCATCCCCAGCCATGAACAAGAGTCTTGATGGGCATATTCAGAAGGGTTGCGGGTCAATTTAAGGTTTGGACGATAAGTGGTGATTTCAAAGCTGATTTTGGCAGGCCCTACAGCAAGGTCATGGAAATACCTTCGAAATGATACGAATCATTCAATTCCGATATCAAACGAAGAAGATGTCGCGATTTTAGTCGGATTGAAATTGGCTTATTAATCCAAGGGTTTTTCTATAAATTATCATAAATTAAGGATTTATTGGGCAAATTATCGTGATTTAAATCGATCGGACTTCATTCGACCATATCTTGATCATCCGAAGTCCGAATCAGGCGATTCAAGTGCCAGTGTGCTCCGTTACCTGTCCTCTTCAAAGTGGACGTAAAGAATTTTGGGCGACGCCGGTGGTCCCATGCAAAGTTGCTGGCCGAATTATCGTCGAAGCTTCAATTCTTCATATTTTGTTCATCTGACGTCCGAATCTAACGATTCGAGCGCCAGTGTGCTCCTTTGTCCGTCCTCTTCAAAGTGGACGTGGAAAATCTGAAACATAGGTCGTCAAAAATTTTTCATGCGGAATTGCAAGCCGAGAGGACTCATAATAAGAGAAATCAACCCAGTCCATACTTACTCAGCCCAACCAAGTTCAAACCCAATTTAGTCCAACCCCATCGAACTCGACCAGTCCGGCCTTACCCGGCCTAGACCGGTCCGGACCGAGTCAAGTCAATCCATGTGCATTATATATATATATATATATATATATATATATATATATATATATATATATATATATATATATATATATATATATATATATATATATATATATATATATATATATATATGATTTTATATTATATAATATATATCTCTTATATATATTATAATATATGCTCATATATATTATATTATTTTATATATGAATTGGGTGGGATTTGAATCAATAACCAAGAGAGAGAGAGGAAGAGAGAGAGAGAATGGGAAGAGAGAGAGTGGAAGAGAGAGAGAGGGAGAGAGAGAGGAAGGAAGAAAGCGAGGGAGAGAGAGAGAGAGGAAGAGAGAGAGAGAGAGGAAGAGAGAGAGAGAGGAAGGAAGAGAGAAAGAGGGAGAGAGAGATAAAAAGACACGAAAAAAAATAATAAAAAAGCAGGAGAAGGAGGTGCAGAATCACGCTGCCACCTCCTCCTTCATGGAGCCAGCGGCCATGAGCCGCCCGCCCTCACCGCCACCTCCTCCCTACCCATGCTGCCACCTACCTACCAAGCCGTTTCTCTCACCTGCTCCCATCTGATTCCCCAAATCCTCCAGCCGCTTCCTGAAATCCCTCCACCAAACTACTGACCTACCCATGCTGCCGCCGACTCTCCATGTTGCCTCCAACCGCTTCCTGAAATCCCTCCACCTCCTCCTACCCATGCTGCCGCCGACTCTCCATGCTGCCTCCATGCTGCCACCAACCTCACCGCCACCTCCTCATACCCATGCTGCCGCCGACTCTCCATGCTGCCTCCATGCTGCCACCAACCCCATCGTCCTTCCTCCCTACTGCTATAAAATCCCATCTCAACCGAATGAGATGGGGTGGATTTTTTCTGGCGGGTTTTTGAGGTAGCAGATCATTTTTGGTCTGAACTACCTTTGAAAGAAAAAAAAATAAAAAAAAGAGAAGGGAGAGGGGAAAATCGGCAGCACCCGACCACCTCTGCTCCTCCTTCTCACCAGTTACCCACCAAGTCTCCCATCTCCTGTTCATCATCGTCACCATCTTCGATTCATCCCCGACCACCTGCACACCTGCGGCGATCTTCGTCGGGTTCGTTGGCAACCCGACGACCGGTAGCGTTCGTCACTCTCAACCATCGAAACGACATCAAGCCGGGTCGGCCGTTTTTTCTCCCTCTCCTCAGTTGGCATGACAGCATGTAACAGTATTTTGGTTAATTTTTTATTTTTATTTATTTATTTATTTTATTTTTTATTCTTTATCACCGATCATTTTTTTTGACATTTGAACCATCATGTCTATCTAATGTTTATTGATAACCATTTATGTTAATATTTCAACATGATGAAAATCAAACCGTTGATCATGGAATTTAATGTGATGAAACTTGATCCGACCATGAGATTGAAATTAGTGTGATTTGATTCGACCATATGATCGAAATTTTAATGTGGGTGATCCAACCACACAATCTGAATTTTATGAGAATTGATCATGACCATATAATTTTCATGAGTTAATTATAGCCATTGATCTGAAATTTTGATGTGATTTTAATTAATTCAAACCATTGGATTATCTTTGGAAGTGATGTTAATCCATCTGAATGGTTGGATTGTGATCTTGACAATTTGAACCGTTAGATGGTCTTTGGAAGTGCTTTTAATCAATCTGAGTGGTTGGATTATCATGATGAGTGATCTGACCTGCTAGATCATCTTTAGGAATGGTTTAAATGAATATGAATGGTTGGATTATGATCTTGAATGATTTGAACCGTTGGATTTTTATTGTGAGAAATTTTGAGTGATTTGAACCATTGGATCTCGATCATGAGTGTTTTTTATGAATCTGAGGGGTTGGCTTATCATGATGAGCAATCTGGACCGTTAGATTATCTTTGGGAATGATTTAAATGAATCTGAATGGTTGGATTATGATCTTAAGCGATTTGAACCGTTGGATTGTCATCGTAAGTGATTTTGATAAATCTAAACCATTAAATCTTGATCATGAGCATTTTTGATGAATCTGAATGGTTGGATTATGATCTTAAGCAATTTGAACCGTTGAATTGTCATCGTGAGCAATTTTGGTGAATCTAAACCGTTAAATCTTGATCATGAGTATTTTTGATGAATCTAAACGGTTGGAATATGATATTGGGTGATTTGAACCATTGGATTGTCATCGTGAAAATTTTGAGTGATGTAAATTGTTGAATCTGGATCATAATTGATTTAGACGAATCTGAGCCATTGATTTCTTAGTCTGATCATGATAGGAGATCTAAGCCATAGATCATAGCTATTTTGATGAGATATGAGTCATTGATCATGATTATAGCTATTTGATGAGATCTGAGCCGTTGATCTTAGCTGTTTTGATGAAATCTAAGTGTTGATCATGATCATCATTTTTTGAAGAGATATAACCGTTAGATTGAGGATCTGATATCGTCTATGTCGTTATATCCATGCATCTATCATGTCCCTTGATTACATTGTCATATTATGTGCTACCCTGTTCACATGCTTACAATGCTAGCTCTGTGCACACTGCCATGCTGATCTGCTTGCTAATGCCATGATTGAATGATGTTTATGTTGACAAGAATTTACTTTTCGCTGCACCCTAGTCGAACTGCTGTGCATGTACACTGATAGAAGACACTCCTAGGTGTGGGACGTGCATGTAGGCACCCACATTCATGGGAAGGGTAATAAGGAAAAAATGATAAAATTCTTAATTAAGAATCATGAAGCCTAGCCCAACAATTCTAAAATCAGGGTTGTAAGTGACAAGGGTAGTTTAGGACGATCCTTAGCCCTCAGTTCATTTCCCCTAGGATGCAGAATCTAGATAGGTGTAATGTTGAATCCAACCACAGATCATCTAGGATTATCATTCGGTCCGGCTGGACCGCTCATATTCTGACCCAAGTGGGTCGCCCAACAAACCCTATTTCGAACTACGCGGATCCTGATTCTCAGGTCAATACCCTGAGATACGTAGGTAGTCTGGAAAACTCCCAGATACGGTTCCACACATCAATCAATGTGCCCTAAAACCTCACTCCCTGAGAGTACAAACATCACTCCCTGAGAGTACAAACCTTACTCCCTAAGAGTACAAACCTTACTCCCTGAGAGTACAAACATCACTCCCTGAGAGTACAAACCTCACTCCCTGAGAATACAAACCTTACTCCCTGAGAGTACAAACCTTACTCCCTGAGAGTACAAACCCTACTCCCTGAGAGTACAAACCCTACTCCCTGAGAGTACAAACCCTACTCCCGAGAGTACAAACCCTACTCCCAGAGTACAAACCCTACTCCCCGAGTACAAACCCTACTCCCAGAGTACAAACCTTACTCCCGGAGTACAAACCTTACTCCCCGGAGTACAAATCCAACTCCCGAGAGTACAACCCTACTCCCCAGAGTACAAATCGACTCCCGAGAGCCACACCCTACTCCCTGAGAGTACAAATCCGACTCCCTGAGAGCCACACCTTACTCCCTGAGAGTACAACCCATAAACGAACTACGTTGTACCTGATTTCCAGGACCTCTGGAATACGTAGGCAACTTGGAGGACTGTCCAAGTACGGTACCCCATCTTAGTATCCTTAGGTCCCCCATCTCCATATCTGTATCCATATCCTCGTTCACTTCGATCCATTTAGGCTATCTCTAGATTCAATCTCAATCATCATCAAGCATAAACTTCAACTTGAATAAATTTGAATCTAAGAAAGCTTAATCATAATCCACATCCATAAACCTTAATCACTTTTCGTTTCGAACTACGTTTTGGACTTGATTTCCGGGATTGGAATACGTAGGGCAATTTGAGATGTTTTGGACATCTCGGATTATCCATCACCGAACCATCTTTGGTTCGGTTCATTGTATATTATTTTGTTTGTTTTCTTACTTTAAGAACATGTTTGGCTGAACTTAAGCTAGAAGAACTCAACAACTTGGCATAGGATCCCCCATGAGCCCTAGTCATCATCCATTGACCATGAACAGTCAGAACCATAGAGTCTAAGGAAAGTAGAATCACATAGGAGGCCGATTTTCGGATCGGCCAGTTTTGGATGCCTAACACCTTCCCAAACTGTACTTTGAACGCTTACCCGTTCTCTGTTGGACCAAAGCCGAAATGTTGGGTCATGAGTCAATAGAAGTCTTATCTCAGGATGAGGCTGCATATTAGGTCCTAGACCTTAATCTAGGTGGCGACTCCAAATCATTCACCGTCCATTCAGCGTGGGTGGACATCACTGTCCTCACACCGAGTAATAGGAGTGTGACACTTTAACTTGCAAAACTCCCCAAATTAGTGAAGGCAAAGTTGGTTTTTCATTGAAAGCGTGTCAATGACCCTTTCATCACTTTTAGTTTAAGTCAGGGACAGATCCGACATTAACCACTTCACCGACTATTGTAATAGATTTCAACCTCTAAGTTCAACAGGTTCATTTACTTGGCATTTACTATGCATTCATTACTTTCTACCTCCTTCCATTCCCCTTCTTCGAATTGGACTTTCTGAAGTACCGACCCCATTTGCCTACTTGCTGTTCGAAGTCCTGACTTAAATATCAGAGTAATCCCTGGATACAACAACCTGACCCCCCTTGTTTTTGTCCTTGTCTTCTACAAGTAAACCTTGCCTTAGAAGATTTTGTGCAAATTCAACAACATATAAAGCTGCATATTTAATGAATTATATAGGACTACACCAAATTCTTCATAAGGGAGTTGAGTTTTCAAATGATTTATAACACTTTTTTTTTAACCCATCACAAATTTAGATCAGATCAAAGAGGTACACATGATTAGATGATGATGATATAGATATATCTACAAATCATTGACCATTGACCACAAAACCATGTGGTACATTAACCAAATGAATAGTCTTCACAACTAGTGGTGTCAAAACCCCACCCCAAATACTAGTTAAGCTCAGGGTTTTCTGATTAGGAATGGTAAATACCATATGAACAAAACCCTTTATCGAATTACAAGAACCCTCTCATCACCTTTCATGTAGGTTATGGAAAATGTGAAACAAAAACAAAAAAATTATTTTTTTTGAAATCTATATATAAACTGGTTTTGATGGATCGTGGGTTTCGCACCAAGTAGCTGTCACAATGATTCACGTTTAAATCTACAGTTATGGCTATAACTAATAGCATTCAAAGTCTGTTGGTTCATCAACGCCTAGGAAAGATTAGAGATAGCCACCTCAAAAAAATGAGGGATGAGATTGAGTAAAGCATTTGCAATGCTTGGGTTATTTGAAATGGCCTCCTGTTGTTGAACTGTAATGGGTGCAGGTAGTCTAGGAACTCATACCCGCACGCATAAGTGGAGGCTGCGGAGCAGTATTAACATTAATTACAAATCCATGCTTACCTAGGGAGCTGAAAGAATCCTCTTGATCTTTACATATCTCCTGTGCATTAATGCATGCCACTTGGAAAACTAACATCATGACTCACTTTGAGAAAGGAAGAGCCATAATGCTGGTGATGCTTCATGCTCATAGGGAAATATCGTTGGTCCATCGAACTTCCAATACCGGATTGGTGGTCAACATTCAAACTGATGATCTCTTTTATGATTCTTGTGATCCTCAAACAAACTGATGCAATGGATGTTCTTGCTGTTTTTAGGGGCCACAGGATCGCTGAAGGACATCCTTTTTTATTAATATCGCGCACTGTTCTATCTAGTGTTCTTATCATTGCTTCTGAATTTGTTCCCTCTTTTCTCCTCCACATTGTTCAAGCTGATTGAACTAGTAACTTTCTCAACTCTCAACTAAAACCATTTTGTCTCTGTTTTTCTTTAATTTCGTTTTCTTGTTAGTTTCTCATTGATAATACATTTACAAATACATGATGGGGCTCACTTTTGCATGTGGTTCACTTATAATTTATGATCACGCACTATTTGTATTTGGGTGTCTTCTATAATATTCCGAGTCTTCTGACCCTTTGTCTTCTTGCATCAAGCCCTGCAATTTCAGTAGAAATGGCCAAAAAAAGGATAAGTGAAACCTGTCCCCACTACAATAATTCTTATTTTAGGCTATGGAAATTGGCTACAGTAACCAATATTCTATTGCCAAAAATAATATATAACAATGCTCTCTTTACTTGCCGTAGAAATAAAAAAAATTTCAGCTACGGTTTAATTGTTCCATAGTATATAATTTTTTATAGAAAAAATTTCATCTACACCCCAAAAACTATGTCAAATGCAATCTAAACCTACAGGTTTCCAAATGTCTCATCTACCACCCAAACGGTTTGCATAAACTTCAATCGACCCCAATTAACTGACGGACTTGGCTGAAAATGTGATAAGACATTTCTACCATTTGTATTTGAAACTAAAAGACATTAATTGAGATGAAATTATTAATTTGACATTTTAAAAATGATCATGCACAACAATTTTAAACCCTTTTTGTTTATTAGAAAATTATTAATTTCTCCCTTTCTCTATTTTTATTTGCTGGGGGATCAGAGGATTAGGTCGTTTAAAGAGACTGTTTTGATTAGGGCGGAGATGAGGATGGAGATGCCGATTAGGGTTCCTATAGTGACAGTTTGTGTTTGAACTTGTCTTGGACGAAGTAGTAATGGGAGAGATTTTGATTTGGAAACATTGCAGCAGCACCACCACCTGCAAATCTCTCTTTTCCTCTTTCTTTATCTCTTTCCTTTTCTTCTTTCTGGTTTGGTTGCATTTGGATTTGGATTTGAAATTATAAATGGGGAAAAGGGATTTTTTTCCTTCCTTCTTCTCTACATTAATGGCGGAATTGAGAATAAAGCAGGGAGATTTTCTTTTGAACTGTTCACTTTCTTAATTATATCCAAAATCCTCTTTCACCAAGAAATCAGATTTTCTTTGATTAGGTAGGAAGAACACCAAAACCCTAGCCGCACTAATGGAGAAATAGGGAAATCAAAGCTATCGTTCGAATCCGATCACAATCATAAATGAAAAACAATCAACACACCATTCAATTGTAGAAGCAAACAAATAAAGAAGGGGGAGAGGGCGGGAGAGAAGGAACAAAGAGTGCCACGAGGGGAAGTGAGAGAAAAACAAAAACAAAGAGAGAAATAAGATGAAGATCACACAAGATAGACGGTAGAGAGAGAAAAATGGAAATTGCCAAATTTAGTTGAGGTCTAGAGAGAGAAGGGGTTGAGAGAAGAACACATGTGGAGTAAAGAGATGCCACACGCCTCCAGCAATTGCAGTGATGCCGGGGAAGAAAGGTATCGAAAGAAGGTTATACGAATTGGTAAAGGTGTTTTTTAGTTTGGGGGGCATTATGGTTTTTTACCTTTGAAATAAGGGCATTATTGTCCTAATATATTTCAAATAGTGTTTACGTCAGTAACTAATGGGACTCCACTAATGGGTGGCGTCTCTTTGGTTAATGGCGGAAAACTTTTGAGTAGTAGATGAGACATTTAAAAAAAATTTGGGTGGTAGATGAGACATTTGGAAACCTGTAGGGTCAGATTGAGTTTGACATAGTTTTTGAAATGTATGTGAAATTTTTTTTTTTTAACTACAATAGACAACGTCCTTTAATAAAAGAATTATTTATAACAACGATTTGACTATTTTCGTAGTCACAAATACATTTTACACCTATGGTATCTTGTTTTCATAGTCAAAGATACATTCATACCTACAACATCTAGTTTCCATAGCCAAAAATCTATTTTGATAAATAAATAAAATTCCCCCAAAACAAGTTTGAGTGATTCATTTACCTTTTCATCTTCCCAAAACAAATGGCGGTTCTTTTAAGTTTTCATTTTTCCAAAACAATTTTTTTTGCTAAAATCCCAAAAGCAACTTTTCACCAACTCAACTTTTCACCTACTAAATGTATGTCTCTCTCTCCCATATGCATTTCGGCATATGCCCTTCACACACACACACACATGCATATCTGCATATCGCCTTTTGTGAGCTCTCACTCCCTCATCGCTCTGCCACTCTCTGATATCGTGTCTCACTCCCTCATTGCTCAGCCTCTCTCTGATATCGCCTCTCACTCAACGTATGTCGCTTTGCCTCTCCGAATCGAATTTACATGAGTAGCTACTCAAGTTTCCCCAACCCTAATCTATCCTAACTTCCTCTCTTCTGAAACAGTGAAACTGCATATAGCTAGGGTTGGATTTCGTTAGTAAGCATTGATACGGAGGAAGTTGTGAAGCTGCAGAAAAGGGTGTTGTGTTCTTCGTTGGTCAGCAATCCAAGTAATAAAGAAGCAGCTTTAGTTGCATGATGAATGTAAATAAATTGACTATACTATCTAGGAAATTAGTCAGACTAATGTCTGATTTCTTGTTCCACTAAGGGCATGTAGTACTTCACATTGTTAATTGATCCAAAACTATGTTGCATGAACTTTTTTTGATTTGTGATGCACCTTTGTTGCTAGGGTGATCGTAGAGGGATAACCGTGAGCTTTAATAATCTTTCCTCTGTGTTTAGTTGAGTCGACGACAATCTAGGCCGTGGGGGTTTTGGAATTCCTTCTAAGCTTCAGTCTCCGCTGTTTGAGAACTCTATTTAGTCATACGGTCGTACCTGATCGGCCTTGGGAGCTATTAATTCTTGCTCCTCCATTTCGATACGATCAAATATGTTTTTCTAATTTTAATACCTTCTTTTGCTTCATTACCTTTTATCTTGGTTTTTTTCTTCAAGTTCTATTGATTAGTTGTGTTTTTTTAGTTTTTTTTGTATCATCATACTCAGGTTCTCTAAGATTCTATGGTTTTATTTGTTGTAAGATCTTCATGTTAGTGGAACCACCCTACTAATTGTTTCTATCCTTTTTATTTATTTTATTACTTGACCTGACGCATTCTTCTTTTTGCTTGATTCTTTTGGGTTCTTTTGTTGGCCAGCCCAACATCGAACAGTTGGGAAACACCAGGAACACATCCCAATATAATCTCAGTTGTTTGATATTCGACTGAATGGATGAAGAGAATTTATGTGCCTTCTGTTGCCATGATTTACTGTCAAGAAGTAATGGCTTTATGAAGTTGGATTCTTCCATCACTTTGCTTATATAATAATGGTTTATCTTAATTAGACCAATCCCATCTTTAATGGAACTGGGCCCAACTTAAGTGAATCAGTCCACATGCTCCCTCATGAGTATCAATCCATGGGGATGAGAGAAAATCAGATGTGGATTAATTCTCTTTGATCTAGAAGCTGTTAATTTTCCCAACTTAAGTGAATCAGTCCACATGCTCCCTCATGAGTATCAATCCATGCGGATCGGAGAAAATCAGATGTGGGTTAATTCTCTTTGATCTAGAAGCTGTTAATTTTCCCTACAGTGTGACTGGCTTTAATCTCTAGTAAATCTATTTTTGAATATCAGGTTTTAAGGACAGCTAGCAAGAAGAGGAGGCTTTTGAAAACCAAAAAAGATCCAGACATTAATTGATGGCCCTTTTGATGTATTTATTTGCAAAAATCTGAAATCATGCAAGGCTGATTTAACAAATGGTTGTTCACAAAGCTGGCCAGGTTGGGTGTAGCTTTAGTTTCAAGGACCTTGGATTGGCTTTTGGTACCTCAACCGGATTTAGAGTGCCAAGTATGGCCAGGATGGGTGTAGCTTTAGCAAATGGTTATTCACTGATTTGGTTTAGTTATCGTAATAACTTTTTCACTCTATTTTTGTTGAGCATTCAGCCACCAAGACATTATTGCTCTTATTATTATAATTCTTTTTTTCACTTAATTCTCTATGGGTTAGAATCTCATTTCGTAGAAGTATTAAATTTACTATTTAATATCTTCGGGAGAAAGCAAAAGTCAAGGTCTTTGGACACCCTTCACAGCCATGCCTGAGTTACTGTTAGTTACCCACCATTATTCCCTCTTAGAGATAAGCAAAAGTTCCAATATTGTCTAATATAAACAAATGGATATGCAGTTAGGGATGTAAATGGATCGGATTCGGCACGGATAAGTTACTATCCCAATTCGATTCTGACTCCCAACCACCCTATCCTAATCCGTCTCTGTATCCGGCGGTTTTTTAGAAAACAAATCCAAACTCGAATTCGCATTCGCATTTTACCCGGATATCTGATTAAAATCCGATTTTAATCTGGATTAAAACAAAAACATTTGTGCGGCTGTTTTTGGTTCTTCTCTTTGTAGCAGAAATTTATAGTATTTCTTGTAAAGAACCTTTGCTTCAACATAACTTCCTTTGATGAAAACTGAGATCAAATATCATGAAACAATATCAACCGCCGATGGAACAAGAACAGCAGCTACAATTGGCATTGAATTTTAAGAGAGAAATCTAGAAATAAGGTAAATGAATGGAAACTGAACTCTATAAAGGTAACTGAAACCATTTTAATTTTTTTTTTTTTGGAAACTAAATCCTATAAATAAGGTAAGTGAAGAAGTGACTTAGGTTTTAATATTTTTTTTTGAAAACTAAGCCATAGAATAAAATAGGTGAAGACGTAAAGACAAAATAATATATATTTTTTAACATAGAGGTAGATGATCTAATTAAGTTTTAATATTTTTTAATAATGTAAACTAAACCCTATAAATAAAGTAAGTGAAGATGTGATTTAGGTTTTAATATTTTTTTGGAAACTAAATCTTAGAAATAAGTAGGTGAAAGTGTAAAGTTAGGTTTTAATATATATTTTTTAATATAGAAATTGTTTAAATATCTAAACGGAGTGGATATATCTGCTCATTTAGAGTACTATCCGAATCTGTATCCACTTTCGATCCTACCTATCGAATTTGCATCCAAATCCAAACAATTGGAATTGGCTTTTCATAAACGCTTGTGGATTTGAATCGAATTCAGATTTTCGGTTATCTATTTACATCTATATATCCAGTGCATCAAACATTCACCACTGTACGATTTAGAGTGAACCTATTTCAGTTTGAATCTATAACCACAAGGTTGCAATGGAAAAACCTTATAATTGTGTCAAGGTCCATCTCTAACATATTATTCTATAATAAAGGAATAGATTGGCATGATCATCAGTTGATCATCCTATGTATGGGTGTCAATTGATCAGTCTTGAACTGTTAGTTAAAACACTGTTAAAACGTGTTTTAAATGGCCACATCGAATTTGACTATTTGGTAACACTCTACTCCCACTCTGCTTTTGATTCGGACTCCCAGGGAGCCATTTGGGAGCCAGAAAGTTTTTGGTAACACGATGTTGATTCCAGCTCCCATGGAGTCAATCGGTTCAAAAAATGACTCTCAGAGCCAAAATTTGAGAGTAAAAAATACTTGCTTTTCTTGACCCGGAGCCAAAAGAGAGAGTCAAGAATTGAAAGTCATAGCCCACTACTGCCACCACCCTCACCATCCACCTCCCACTACCCACCACCACCGCCACCACCACCACCATTGCCGCCACCGCTGCTGCCACTGCCACCACCACCACCACCGCCACCCTCGTCGCCGCCACCACCACCCACCACCACTAGCACCATCGCTGCCACCACCACCCCCACCACCCACCACCCACCACCCACCACCACTGCCGCAGCCGCCACTGCCGCCACCACCACCACCGCCATAGCCTCCACTACCACCACCACCACCGACCACCACCACCGCCCACCAACCACCAAAGCCACCGCCACCACCATCGTCACCGTCGTCGCCGCCACCACCACCGCCACCACCTCATCCCAAGTTCGGATTGGGGCTTTACCAAACTGCTGGCGCCTTTGTTTCAAAGCTCGCCACCATTGCCGCCACCACCACCTACCACCACCACCACCATCTCCGACACCACCACCCACGACCCACCACCACCGCCACCACCTACCACCCACCACCACTACTACCTGCCACTACCACCACCGCAGCCGCCACTGCCGCCACTGCCGCCACCACCACCGCCCACCACCCACCACCGCCCCCACCACTGCGGGCACCACCACCCACCACCACCACCATCCACGACCCACCACCACCGCCACCACCCCCCACCACCTCCGCAGCTTCCACTACAGCCATTGCCGCCACCACCACCAACCCACCACCACCACCATCCACCACCCACCACCGCCGCCATCACCACCTACCACCTACCACCTACCACCTACCACTGCCACCGCTACCACCACAACCACCACCAAATCTGAAATCCATTCCAGATTAATTTTTACCAAACAACCTCCTGATCTCAATGAGCTTAGGAATTGATTCCAAACCAGCATTACCAAATAGGCTCCTACTCTCAATAAGCTCCGAGAAAAAATGGGAGCTCAAAAATGACTCCAGAGTAAGAGTCAAGGAGCCGGAGTCATAGTGTTACCAAACAGGCACTTAGAGTACTATCCGAATCTGCATCCACTTCTGATCCTACCTATCGAATTTGCATCCAAATCCGAACAATTGGATTTGATTTTTCATAAACGCTTGTGGATTTGAATCGAATTTAGATTTTCGGCTATCTATTTACATCCATATATCCAGTGCATCAAACATTCACCATTGTACGATTTAGAGTGAACCTATTTCAGTTTGAATCTATAACCACAAGGTTGCAATGGAAAAACCTTATAATTGTGTCAAGATCTATCTCTAACATATTATTCTATAATAAAGGATTAGATTGGCATGGTCATCAGTTGATCATCCTATGTATGGGTGTCAATTGATCAGTCTTGAACTGTTAGTTAAAACACTGTTTAAAACGTGTTTTAAATGGCCACATCGAATTTGACCGTTTAAATACGATTGTTTAAAACACGTTTTGCCGTATTAACCTGAGAAATACGATAAAAAAACAGCATACGTGACATTTTAAACGTGTTCTAAACGCGTATTAAATGTTTGTCTGTTTTTTATCTGAAACAAAAAACATGGAATTACACTTGTACCCTTTTGACCATCGTTTTACTTTTGTAACTTTTGTTTACTTTTTTTTTCCAAATACCTAAATCTCAATACCCAATCGATTTTGCCTTAAAATAAAGCAGTAAACCATGATTCTTTTCACTAGTCATCTTCTGCTCACAAATTTCTCAAGTAACTCAACAGTCCACGGCTCTCTTTTCTCTCTACTACTCTCCAACCACTCGACGGCGTTTCCACCCTCCATCTCTTTATCTTTCCTTCTATACTTCTCTGTAATCGATTAGATTCGCAAGAAAACCACGTATCTTGTTTGACCTGCCTTTCGTTCGCAAGAAGACCAAGACATCAAGCGGCGGCAGCGGCGGCAATAGAAAGCGTGAATCAGCGACCTGCCTTCCATTCGCAAGAAGATCACGTATCTTGTTTTACCTCATTGGCTCTGAAACTGAATCTCAAATCTAATTCAGTTTGTGACTTTGTGCATAGTAGGTAATCGGTTCCTTTTTATAGTATAGACCTGTAGATAAGTAATAGTTTTTTATGTCTTTAATTCTAAATGGGATCCCACCACTGTTGTAGATAAAATGATAAATAGTTGTTTTATTGTTTTTCATTCCAAATGGGTTCCACTATTGTAAATAAATAGTCGTTTTTATTATCTTTTACAGTGAGCCAGCCGTGAGGACTATGATGTTCTGTAACTTCTGTTTAGTGGGGACCTTTGTTCTTTTCCAGGGAGAAGTGAGGAGCTGGGTTGTGTGACTTTTGTCCCATTATATATTTTTTTAATTGGTTCTTTCATCCACAGGGTTTTGATTCCATAGATTTACAATTTTCTATTTGTTTGATACTTCTTAGCTAATAATTTTTTAATTTATGGGAGTATATTATCATTTTTTGTCATACCATATTAGTTTTGTTCCGTATAAGACCCGTACAGTCTATTTTCATATTTTTTCCATTCTCAAAATGTTTGATCTTTTTTTACTTTTTTTATTTTTACCATTTAAAATCCGTACTTGTTTTTTTTTTTTTGTCGTTCCCGTTTTAACTAACCATACTCACTCTCGATTGGACTTTCAGTCCCATATTTTAAAACCCCACACTGTGATGAGAGCAAATAAAGAACATAGGTAACTAGTAAACTTTTTTTTTTTTAAAATTTGAATTCGCCAACTGTTTAGCCGAATTATTCCATTAATTTGCGAACCGGCAGCCAAACTATTTTCATTAATTTGCAAACTGTTTAGCCAAACTATTCCATTAATTCACGAACTGGTTAACCAAATTATTGTCAATTAGTCTGCCGAACTATTTCCATTAATTTGGCAACTAAAACCAGCCGAACTATTCCCACTAATTCAGCTGGCCAGTGGCCAAATTAAAGTCAATTTGCGGAAGTGCCATTAAAAAATTATTTGTCGTCAATTATTAATTCGCTGAATTTCTACCTGTATTATTAATTCGCCATAGTCATTATATTAATTCATTGAATGTAGTCAATTATTCGAGGCCAAACTGTAATTAATTCGTTGAATGTAGTAACTAAGAAGACTCTCTGGCTATCTATTTCTCTATAGAGCTACTTATCAGATTGATTTATCAAAACAGCCTTTTTCAATTCTTGTTTTGTATTTGTTTGCATGACTTATAAGGTGATTATGAAACCATGACTGGTACCCTATTAGTGAAGAAATCATGAACTTGCATAATTTTACATTCCCTTATTTTAAAAGCTGGGTACATCTGAAAGTAACAAGGGTTGTTACAACAGCTTATATATATAGGGTATTTCATTTGAGGATTGAGGCACATCTAATGGTGAAAAGACCTTGTTACAACTATGGAAAATTCCCTCAAAGATTTTGTAAATGAACTGGATTGTTGGTGTTTTGATCCAATTTCTGATGTTGTTTTTACCTAATTCTTTTTGCATGTTCTGTATGAATGTGCTCTGGAATAGGGTTTAAAATTCCAGAATTTTTACAAGTCATTTGATATTTTTAGTCTATTTGTTTCCTAGCACCTGTCATGGCTGTCCTGAAGTGTTTGATTATGCCTTGTTTTCTTTCAACAATCGTTTGGACAGGATATTGATGTTGGTTTTACTCAATTTTTCAATCTTTTTTTCTTGTTTTGCAGTTAAACATGACCAAATTTAGGACTTTTGAACATTTACACAACATTGCTGACGTCAACTGTGGCAATGATGTGCTTCAAGCCTTACAAGGCACCGGATTTGATCATATATTGAGAATTCAAAGTAAGCTCAACCATTGCCATGGTTTGGTTGAGTCTTTTGCCCGTTGTTATGATGTAAATACTTCTTGTTTTAGGATAAGTAATGATGTAGAATTGTATATTACTTTATTAGATGTATTATGTATTACTGGTCTACCAATTGTTGGTAAACCCGTTATAGGTAGTCAAGTAGATGGGGAAAGAGAATGTATAAGTTGCTTTGGGGTGGTTCCTGCATTGTATGAGCATAAAAAGGGCTTAAAATTGAATGTTTTAAAGGATTTGGCTGAGAATGGAGATAGTTTTGAGCATAGGGTGCGAGCAGCAGCCTTGCTTGTTATAGGCTCTATCATAGCCCCAGATACATCTAATCGTTGTGTTAATGCCTTTTATTGCCCCCTTGTCCAAAATATTAATGAAATAAGAGACTTTGCATGGGGAGAGGCAACATTGGTAAACTTGTACTATGGCCTGAGGATGTTCAAGGAGAGGAAAAGAAATGGTGTCACTGGTTCTACATCGCTCTTATCTGTAAGTGATTTAAATTTTTTTTTTTTAGTTTTCATTTTTTTGTATTCATAACTGATTAGTTTGTTCCTTTTTGCAGCTATTTGCCTTGCAGTATATAAGGCCGCTGCTGGATTTTATTGGTATCTCTACTAGACCACCACTAAACTTCCCTCTCATAGTGGATTGGTGTAGGGAGATGAACCGAGCAAGTAAAAATGTAAAAATGTTCATCGTTCCCACAAAGTAGAAGATGTAGAGGAATTTTTGCAAAATTTAAATAATGTAAGTCTTTTAACAGTTCAATTTTATTTCCTTGAATCTTATAAACATTGCAATATTTATGTTTTTTTTGCAGTGAATGTTGTGTGCAGGATGCTATTATTTGGCAGCCTTGGCAGCTGCATCAAAACCTGCCACAGGGTGTTAGGCAACAAATGAATGTGGCATTGGCAATAAAGCCAATGTTGTGGATCAACATTTGCATATACCATCAGCCACATATGACTCCAAGACAACTTGGATTGTCTAATGAAACCCTAGAAGCCATGAGAGAATGGTTTAGAACAAATGTGACAGATACATTTATTGAGAAGCCAGGGTTGTCAGGTAAGGATATAATTTTTTTTTGCTTTATGTTGTAATTCTCGTTAGAGATCTTTGCTGACTTTTTTGTTTTTCGCATCAGGTAAGGGGGGAAAAAATTATACTGAACTTTGGGGGCCTCAAATAGAGGCTATAAATCGAATTAATGAACAAAATTGGCTAGTTGGGGAGGAGGATGATTTGGCTGCTGAGGCTAATGAGGCAGGTGTAGAGGAAGATCCATGTCCAATGGGTGATGTGGATGAGGCAGGTATGGTGTTTTTAATCTTATTCAACCTTGTCAAATAAAGCAAATTACTGGAATTTTATTCAAAAACTGATATTCAAAAATTATACTTATAGAGTTTTAGTAGTCCAAATCCAATAAGGACTTGGATTCCTAAATAAGAAAGTATAATAGGAAAAACATAATAACACTAATTACTCCATAGGACTAATAAAATACTAAACAGAAAATAAAACCTAGACTTAGACAAATTTCCAGATTTTCCAGAAATTACAGAAATACCCTTGTCTACAAAAAGACACAAGTTTTGCTTCCTTTGTTGTCCGCATCAATAATCCTTGTTGGTATTAGTTGGATTTTTAAATTCCATGATTGAATCTGCTAAATTCTTTATTCACTTGTAGTTTGCCTAACCTCTACTCTGATTTTCTCTCTCTTCTTTTTCTTCTTTTGTTTTTTGGGTAAAAATAGTAAGAAATTTATAATTTTGTCTATTTACGCAGATCTGTTTTATGTTTGCAATGATGAGATGGATCCACATCCCAGTGAGTGATGTGGCTGAGGCATGTATGGTACATGATGATATTGTATGCATATAATACATGATGATATTGTATGCATATACTAAATCTTTCTTCTTAATTTGGATAGTCAAAACATTGCAGATGTGCTATGAACTCCCCAACTATTGGTTTCTTTGGAATATAAAGGACTTAAAAGATCTGGCGTTTCTGAAAGGCAATAGGCAAGAGTATATATTTGTGGTATCCCCCTCCAAATATTTTGAATATTTTATTTCTTTCCAGTGTAGGTTTTCCCAGTAATCAGGAATCATTTGCATTTAAATTTTATCCAATACCATTACTTGGGACAAACTGGTCAGTAGATATTCAAAACTAAAAGATTTGTCATCTCAACTTGTTAATGTTCATTGCACTTGTGCAAGGCAGAAAATAAAGTCCCACAACTCAGCTTTAATTGATATAAATAGTTAAATTTGAGTTGATTACTGACCTTTTGTCTATTGTTTCTAATGACTTTAAAGTGATCAACCTCATCGTATCTTTCTTCTTTTGTACTACTTCATAGTTTCTGCTTGACACCCTCTAAAGATCAGAAATTGTGTTCATGGTGGTTGATCGTTATTCCTTTGGACCTCTTCCCCCCTCTTTTCGTGGTAGAGGGACAATAGCGGTGGCTTAAGTGGTTAAGCAACATAATTTATTCAGAAAGATTGGCTCTTATAATGTGCTTAAGGAAAGGTTGAACAACACCTTACATGCTCGAGTGCGAGGACCAACTAAATACCCATGTATCCTATTGATGATCCTGCCAAGAATAGGTTCCATTTGGTCGTAGAGATAGTTTTTTCTCTTTTAGCTATATGACCTAAGGTAGTCCTGAAGTTGTAAAGGATGAGAATTGAATATCATAGCAATGTAGGGTTTATTAGCATGTGCATGACTGGGTTTGCATTCTTGCCACTGATAAATTGGTAGCAGATGCTAGGATCACATTATAGTCTTTATACTGTCTTGAAGAACATGTATTTGGATCTTTGATAGATGATGTTCGATGATAAGAAGTGGAGGAATGTTTTTGTGACTGGATTCTTCGCAAAAGGAGAAGCATGGGCTATATACAAATTCATTCTTGCATACTATTCTTCTTTTAATATCTTTTTTACCTTTGTTCTCATTCTCAGTATCTTTACTTAGATAAGCATCGGTCTCTAATAGATGGATGTTTGGATTATATTACAGTAAGTAGTATCTAATCACCTTTATGCCTTGTTCCTTCATGCAAGCCCTTTCATATATTGGTTCTTCACCAATCACCAGCCAGTACTGTTTCTATTTTTTCTTAGATGTTAATGAATCACAGTTGTTTCTTCTTTGGGGTTCAAACTTCTTGTTCTTTACTCATTTCTATCTCTAGGAGAATATATGGACCCTTGATGGAGCATTCTACTGGCTCAATCTGAAATGACTTGAGCATCACTCATCTTTTGCTTGTTTGCTTTTGTGCAGTTGGCCAGAGGTGACTCACCATCTATTAGTTAGTTAGAACACAAAAGCATACTCATGGGGCCAACTAGTAAATACTAAATACTCATGGGGCCAGACTAGTAAAGTTCCTCCAGCCTAGGTCTCTTTTCTTGTGATTGTGATTTTTGTTCTTGTTTAATTTCGTTGGAAAGGGACAAATCTCATAATAACCTCGATATTGAAGTGCTCACTGGGATACGGTAAAAGAAGAATAAGGTAACGAAGTTGAGAAAAAGAAGAAGAAATCTCGTAGAATAGGAAATCCGGATTTCCCCATCTTCTTTTCCAGACATAGAAAATAGGCTTGATCGTCGCTTTCTGAAAGGCAGGAAAAGACTGGTTTGGGGAAGAGGATTCGCCAAGGGGAGGTCCGGCTGGGGAAGAAGCCTTCTATCCGATCCAACCTCAGCACCACACAAAGAGGAAGAGTAAGGAGCGTCGGGAAGACTCGTCCTGTGCCGCAAGAAGATGTTTGAACTCGCTCGTTACTACTGGGAGCGGAAGCGGACGCTGGCGTGCAGGTTCGAGCGAAGAGGCTTCGCCGTAGGAACAAAGGGGTATTCTCGAAGCCTTCGTGGACTTCCTTTTCGAACCGGGAAAAAGACGGGCAAAGCGATGGCGACGGAGGAGCGTATAAAGCTCCGGATTGAGGCGGCCGTGCCCGCTAGGGCCAACTCTTTCCGTGCAGGGGGAAAAGGAGCCACTCGACCGAGGAGTACGAGCAGGTCAGATTACGACGGATCGTATAGAGAGAGATAGCCAGTATCTTGTATGAAGCGGAAGAGGAGCAAGCGTCGACCTGTCCTTAGGTAATGTCGTTACGGAAGGTACCACCAAAGTTTGCAGTGTGGACCGAAATGGTCTCGCGAAGCCGGAGGAGGCTACTAACAAACGATCGAAGTAGTCGATCCGGCGTCAAAGAATCTGGTTGGATTGTGTCAAAGTTCGTGGGCGCCCCTGTGACAGGAAGGGGCAGACTTGGAGCTACCCCCCAAAGGAACCGTAAGAGAGGCCGTTATCGCAGGAAGGAAGAAGAAGGAGTCGTGACCGGATGGGGGAAGCTTTAGAAATCTATCGATTGGCATCCGGGATATGGGAAAAGGACTCGGCCGGGGATGAGACGAAGTTGGATATTGCTGGTACGTGCCAGCAGCCGCGGCGTTAAAAGACCAAGAGGGGGGATACCACAATCAGGCTTCAAAGGGATGAGATGGGCTTACGACCACAGCAGCGCCCAATCCGCAAATGGGCCCGGCCCGCCCTGCCATAGTCGCGAGTCTGTTTGTCGGCGGGAAACCGCCTACCAACCCCCGCCTGCAAGAAAACGGATGCGCGTTTGCAACGGCTTTGGCTGAGGCATATCCTCATGCAAAAGGTTGGAAGATCTGGCCAAAGAAGGTGGACCTAGAAGCTTGACGCTCCTCCTATTCGACCCGCTCATAGCGGGAGCGGGGGAGCAGCCGAAAGGGCCCTCTCCATCAAGGACGCAGTAGAGAGGCCATCAGTTCCGGGTGGTAAAGATCCATCAATATCACAACCGAACAAAAGCTGCTCAACTTGTCCCCAGCCAGTCGCAGCTCGTATAGCACTTTTTTTGGCTTTCGAGTTGGAGCCAAGGTCATGCCTTCGGCTTACGGAACGATTCCTAAGGAAAAGACAAGAATTGGAGTAACGGCCTAAGAGAGCGAGCAGTAGGAGCCGGCAACACAGTAAAGCGGCCATTCCAAGAGCAAAAGCTCTCACCAGACAATGAAACCCCGGAGCGGAAGAAATGTCCAGAAAGTACTCTCCTAGTACTGAAAAGGTAGGAGGACTTAGAACCATTCCTCACTTGGGGTTGGTGTTCCGTGTCAAAAATAGGCTGGCTCCTAACAAGCAAGGGATTTCTAAACCTGAATTACATCCAGCCAGCGAGCGGAAAGAGCGAGCCAATACTGATTCATTCTTTTTCTTTGTATTTCATTCAGTCTTTCTTTTAGGTTGCCACCTTAAGGGCAGCGTTAGCGAGTATAACGGCGAGTAGCATTGCTCCAATCATCAAAGGTATCTCCTTCTGGGCCTCGGCTTCCGCCCCTCTCTGTTGCTCTCTTCTCTTCTTGGGCTCTCGCTGCAGCTTCAATGAGTCCCTTCGTTTCTCTTTCTCCGACTGCCTGCTGACTAGCGGCACTAAGTACCTCTGCCCCTACATCGGAAAGGTTCGCTTGACTTATGATGTGCGGCGTGCTCCCAGTTCTCGAGGTCAACCAAATGGTATATCCGATACATAGACACGCCACAAGCACTTTCGAAATGCCCGTTAAATCAACATTTCCTCTTCCGGTTTCGGCTTCCCCCTTCGTGGTTTCCCTCCAAAGTGTCCTTCGTACTACCATACAGTCTTTCATCATGGAAGGCCAATAATATGCATAACGTCGAATTAGCCAATGCATCTTTACCCCGGCCCGATGAGCTCCACGGATCCCATCATGAACTTCGGACATGACTCTCATGGCTTCTTCGATGCCCACACATTGCATAAAAAATTCATCACCAATCCCTTTTCGGTACAGAGTCCCATCCAAAGCAATACATACTTCGGTGCTCTGTACCTAGTGTTTCGATCAGCCTTTAAGTCTGGATTATTGAGGAAATTAATGATAGGGGTCCTCCAGTCCATCTCCCGGGTTTCGTTCCCGAACACTTCGAACGGCTCCTGGGTAATGCTTCGATCCTGGACCGAGGGCAAGACCCTCTTCTGGATCTTTACAATCCTTTCGTAGACCCCTTCGGGTATCTTTATGCCCGAAGCTGCCTGAGCCATGTTGTTGGCCTCTTTATTATATCCCCTTGGGATGAATCGAAGTGTAACGTCGTCGAACTTTTCCATAAGTTGGGTGGCTATAGTGTAATAAGGAGCCAACCCCCAATTTCGGCATTGAAAGTCCTGGGAAACCTGTCTGATCACCAGCTCGGAGTCGCCAATGATTTCGACCGTTGATACTCGAAGTTCCAACAAGATCTCCATGCCAATTATCATGGCCTCATATTCGGCCTGATTGTTGGTACATGGAAAATATAATTGGAAAGACAGTTGGGTTTTCCTCCCCATAGGAGAGAGAATTATGACCCCGGCCCCGGCCAATTCCTTAGTCTTAGACCCATCGAAGTACATTCTCCATGGGGTCAAGGTCACGGCCGAGACGCCAAGTGATCGAACTGCTTCCCCAATTTCGGGGTCAATATCCAAACAAGGGTGGCTGGCCAAAAAAGAAGCCAAAGCCTGACCCTTGACGGCCCTCTGTGGCCGATATTGGAATGTGTACTCCATAAGGGCAAATGCCCATTTGCCAAGCCTACCACTCATAATTGATCGAGATAGCAGATACTTAATTATATCAGTTTGACATATAACAAAAACCATTACAGGAAGCATGTACACCCTCCACTTTTGAGAAAAAAAATACAAAGTCAAGCACAACTTCTCAATTGGTGTGTATCTCTGTTTGACCGGGGTAAGCACCCTGCTCAAGTAATAGACAGCCTGTTCGGCCCCTTGGTCGTTATTCTGAGCCAACAAGCTACCGATCGAATTCCGAGCGGCCGAAATAACTTCAGTGGCCTGCCCTTGATCGGTGGCATGATAACAGGGGGGACTCGAGAGATACCTTTTTCTTTCTTCGAACGCCTCCTGGTGAACTTCTTCCCACTGAAATTCCCCTTCGGGCTTGAGTTTGAGCAAGGGTCTGCAAGACATCCCTGGGTTTTCCCGCACAATTAGCAATGAAACGCCGAAGAAAGTTAACCTGCCCGAGCAATTGTTGAAGCTCCTTCTTGTTCTGCGGCGGTTTTGCTTCGATGATGGCTCTGGCCTTATTTTTATCCACTTCGATCCCTCTCTGGTGGATGAGAAAGCCCAAAAAGTTTCCGACCGAAACCCCGAATGCACACTTCAAAGGATTCATTTTCAGCTTATATTTTCTCATCCGTTCGAAGGTGCGCCTGAGATCGGACAAATGTTCTTCTTCGGTCTGAGACTTGATCACAATATCATCAATGTATACTTCGACGAACCTCCCAATCATGTCATGAAAGATTGCGTTCATTGCCCGCCGATATGTGGCTCCCGCGTTTTTGAGACCGAAGGGCATAACAACCCATTCGAAGGCTTTCAGCTCCTGGGCCCCGAAATGCTGTTTTTGGGATATCTTCCTCGGCTATGTAAATCTTAAGTAGACGTCGGCCTTCCCATCCACAAAACTGAGTACTTTATGTCTGGCTGCGGCATCTACCAACTGATCTGCTACGGGCATGACATATTCATCTTTGGGAGAGGCTGCATTAAGGTTGCGGAAGTCCACACAAACTCGAATCTTTCCATTTTTCTTTTTCACGGGTACTACGTTCGAAAGCCACTCCACATACCTTGCCGCTCGAATGCATCCCTGCTGCCGAAGCCTTTCGATCTCTTCCTTTACTCTCAAGATGACTTCGGTCGCCATTCCCCTTGGTGGTTGCTTGTATGGCTTGAATTCCTGCTTACAACATGGGAATCCGATGTTCGACCAGCTCTCGATCAAGACCCGGCATTTCGGTGTAGCTCCATGCAAAACAGTCTTTAAATTCTCAGAGTAATTCAATGATTTTGCTTTTAAAATGAACTTCGAGCAGTTGACTGACGAAGGTAGGCCTACGAAGGTAGGCCCCTCATCTGTTCCCAGATTGACTTCTTCGAGCGGATCTTGGACATCGGCCTTCAGGTCATCCAGTTTGGCCGGAGCTGCCTCCAACTCTTCCATCTGAATTACTTCTTCGGTGCTGACTTCGACCTGATCATCTTCACTAATACCGAAATCGGCCAAGTAGGCCGAAGTCGAATATAGGGTTCTCCGCTTCGGTGATGTATGCTACTACTCTAGCTACACAGGCTCGAACTGCCCGCATTCCTTTGCTCTCTATGATTAACCCAATCATGAAGACAGGATTGTATCGGCGAAGTCTGTCATCGGCCTCATGGTGTTCGGGCGCGATAACTCAGCATAGATCTTCCTCCAGTCAACAGCATTCATGTTGCTCGGGCGACGGCCCTCTTCGGCCTGCCATACTTGTCAATACCAAAGAACTTGATTGGGCCCACATCCTCATGATATAGCATGGCATCCGCATTGTGGACATCGGCCACAAAAGGCTTATCATCCGCAGGCACAACTCGACCTCATCACCATTCCGGAATACAAGAACCCGGTTGAGGGTGGAAGGGATACATAGATTGGGGTGGATCCAATCCCGACCCAAAAGTGCGTTGTAAGAGGCCGAAGTGTCAACAACAAAGAAGGCGGTCATCGTAGTCTTCTTACCCACCGTAAGTTCGATCGGGAGTATGCCTCTTGCCTTTGTAACTTCTCCCGCGAAGTTTGTGACTGTCATTTCGGTCGGAAGCAAGTCTCCTTCCGTCCTTCGAAGCTTGGCCAGCATCCCGGTGGGCAAGATGTTCACCGCAGCCCCATTATCAATCGAACTTCGGTGAAGGGCTGCCCTTCTAAGTGGGCTTTGATGAATAAGGGTTTCAAATGATTGGCCGATCCCTGAGATGGCCGTTCGAACACAAATCCGGTTCGGTCGAGTCCGAGTACTCCTCCCTTGACCTCTTATTCTTGAGGACTAGTACCCGAGGCTTGTCCTTGGGTATTTCCTGTTCGATCACGATTTCGGCCATTGGTCCACCGAGCTCGATCACATCCCCATCATCTCGGGACTGAGGTTGATTGGGAGGAGCCCGAAAGTAGGATGGCAGAGTGAATGCCATGTTGACGCTCACCCCTGCCGGTATCGAACCGAACTGGATCGAACCGTCGCCGAGATCATCCACTTCATCCATATCGGTGTCACCATCTTCGAACAGTGGATTTTCCTTACACCGCTGGACCGTAACGGGAGTTTCGCCTTTCTATGTTCCTTGGTCTTCGAGCCCTCCGTGGAGTACTTCTTTTCCACGAGCACCCATTTCTGTTTGACTGTGGCCGAAGTCCGCCTAGCTTCGGCCTTGTTTTGTGGTTCCGGCTGATCTTTGAGACCCTCCCGCTGTCCGGCCGAAGTTGGTGATGGCACTTTCCTAACTTCGGCCTCCCCTTTCTTTGCGAGGTTATTTCGTTGCCACCTTCTTTTCCGTGAGGCCGTCATTCGAGGAGGGCGTTGTGGAAACTTCGGATGCTCAGCCCTGTACCAACGTCCAACTCGCCCACTACGGGCTTCACCGTTTGCGGTCGTTGTCCCTCTTGCGCCCGATTTCGAGGCCTTCGGTTGGCTGCTGGAACTTCGGGCTTGCCCCCTTGGCCCCGAACAGAACAGGTCGGCCAGATGGCCCATCCTTGATAAGCTTGTCATGATGATCCTCAGTCCTCCCCGGCCGAAGTTAGTTTCTTCGGCCTAACCACGTTCTCAAGCTGCTTTCCTTTTTCTGATGATCGAGGCTGGGGTTCCTTCTCTGTCCGTGGCCTCTTGTTGGTTTCCGGGGCCCTGCCCCCGGGCGTTTCCACACCGACCGGGGCTGTTCGATCTTCAACACTTGCGTCTCTTGCCTCTTCGGTGGGTCGCCGAAGTAGTCTCTACACCTTGGGCAGAGATTGTTTTTGATCAACAGAAGCTGTTCGAACCTCATTTCGTCTTCGATCTTTTGCTTTTTCTGTGTCTCTTCGATGAAGTTCGTCCATATCAACCCGATAATCAGCAGCCAACATCTTCAGGAGGATCTTCCACTCTTTTTCCTTTGTTGCCACTACTGCGGCCTTCTCTTTGGCCGAAGCCCGAATTTCTGCGAACGCTTACGGCGCCTCCAGTTCCTTTTGACTCAGCTTTCCTTTCGGCTGACAAGCTTCCCCGAGCTCGATCTTGGTTCGAGGAGTCTTGGGGGCACCCACGTTAACCGTCATCATATTTATGCTGAGCTGATCGAGGAACGGGTGCTTGTCGATCCCCATTACCTCCTTCCGCTTGTTTGTTCTGTCTCCCATCAGTAGGAGTCCCCTGCCGATGTATTCCTCGCAAAAGATCACGAAGCTTAACACAGTCAGCGGTCGTATGATTCCACATGTTATGGTATTTACAAGACTTCTAGTTTTTCAGCTCTTCGGCCGGGGGTATGCGATGTCCGGGCAGGAGTCGCATTCCTCCTTTGACCAGAAGGTAATCAAACGCTTGTTCGGCCTTATTTATGTCGAAAGTGACGGTTTTTCCGGCTTCGGACTGGTGAGACTTATTAGCCCCATCGCCCGGAGCCTGTTTACCACTAGGCCGAACTAGTGGTTCGCACACCATTGGAGTTTTGAGCACGATCTCGGCGGCCGAAACATCTAGGCTGCCGAAATCGGTTTCGGCCATGTGGACCTCCACATTGACATTGGGGTCCTTTTAATATGTCCCCTTCGAAGAATTCTTTCTGTCCCGTTCTTCTCGAAGGATTCGTTCCTATCGAGCGGCCGCTGTGGCCAGCTCGAACAAGTCACGGAAGTCCATGCCCACGAACTTCTTCCTCAGCTCGAACTCAAGTCTTTCTCTTTCGTAGCATCAAATCTTTCTCCCCCGGAAGAAGCAACATTCACTGGAAGTGGACCTTCTGACTCAGCTGCCCCCGCAGCCTGTCGTCCTGTCAGAGTCAGTGCGTCATAAGCCAGTGCCCCAGACCCGGAGTCGCTAACCGGAAGATCTCCCTGCTGTCCTCTTAGATTCACCCCCCTTCCCTCTATCATAAGAAGGAGAGCTACGTTTGGATTCTCTTCCTAGCCCCACTTTTTGCCATCGATCCATGATCATCTTCCATGACGGAAAGCTCTAAAAAGCAAAGTTCACTAATGAAAAGAAATGTGACTTTGACAACCTCGTAGACTGACAGACCGCGGCAGAAAGCCTAGACAAGACAAAAAGACGGGAGAAAACAACCGGAGCTAGGCAGTTCCCATGCCCTTTCTTCAGCTCTGGAGTCGGAGGGGAAAAGACCTTCAGACAAAGCCTCGTGATCAAGACAAGAAGAAAAAGGCGGCGGTGCCCTCTGCGGATGAAGAAAAAGTGCAACTCCTTGTTCATCTCTCTCTTTCGAGAGTTTGAACCGCTCCGTGGGGGAAGCCACTCCTCCATGAGAACTGGAAAAGAAAGAAAACCAAGAGATTGACCCATTTCTGCAATCCGGGGGGAAGACTCAAAGGACAGTCATAGAAATTTGGTATAAAAAGGAGATACTTAAAGAAATCCTTATCTATGGGGGCCAGGTCTATACGCCCCACTCTGCGGACATCAACCGCTTTTTAGTAGATCGGATGGGAATGAAGGAGAGAAAGGGAAAACATAAACAGATAACGAAGCTTTAAGACACGAGACGGTCGGGACACAGACTGCAATAGTTCTTCCCCTCTACGAGATCAATGACAATGGGCACGAGACTTTTGGTCATGTCTCTGAAATGGATGGATCCTATACTGGTCCATCTCCACCATCACTCTCTTTATTTTCATTCTTCGCAAAACCTTCCTGCGGGTACCGTTTCGGAGCACTAGTTGCAGGCTTCATTGGCACCGGATCGGGGACCTAGCTATTCCCAAGTATACTGTGGTTTTTCTCGATAAAGGGGACTTTGTCTGGAAAGGTAGAAGTTCGGACCGTTACACTACACGGGCTAGTAGCAGCGACTGTTCTCTAATAAGGCATGGGACTAGCATGAGCATGGCGGGATCTTGTACATAAAGTGAAGTTTCTCTTTCTCTTCCGAGTTGAGGAGTTGTTGTCCGATCAAGAAATTACTTAATAAAGAAGGCTGCTGCTTCAGAAAACGATCCTACGATCAAAACGGAAGACTGCCCTGATGTTGGACCGGCGGAAGATGGTGAGTTGACACCAAGACCTACCGGCTCGGGACTTGATTCTGTCCTCTTAGCTTCATTGGAGCAGGGCTGCCCAACCACATCTGCTACCTCAGCATTACAAGATCCCCCCAGTTGTAATATCTGAAGCAGCAGCCTTTCCCACTTTCGTAGAAAGTGGATCCGGTTACACAACCACAGCTTTTCCTGGCGAAAAAGCCTCTTCCTTCCGAGCGGAGCACTAATCCAACTATTCCTATCTGAAGCAGCAGCCTCTTTCTTATTCCACTGTCGCAACAGTTGGGACATGTTCCGCCCTTTCTTTTGTATCATCCGACTTTGCCCCGGAACAAGCTATATCTTTGGCCCGGTCATGTGAAATTGCGTAATTAGATGATCGTAATAGATTAGGAAGACCACTCTTTTCAGCCACTCTGGGAGCAGAATCAGAGCCTTCTTTCAAGCTTCAGAGCGATGGAATGTGGAACAAGGCTGCTGCTTCAGACTTTGCTTTGGCCCGAACTTAGTTCCAACTACCTGGGATGCCTTATTAGCGTCATCTAGGGGAGGTCCTTCTCTAAAACCAATCTTGGGTTCTACCGCTGCGGGACCTGTGAAAGCAAATCTTTCCGGATTAGGTCTTTCTGTTTATCCGAGGCGCCTCTTCCTTCTCAAAAAGGGGGGTGGGTAGCGTAGAGTAGGACGGATGGGACCGGGCCCCAAAAGAGTACTATTACTATAGTCTTTCATTGTCTTTTCTTTCTTTTATGGTATAGTCTCATACATAGATAGCGGACTGGAAATCAGATCTTGTTGTAAAGCAAGGGCATTATACGCTATTCTGCTAATTCTCTTCTTGTTGCATCATGTCCAAGCTTGACGATAGCAGTGGAACAAAAGTAACCATCGGATTCAAAGAATGAACCTTCCTTCCCCTAGGCAACACCACAAGTTTATCTATCTGCAAAGGACGCTGGAAACGGGTCTCAAACCCTATCTCTTCCAGAGCTCGGACCCCCTATTAGTAAGCTTAGCCGACCAAAGCTGAGGGGACCCATGGATCATCGACCTTTGTACGAACTTTCTTTTGTTCAAAAGTGAGGAAAGAGAGACATGCCAGCCAAGCCAATAAATAGACCTTCTCCGACGCGAGCTCCTACTCGTCTTAGAAGTCGAAATCGGCATCGGGACTGTTTAAATAAGAATAAAACCCGCATAAGCAATAGCAGCACTCGTCACTAGCTTCTTTTCTGTCTTTGACTGGAGTCCTTGAACTGGAGTTCGTTCAAAAGCGCATAAGATGAGTTGAATAGCCTGAGCCAAGGCAATGTAAATTGGTTACGCAAGCGTCCCCCCTATCAAGCAAGAAAGAAGCGGCTCTTACCCTATCGTCGCTGGAAACTCTCTCTGGTCAATAAAGTCCGCTTCTAAGTCAGCAGCTGGTCACAAAGCAACAGCATAAGGTTATGCTTATAATGGGAGGTCTAGGATTCAAAGGAGCACGTCTTGAAGTGAAGAACCTCTTCCAAGCCAAGCTATCGACATCGAAATCTACATTATCATAAGAGAGACTGGCACCCCCTATCACTTAAAGGCAACTCTTGAAGATCTTAGATCTCCCCTCTTTCGACTAGCTTCTAGTTCTTGTCTTTTAGGAGGAGCGGGAAGTATGTGAAGATCGAGAGCTTTCTCCAAAGTCTTCTGTGATTCAAAACCTAGCGAGAGTTGTTTCAAGGCTCCGAACGAAGGGAAGCAGGGACAGGAACGGATGCAGGAATAGATGGTTGTGAATAAACCAGTGCGCCGGGTCAACTTCACTCGGTGCTTCTTACTCCGCCTTACAACATAGGGCTTACTAGAAGGGCGACTCTTTTGTTGATAATACCTCTTCTTGCTTTTGCTTTCTCTTCTTTAGCTGCCTTGCCCTCATTCTCCATGCTTGCTTTCCGCTTTTGGCACTAATGAGCTAGCTTCTTTTCCTGCCTTGTTGCTTTTGACTAGACTACTGGCACTAACTAAATAGCTTCCTTACTTGCCTTGCTGCCTTATAGCTATTAGTGGTATCAAGTAGCGCGCTTTATTACAGCGTCTATTATGGGCAACAAGGCCAGAAGCCACTTTTGGATCTGTTTCGGGCAGATGATCCGAAGGTTCAACGCCGGCGACTCGAATTTCATTACCTTTCGGGCGGTGGAGATCAAAACTTTGATTACGGTTAGCGGTGAAATTCAATCTTCGGATCGAAAAGGCAGGTTCAGTTGCGGAGATTTCCTTTCTTTTTAGCCTTTCCGCTCGCCTGCTACTGTAACTGAAGTCGGAACTCTTTTCCTTTAAAGCGAGAAGTACTCAAGGTCAAGCGGATAGAGGAGTTTCGGGAAGGAAGTAGTTTCAAGCTCTTTCAAACCTAAGCAAGCAACCAACCTAATAAAGGGGCTTGGCTCTCAAGCTTGTATAGTTAAGGCTTAGCGCCCTTAGACGTCAAGGTTTTCTTCGTTTAGTCAAGCGGTTTATCAAAGATAATTCCTTCTGTTGCTAGCCGAGTGAGGTAGATCAGAGAATTAGTCTCTTTCCGCCCGAACTCATCGGGCGGAAAGGAATTGACTCACTAATCTATCTAATCTTGCGTGCACGTGTAGCAGTCATTGCTTGGTCACCGCAGTAACCTCCTTCTGTTTTGGTAGTCGGCTCATATAAATCAAGCTGTTTTCGGTAGTTCAGTTGTGTTAGCTTGTTGTAAGGCTAAAGCTGATCTACGACCACAAAACAAACTGATCGTACCTTACCTGGCTGTAAGTTTGAGAAGGTAGCTAGAATGAGAGGATAGGATGCTCTACGAGCAGACTAGACTGAGTTCTCTCTTTACCTAGCTTCCCCTTACTTAGCTGCAAGTGCAAGAAGGTAGTTTACTTACGGGGACAGAACATAACTGTTTGGTTCTCTCTTCCCCGGCAGAGGGCTTACTCGTATGCCATACTTGCTGTAGCTCCTTTCGTTCACTCCCAGCCAACAAGCAACTACTGTAGCTCACTCTTGGCCTTAACAGCAGCAAGCTGCCTGACTTAGCTTTCAGTTAGCGAAGGTAATGGGTCGCGCTAGGTTGCTTGCAAGGCTTGCACATTACTGGGTTTGACCTTTCGGACTTCAGGAGACTGAGATCCTCGCACGGTCACCAAGGTCCATGTTTGATTCTGTTCATGCTCAATTTGTGTTTGCCTCCGGACTTGGGCTTCAATGATTTCCTGGGGGAACTGCTGAAAGATAGGGGAGCTTGTTATCTGTTCGTGCACCACGTTGACAGTGTGTACTACCACATTTGTTGTATGTACTTGGGACGAGTCCAACAGAGACTGATTGGATATACGAATCCTCTGTTGTTGATGTGACTGCTCCAACCAGTCTTTGAAGAAGAAACGGTAAGATCCTTACAGCCCCTCATATCATAGAAAGGGACAGGCCCTTCTCGGCATGATCCGAGGTTTCTTTGACAAGCGGAGCGATCAAAAAGGGCTTAGCGCAACTATGGGCATTAAGGGAAGGCTTCTCAGTCATTCAGGCACGTATCTTTGGCACCCCTGCCATAATTAATACTTCTTCCAACATTATGACTTCTTTCGGCAATACTGACTTTCAATGCAAGAATATTTGATTGAAGTCAGTAAGTAAGCTAATAATAAGAAAGTGCTATCATAAGTATACTGTTAGCAATAAGACTGGGGCCCCTTCCCCTGTAGTAAAGGCGCTACTTAGCCCTACTAGCTCAGTCAAGAGAAAACCGGAGTTCGGGGCCTCTCGGCTCTCATGATCCGATCGGTCTAAAAGGGCACGGCACGTTACGAGCCGGCGATCTTTGAAAAAAGAAAGGCAATGAAATTGTCAGGCGGGTAGACTTTCTCTCCGGACCCGGCATCACATAGATGTCTGAATCCGAGTAGAGCTGATCCGAAAGGGGGGTCTATATTTCAGAGCTGATCTGGGAGCCACATCTATTACGTAGCGATAATGATAAGGACTCGATCTGTCGAGCGCCCCCTGACATAAGCTTAGAGAAAAAGCGCGAGGAGTGCCTTGAACAAGAATGAGATGTGGGAACTCCTTCTCTGTCCTAAAGATCTAAAGACCGTAACGTGTAAATGGGTTGACAAGGTTAAGAAAGGGTCAGACGGGCAGCCTAACGGCCGCTCTTAGTTGGCGCCTTTGGTGGAAGCGAAAGCTAAATAGTGTAAATTCGCCTTAAAGCTATAAATAATGGAATGCGGGAGCTTATTCAATTAGGGAAAGAACCGAAATAGTAAATATAGTAACGGGAACGAACCAACTCAATAGGGAAGGAACCGAT
>CM053274.1:54056360-54076897 GCA_028583415.1 Protea cynaroides | reverse complement strand
TGGTCTGGGATATAACAACCCTCATTACCAACAAAAGAACACCAGCATGTTGCAGATAAGGAAACTTCAATATAACATATTTATAAGGAAACTGCCAATTTGAATAATGTCATCATGTTTGATTTTGCATCAAATATTTTTTTATTTATAAATATAAAATATTATTTATTTTTATTTTTCTTTGCAAAATCTTTTTGGTTTTATAAAAAATGACAGTTTTGTATTTTGTGTCCCTATTTATTATTTAGGGGCACTTGTGGTAATTGTCAAGGTATGCCAAAAGGCAATCTGGATATGACATTAGGAGGCTAGCATCTCACTTAGGGTTGGACTTTATGGCTGGTCATCTCCACCCTAGAGATATAAAACATCTCAAGGTCACACAGGCAAGGGGAGGAAAAAGTACAAAATACCAAGATATGGTATACCTGTCCAGCTGGGGTGAGCACCCTGATTGCTTGTGAGATCCTTGGAAATCAAGTGGCTTTGTTTGTCTAATCATCAAAGGTTCTTCAACAAAAGAAAGAGTTCTTCATCAAAGGTAGAGTGCTTCAACAAAAGATATTTTCAAATCGTCAAACAAAAGGTATGACACTCTTCTTAATTTCTTAGATTAAACAACAATTGACATGATATTCGTGATATGTTTTCATTTCTGGTATGAGGTTAATAGTAACATTGAGAATCATTAAGTATGCGTACACTCTTATAATTGTCAAGTCACTGGCAATGAACATTAGGCACTAAGATCACCACTCAACGTACACGTGGTCTTATCATGAAGGACTTCACAGACCATATGTGCACTGACCGTCGAGAGACTAGTCCCCATGTCTCCCATAGTCTGAGCAATTTTGACTTGCACCCCTCAAACCTATCATGGTCCAATCAATGCCTATGTAAACACATAGCGCATCATCATAGGTGCAGTCAAGCCAAGGACTACAAAGTGGCTCATTTGAATAATCATCTGCAAAACCAGTCTATTAATACAATAGACAAAAAACAATGGTACCATATAACAAATTTATAAGTCACAAAACATGTAAACCACATGTCACATATATATACCTCAAAATAGAGATAGAAATGCCCAAAGAGAATACATAAAAATAACATAGTAAACTTGTGTTGGGCCACACAAATCCAACAGTCTCCCACTTGGCCTAACACAATCCCAAAGCCATTACAAGAAGACGAATGGAATCTAATTCATGTTCATGCTAACAGAAGAGCGGATCCAATACCAAGACGACTTCTTTCTCAGGAAGTGCAGCAAGTACTTGAGGAATTGGGGGATGTCATGCCCCACGAGTTAGTTGCCAAGTGCCCCCTAGGAGGGCAGTCTACCACAAGATCGAGTTGGAGCCTGGAGCCAAACCCCCTGCATTGGCTGGGTTTTGCAGATGGCCCCAGCAAAGAATCAACTCCATGAGCGCCCTAGCGGATTTACAATCAGGGCGCAGGAGATGAAATCCGGCCTTACTCGTTTAGGGCGACCCCCCTTTACTAAACCATCATGTTTAGTAAATACACCAAAAGGTAAACCTTTTGTAAAGGGATCAACCAAGTTTGATTGAGATGGCATTCTCTCAACAACTACCTCATTCTTCTTAATAACATCACGAATGTAATGATATCGACCTTCAATGTGCTTGGCCCGAGAATGACACTTTGGGTCTTTAGTGACGGCTATCGCAGAATTATTATCACACAAATGTGGAATAGGTTTTTTCACACAATCTACTATCAGTAATTCCAATAGGAACTTTCGAAGGTACACAGCTTCTTTAGCTGCCGCATTCAATGCAATATATTCAGCTTCCATAGTAAACTGCGCAACACATTCTTGTTTCTTGCTCTTCCAAGCAATAGCTCCACCACAAAAAGTGAACACAAAACCAATGGTAGATTTTCTACTATCAACACATCCTTGCTAATCAGAATCAGAATATCCAAGGATATTCAGATGATCAAAACAATAAGTCAATCTAAAGCCTTTTGTTTACTTTAGATACCTCAGGATCCATTGAATAGCAATCCAATGCATTTTACCAGGATTACTCTGAAAACGACTGATCATACTAACTGCAAACGCTATGTCTGGCCGAGTATAGATCATAGCATACATCAAGCTCCCCACAGCAGAGGCATAAGGACACAATGAGTCATTCAATTTTTCTGTTGGAGACTTAGGACTATCATTTTGGGAAATTGGTCTGAGATAATTATAAGGAATTTGTCCTCCCACATAATCAGTCATGTGGAACCTCGTTAGCATAGTATCAATATATTTCTCTTGAGACAAGCTTAGTTTTCTTTGCTGACGGTCTCGCTCAATTTTGATACCCAGAATATAAGAAGCTTCACCCAAGTCTTTCATTTCAAATGTGATAAATAACCATTGTTTCACTTCCATCAACATGTGGACATCATTTCCTGCAAGTAGAATATTGTCAACATATAAAGTAAGATATGCAACTTTATGCCCTTCCTTCTTCACATAAATGTAAGATTCAAAATTATTTTGTATGAATCCAATGCCCACAACAGAATCATGAAATCGTAAATTCCATTGCCTTGAAGCCTGTTTCAGCCCATATATAGATTTTTTTAATTTGCATACTTTGTCTTTATCTCCAGTGGAAATAAAACCTTCAGGCTGATCCATATAAACATCTTCATCAAGATTACCATTCAAGAACGCCGTCTTCACATCCATTTGATAAAGTTCAAAATCAAAATACGCAACCAAAGCCAATACAACACGCACAGATTGTATCCTTACTACTGGTGAAAAAGTTTCATCATAATCAACACCATATTCTTGAGTGTAACCCTTAGCTACAAGTCTAGCTTTGAACTTCTCAACATTTCCATGCATATCCTTCTTTCTTTTGAATATCCACTTGCAACCAACAACTTTAGTGTTCATAGGCCTATCAATCAACCTCCACACACCATTCTTATACATAGATTTGATTTCTTCATTCATGGCACTAATCCATTGTTGAGAATCAACATCTGACATAGCTTGTGAATAAGTAATAGGATCATCTACAACTTCATTAATGGTCACTCTTTCATATGATTCTCCCAAATACACATAATAATCTGACATGTCTGGAGCTTTTGATGTCCTTCCACTTCTTCTTAAGGGCTCAAAATATTGCTTATCTTGATTGGTATTCGAAGAAATTATAGGAGTTGAGGACCCCTCAATGACAGAGTCTTGATGACCTCCATTAGTGTCTACTAACTCCTCCAAAACACTTTTATCAACATCATCAGAACTCCTACTATCAAATCGATCTTCTAAGAATGTCACATTTCTGCTTTCCAGTATCACTCTATCCTCAGGATCATATAATCTGTATCCTTTGGAGCGATGAGGATACCCAACCATGACACACCTTTTAGTTTTTGATAGTAATTTATTTCTATTTGGGTCAGGAATCAAAACATGAGCAATACAGCCCCAAACCCGAATATGAGCAACACTTGCTTGCTTACCATAAAATAATTCATATGGGGTAGAATTTACTGCTTTGGTGGGAACTCTATTTAAAATATGCATTGTTGCATATAATGCCTCTCCCCAAAAAGAAGTTGGCAAATTAGCTCTTGCCATCATTGATCGAACCATATCTAATAGAGTTCGATTTCGTCTTTCTGCAATTCCATTAGCCTCTGGAGTACGAGGTGGAGTACGAAAATGTTTAATACCATTTTCAAGACAATACAACTCAAAATCATCAGACATATATTCTCCACCTCGATCTGAATTTAGTGACTTAATCACTTGTCCAGTCGTCTTTTCAGCCTCAAGATGAAATGATTTGAAAAACTCCAAAGCCTCAGACTTATGTTTCAACAGATGTACAAAACCAAATCTAGAAAAGTCATCAGTAAAAGTAATAAAATAATGAAAGCCACCTCTTGCACTAATGCTCATAGGTCCACATACATCAGTATGAACCTTTTCTAACACATGAGCACATCTTTCACCTTTTGTATAGGATTTCTTGGTCATTTTACCAGAAATACAACTTTCACAAGTGGGAAATTTTTCTAGAATCACTCCAGTCAAAATGCTAGAATTAATCAATCTGCCAATTCTATTTATATTGATATGTCCCAACCTCAAATGCCAAAGATAAATAGCATTATCTTTTATATCAAGTTCAACATTGCATATAACATTACCACATAATTGCACTTGATACATATTGTTATTTCTAAAACCATGCAACACAATTTTATCATTTTGCTTCATCAAAAACCTTCTATTACCAAAATAAAATTCATATCCAAGCTTTTCCAACATTGAAACAGATAACAAGTTTCTTCTAAGACTAGGTGCATACAAACATTCAACTAAATCAAAATTTGTTCCATCATTCAGCTTCAATTCAAAAACTCCAATTCCTTCAATATGCGCCTTATCATCATTTCCCATGTAAATGAAACTGGTACTATCACTTATTCTCTTGAGTTCCTTGAACCCCTGCAAGGTATTAGAAACATGCACAGTAGCTCCAGAATCAGCCCACCAAGATCTAGACTTAATAATGGTAGTATTTATCTCATCAAGAATCAAGGTGGCAAACATACCTTGGCCTTGCTTTCCACCAGACTTTAAGAAAGAATAGCATTGAGCCTTCTTATGTCCAGGCTTCTTACAAAAATAACAAACTATCTGTCTGGATTTAAATTCAACATTTTGTCTTACTTTGATGCCCTTCTTCTTTTGCCAATCTTGTTTTTTCTTTACAAACTTTTTCTTCTTCTGATATTTCATTTCATGTGTTGGCTTATCTGCATTCCCATCAATAGCATTGACCACAAAATTCTTCTTTCTTAACTTAGCATCTTCATGACCAGTAACTTTAGATAAGAGAACATCAACAGTCCAATCCAAACCAAATACAAAATAAATTTGTCTTACAGTTTCATAAGAATCAGGCAAAGAAGATAAAATAGTGGATATCTTAGTTTTCTCATCAACAGACCTTCCTTGCAAGCCTAACTCATCAGCAATGGCAATCATGTTGTTTACATGCTCTCTGGCATCCCCTCCTTCTGACAATTTAGTTCTGATAAAATTTTTCCATAAGCCTTCAATATGCTGACTAGATTTCTTACCAAATTTCAATTCAATACTATCAAGAATGACTTTGGCAGATACACTATTCATATAGCCAACCATAAGAGAATCTACTATGTATCCTAACATTAAATATTTCACTTTATTATCTGCCTCTGTCTATTTTTGATAGGCAACCTTAGCAGATTTGGTAGAATGCACATCAGGCACAGGAGGACATTCCTCTTGAATACAAAGAGAAAAATTATGAAAGCCAATGAACAAGTCAATTCTACGCTTCCATTCAGCATAATTGGGTCCAGTCAAGATGCAGTTTTTCATAATATCAGACATATTCAAAGATCTAGACGATCCTGCCATCTGTCATAAGCATGCAATATGCATAATAAGCTTGGAGACTAAAGCTCATTCCATTTGCATAAACACAATGCAACATTGATCATTTGATGGGATAATAACAAAACAACAAAGAGACCTATGATTTCTCAAATCCCTCCCATATCCGATGGGCGTAGGGAAGAATCCAAGAGATCAAGGCTCATAAAGAATTAATTGAACTTTAATATAAAGATATGTTAAATTCGTCCCGTATCTGATGGGCGTAAAAAAGAATTTAACCTATCACCATGTCTATTCGATGAACAGTGACACAAGGGGTTTACATGTCCATCCACAGTCTTATCTCATCCATGTGATTAACCGATGGGTGTCAACATGTCTAAGCATCGGAACTATGAATGAAACAACCCCAAACTTAATTTACACAAGATATTCAAATTAATTCCCACTGAAATTGGGATTAGATAAAAACAAATATATATTAGAGTACATATGAATTCAGCTTAAAATTGAAGGCCCAATTAGTAGGCACAATATAGCTTGAAAAACAAACATGACATTACTACATGTACCATTATTACGCACTTGGCTTGATAGCTTGATGATTTAATGGCTTAATGGCTAAGTGGCTTGATGGCTAAATAATAATGACTTTGTCTTCTTAGAATTTCCATCTTTCAACATCCCAAAAATGTGAGTATTAATTCTCCATCCCTCTATTATGACAAGGTAAATCAAAAGATAAGTCTTTTTAAATTCCATGATGGTATTAATTCTCCATCCCTCCATTATGACAAGGTAAATCAAAAGATAAGTCTTTTTAAATTCCATGATGGTATTAATTCTCCATCCCTCCATTATGACAAGGTAAATCAAAAGATAAGTCTTTTTAAATTCCATGATGGTATTAATTCTCTATCCCTCCATTATGACAAGGTAAATCAAAAGATAAGTCTTTTTAAATTCTATGATGGTTTATCAATTTTAAGATGAAGTGTCAACGCACCCTTTTATCTTCCTCATAAAGTTTATAATAAAATTTCTTTTTATTTAAAAAAAAAAACTTTTCAAGTCCCAATAAGACTCTTCATTTCTAATTTATGGGATATTCAGCATTAATGATGATAAATTCATCATAGCTATTAAACAAAAATTATTAGACTGTTCATCTTCCATTTCTTGTTTTCTAATTTATGAGATATTATTAATAAGCATAAATGATGATAAATTCATCATAGCTATTAAACAAAAATTATTAGACTGTTAATCTTCCATTTCTTGTTTTTGGAGAAAGCTTTAGAGAAACACAAACCATGTTTAACACAATCAACTAAAATTACTATGAAGACGTCATAATTTGTCATAAGATGAAAAACAAAAAGAAAACAATCACTACTCGTTGATATGATCAAACACATATATGAGAAACAGAGACAATTCTAGGATGTGAATCTTAGACAAGGAGAATTTTAACAGAACCATCATGCTTGTGCTATAAGGAAAAACATCCTAAATGATTCTCAATGTTACTGTTAATCTAAGAAATTAAGAAGAGTGTCATACCTTTTGTTTGACGATTTGAAAATATCTTTTGTTGAAGCACTCTACCTTTGATGAAGAACTCTTTCTTTTGTTGAAGAACCTTTGATGATTAGACAAACAAAGCCACTTGATTTCCAAGGATCTCACAAGCAATCAGGGTACTCACCCCAGCTGGACAGGTATACCATATCTTGGTATTTTAAACTTTTTCCTCCCCTTGCCTGTGTGACCTTGAGATGTTTTATATCTCTAGGGTGGAGATGACCAGCCATAAAGTCCAACCCTAAGTGAGATGCTAGCCTCCTAATGTCATATCCAGATTGCCTTTTGGTATACCTTGATAATTACCACAAGTGCCCCTAAATAATAAATAGGGACACAAAATACAAAACTGCCATTTTTTATAAAACCAAAAAGATTTTGCAAAGAAAAATAAAAATAAATAATATTTTATATTTATAAATAAAAAAATATTTGATGCAAAATCAAACATGATGACATTATTCAAATTGGCAGTTTGTAGGTACGCGTACATTCTTATAATTGTCAAGTCACTGGCAATGAACATTAGGCACTAAGATCACCACTCAACGTACACGTGGTCTTATCATGAAGGATTTCACAGACCATATGTGCACTGACCGTCGAGTGACTAGTCCCCATGTCTCCCATAGTCTGAGCAATTTTAACTTGCACTCCTCAAACCTATCATGGTCCAATCAATGCATATGTAAACACATAGCGCATCATGATAGGTGTGGTCAAGCCAAGGACTACAAAGTGACTCATTTGAATAATCATCTGCAAAACCAGTCTATTAATACAATAGACAAAAAACAATGGTACATATAACAAATTTATAAGCCACAAAACATGTAAGCCACATGTCACATATATATACCTCAAAATAGAGATAGAGATGCCCAAAGAGAATACATAAAAATAACATAGTAAACCTGTGTTGGGCCACACATATCCAACAAGATTATCTGATAAGTAGTTGGTATTGAAGTCTTGGTGTAGCTAAGATTTCCCATGGAAACAGAACCTGATATTCTCGATAAAACACAGTTGACTCCTTTAAATGTATGCATCATGTAGTTTTCGCACAAAGGTACATAATGTATTCACACCAAAGGCAACCATTTAATATATATATATATGCCTCCCCCAATCGGGTCTCGACACATGTATATTAAAACCCGAGCAAAGAGGGTCCCACTCGCATCGCCAGCCTTAGAGGGTTGACAAAGAAGTGGTTCCTAATGAACTGGAACCACCGATGAGAATAATGAAGAACCTCGGAGCCTCATTATTGCAAAGGCCTCAGAATTTCACTGTCATGAAGGCCTCGGAGCCTCACGGCCATAGGGTCCTAGGAGCCTAGCAGAAGTCAGGACCTTAGAGTCTCACTAGAGTAGAAGCACCAACATCACATCAACATAGAGGCCTCGACACCTCGGCATTATGAAGGGCCTCAACGGTCTCTCTAGTATAGTGACCTCGACAGCTCTCCACAAGCAAACCCCGTCATACAAGTCCACACGCAACATGATAGTTGTATAATAATATACGAGTGTGACCATTTTAATGAGTACATAGGTCAAACTCCTCTTAGATATTCGCCAAGAGGAAGTCAACGGAATCCTGAAAGAGAAATCCTACATTCTGGATATCTCAATAGAAGATCGCCTGATCCTCAAATCAATGGGCGTAAATCACGCTCTAAGGAGGACATTCCTCCATGACAGAGGACATGACCAGCTCTCACATCCAAGTCACTCCCAACCAATAAATAGAGGAAGCACATTCAGGTAAATACACAGACATTTTCTAGTATTTGACCTCAGAGCAAGCTAGCTACCCGAATCTCCTTAATTCAAAGGGACAGTCTTTCTTATCTGTCCCATACTGCTTGTCCCTTAAACTAACTTAGGCATCAGAGTGGCCAAAAGGTGTCTCCAGCCGACCATCACTACGTTGTCCATTCTTCCTTTTGCAGGAACTACAAGCGAGCTAAGGACCAATCCAGTTTGGGACGACAACATATATATATATATATATATATATATATATATATATATATATATATATATATATATATATATATATATATAAAATGGAGGTTGAGCGTTGAATGAAAATATATAAATGGAGTTTGAGCCGTTGAAGCAGAGTGGAGCGAGGTTTTGATTGGGTAAAAAGGGAGGGGAAGTAATTCCAATCATGGATTAAGGGATGATCAGCCCAGGCTGGCCGAGCCGGTCCCATGTAGCACACAAGTTGGGATCGATGGTTGGATCGGTCCAGTTAGAGGAGTTAAAGTCCAAATCAATGGTCAATCCCTGGCCAATCTCGATTCTTATCCAGATCTGGATTGGGATCGGTTGTGGCTGATTCCTTGCTCGTTTATGTGTTCTCAAACACTGAATCCATTATGATTGTGAGGTTGCCATTCATTACATCCTATATTATACCAAAGTAGCCCATCTTCATTATGCCAATTGGAATGACGATATGGAAATTTTGACAATTGGATAGATGGTATATAGTCGGTATTAGTCACGGTCAAATTTTCTTAATTCAATCAGATTGTATTGACATTCATCTCAATGTATGTTCATGCATGCTTATGCTTCTCAAATCATATTCTGCACGCATATTATCTTGAATTTTCACATCTCAATTTTGTCACTTGGAAATTAGAACTTTTTTTTTTTTAAAAGCTGAATTTCACATATGAACAACTAACAAGTGGACCTATTTCTTTAAATAATTTGGACCTCATCCAATCTATCAATATGTAGATTGTTCAGCTTCTACCAAAAAAAAAAAAAAAATCAGAAAAAGAAGCATATTTAATAATAATCAAATACATAGCATAGAGCATACATTGATCAATGTAGCCCCCCATCGCAACCCATCTTTCATTTCGAGCATCAAACATTATTGCAGTTTCTATTTATCTTTGAATTGGAAGGCCATATCATTCTCTTAATGAATCTACCGAACTTCCTGAGCGACCTTACTACCAATCGGATTGTGTTTGCCAACAGAAGAAGGCCCATCAAGGAAATACATATCGTAACTGCGACGTTGTTCGCATAAATATCGAAGTTAGTGGGATTGGTAAAAATGGTAGTGACGTAAACTCAGGCCATTGAAGTAATCGCTATCCACATAATCACCATCAAGACCCACATAAAAAATCTATGTTTCAGTGGCAATCCACTTATGAGCAAAAGGTTATGCTTAAAGAAGCAAGAAAACCCACTGTGTTGAAAACCAAGAACCGGTCATATTGAAATGAGTTTTCAGTTGACATTATAGAAGTCCCTACATAATGTTCAGGGTTGCCATGGGAATCAAGCTTCTTTGCATCCTCTTGCCATAACCCACCTGGAGGGTTAACACCAGTTTGAAAAGTCATTGTTGCAATTAGTGATGCCACCACCATTATGGTGTTATGTTTTTTTCCTTACCCAATCGCCCTTTTTCTTGGGATCCTTTTTAGAATTGCTCCTTTTTGAATGGTAAGGTTCACTTGATATTTGATCATTTGTCTTGTTTCTTAAACTTCCATCTTTTGCTCACATTGCCCCTGTAGAAGAGACTTTAAACTATCCATATCTTTCAGATCCCTTGAACTTTGTAATAGAACATCCAAGGCAGTGAAACTATATGTGTTCAATGTATTCACCTCTATTTTTGTACAATCGAGCAAAAACTTCAGCATCTGCAGATTTTGCAAATATTAAACTCTTATAGGTATGAAAAAAATAATTATAAAGAGTAATAATGGGAAATGAATAGTGTAAAGGTATTTCCTTACAATATATGAGGGTTTTATAAGAGGGTCGTTCTTTATGTAACACGTATTGTTACATTTAGAGTTGTAACAACCCAATAAGTGTGTTTAAAGGGAATCATTATAGGAACCTCAATATATAGGGGGATAGTTTTGATATTTCATTTGGAAACTGATACAAATTTGACAATGACAAGACCTTTGTTACAAGTATTGTTATAATAAGGGTTTGTTACGACAAGAATTTTCCTTTAAGAGTATTGTGCTACAAAGAGACATCATTTAAATTAAAAGAACACTTTCAACAAATACCTTTTTTTTTTCTTCTTTTTTTTTCTTTTCTTCTTTTTTTTTTTTTTTTTTTTTTTTTGTTAAAAGTCAGCAAAGCAGTATGCCAGTATATGATTCCACATCCTCAATTAAATAGCCAAATCATTACATTAATGGAATAACTAACGTTATTTTTACTTGGTGTTCTACAAGTTTTAGAAACTAATGAATGTTTCGTGATTAAAATTGCTGTGTTGGGATTTTAGGAGTCCAAATACTCCATAATCAAGCCAATTTGCTACATCTCAGATAAGGCTTTAATGAGGATTGTCAAATAAGATCCCTACCCGTAAGTAATTCCCATGTTCTACAGGTTCAAATTCCAGTTTTTCAGGCATAGATTTGATTTCATGTTGATCATGGGGATTAAATCAAGTAGGTAAGCAAATAGCCAAACAATCATGAGATCCCCCCCCCCCTATGATCTAACATAAATCGACAGAGTTTGGATTTTTAATAAGTTTCCAACAGTTGATCAGGTTAGTAAATTTACTAGAGACCTTATAGTGTAATTTTTCATACCTCTAATTGTTTGTTGATGACCAGAAGATGAGGAGAGTGTTGCCATCACCATCCTTCAAGTTCACAAATTCATCATCATTCGATCACTGAATTCACCAGCAGCTTAACAGCCTCAAAATTGTTGTGTGTAATGCAAATATGTAGGATGGTCTGTTTTCTATCATCCTGAATCCAACAAGCTTCTGGTTTAACCCTAGCTAACTCATTTAGGATTTCGACTTGGTGTTTCATAGCTGCTAGATGGAGAGGAGTTCTACCATTGCAATCACGAACAAGGCAAACACTAGGATTGAGCGATAACAAAAGTTTGACAATTTGTATATGACCTTTTACTGATGCCAAGTGGAGAGGAGAGCATCTTTGAAAATTAAACTCACCAGCAAATTCTGGTTTACGATTCAGGATATCTTTAGCAAAACTAACATGACCAAGCATCGCCGCAATATGCAATGGAGTCTCGACAGACGCGACAATTCTGTCAAGGACAAGTGCATCTTCTTGAAGCAATTCAAGCAAGGCAATTACATTTCCTTCCAATGCTGCTTCATAAAGCCTTTGCTCCATTGTCAATTGATTGACCATTTCGGATCCAAGTATATATAAATAAACCATTGTATCTTTTTTATTTTTTTTATTTTTAATTTTTAATTTTTTCATTTTAGGGTAAGTATAAGCCATTGTATATGTTGACTCAATGTGAAAAGGAAAAAGCATGCTGGGAAATAAAATTTTCAAAAGAAGTCTCTCCTACTTTCTTTAGGGGTAAGTACAAGCCATTGTATATGTTGATTCAATGTGAAAAGGCAAAGCATGCTGGGAAATAAAATGTTTAAAAGAATTCTTTCCTACCACGTTGAAAACGACGCGGAGAGTAATATAATAAAGCCCAAACAAGGCCGCTGGGCCAAACCCCAAACCGATCAGTGCGATTAATCTGATGGGAAAAGGAACCAGTAGGGCCTATGATGCCCAACCCAGCTCCAGATCGATATCTTCGGTGTGGGGAATGTTCACCTCTGCCGCCTGCAGAATCATCCACAGGTCAATCTGCCGACAAATGCGCATGTGAACCTCACGATCGGGATCTGAACTTAACAATGGTATGTAGGTTTAATCCATCTCTAAAATTACATAGACATTCAATGGCAGGCCTAGGAGAGGAGGAAAAGTGTATTTCTTCGACGCAAACGAGTTCAGTTAACCTGTAGGGCACCATAAAATCTCGGTCCCTGGCTCCCTATGCTCGAAGCTCATCAATATGTTTTGCAGCAGTGATGGAAGAAAAAGAATCCGCTGTGGATTCAAATCGTCTCCTCCCTGTACTTCAGGGAGGAGGGAGACGCCCCCGTCGGATAGCCGACACATGGTTCTTGGGAAAATCCGAGCCCCACGTCCGAGATGACACCCTACCGACAAGCCAAGCCCGACAGGGGGTGTCGGCTCTGACGTTGGGCTCGGATTTTCCCAAGAACCACGTGTCGGCCATCCGATGGGGACGTCTCCCTCCTTTCAGGGAGGAGACGATTCGCATCCATCCGCTGCAGTGGTAGTTGTAAGATCAATACTTAAAACCTTAGGTTAACTTAGGCTTTCTTTGGTATGTTTTATAGAATTAATTATATAACAGATTATGATATATATATATATATATATATATATATATATATATATATATATATATATATATATATATATATATATATATAGTTCTTTTGTATGATTTATAGTATTTATTTATATTTAAAATAAATTAATATAATCTAAAATCTACAAATTAATTAGAAGGTATTTATCATTATTGTGATAATCTATTATTACTTCTTTATGTTTAATAATTTTAAAAGATTGTCATTATAATTCATAATTTATTTTTATATATAATTTATTATAAAAAAAACTCATAAATATAAATATAAACTGTACCTAAGAGATATATATATATATATATATATATATATATATATATATATATATATATATATATATATATATATATATATATATATATATATATATATATATATATATATATATATATATATATATTTATTTATTTATTTTTTTTTTTGACAATTGGTGTTACCCTTGCAAAACCGTCGAATTTGAAATCAGTATAATCCAATGAGGCCTCCAAATTTCTAAATGTCAAGTACCTTTGGGAGATAGTCATGATATGTACAAGATCCCCTGGTCCCACATGTGGTCTTTATAGAAAAAAAAAAAAAAAAAAGAAAAAAAAAGGAGTGCAAGAACAGAGGAGAGTAAATAGGAAAAAACTGGGAATACCTAGCAGGTTTAGCCCACCTGAGGACCCTTGCCCAATCACCCTGTGGCCTCCACCGAGTGTAATTTACCGATTGATCCATCGACCGAGTGTAATTTACCGATTGATCCATTGACCGGTAGCATCACCCGGGGGACTTTGAACATTAGTGCTGTTTAATCTAGAGTGGAGACCATTTGTGACCTTTGATATTTCAACTTTGATGTCCAATGACACCTAAATTACCTAGTGTACTCCATAACCAGATTGAGAACGTTCCTATGATCCCACCTCCAATAAATTGAATAAATCAGTTCCAGTTGATTGGGGCAATCAGTTAAGGAAAACTATAAATTGAGGGTCATACACCCTCATTTATTAATGCAGCACTAAAAATAGAAAATAGAAAGGAGATAGAAAGGAGAGAATAAAAAAGGGGAATAAACAGCTTGGATATTCCCACTTCATAGGAGCATAACCTTTGGAGCTGCTCTTACTTAGCTCCACTTGTCTCTATGAGGTATACTCCCCAATCCAAACCCTAAAACTCTTTTCTTTACCCACTATGGTGTTATTTAGCTAGGGGTTTAAGGTTTGAAACCTTAGGGCTTGGGAGTGAGGCCCAAGTCTCCATGAGCTTGGAGAATATTCCTTTCCAATTCTACACACTTAAGAAACCATGAACCCTAGAATATATACCTTAGGTATAAACATAGAATTTGAAGCCCTAGTTTGGGATTCAATGAATCCAAGGGGTTAATGGTGTAAAAGGTACCGAAGACCATGTAATGACACAATTACGTTTCCCACCATGCAAAAGCGAAGAGAGAGAGAGAGAGAGAGAGAGAGAGAGAGAGAGAGAGGGGGGGTGTCATTTCTCTAAATGGGAGGAAATCCCAGCAAGGATGGGCTGAAAACAAGTTTTCACTTACCAGCTGTATAGCTTGCATCCCGTAGCCCACCTAGTAGAGCCTTAGAGCCTAGGGAATTCACTGGTTGAGCCTACCGGTCGCAGGTCTGCAACCCGTAGTAACAGCCGGTAGCTCCCATTAAGCTGTTAAATTGACAGGTGCTACCAGCTGCACCTACTGACTGGACTATCAACCGGTAGCCTACAACAAGTGAAGGGCTGTTTTGACTGCAAAGCTCTAGTGCCTTGGGGATTTTTTTGTAAGTTTCTAATCATCAATAATTACCCAACTAGAACATTTTAGGTAAATCCTTTTGAATATTTTCAAGGGAGAGCTCATGTGCTATCGGAATTCATAATCGATCACACCAAGGTGAGTAGGATGGACACTGAGTAATTTATGGAATGTTTTATAGATTGTCATGAATGATAATGCCAAGCCACGATTGATTTGATCATTTACAAGTTCTTTTTTTTTTTCTTTTTTTTTGTGTGGATAAAGTTAGAAATTTGTATTAAAAGAATATAAAGTATAGGGAACATAAGGAACTGAAATACAAGGAAGACATTGTCCTCACCTTCGGCATTACTATCAGCAGGGAGGGAACCTTAATTACCATTAACCAAAGCCAAATCTTGGGGGTTCTTGAGCCTCCTACTACACATCCCTACTCAAAGAAGTTAGGCAGAAAAGCCAATGGCTTGATGTCTAGGTTCGAGCTGTAGATTGTAATAAGCCATCAATAATTACATCTACTTCACAGTGACAATGAGTAATTCTCTACTGGATTCAACAGAGAAAAACATGGAGAGACATCCAATGTTGTTGGCACCGCCATGGGATGGATGCTCTCAACAGACCATCCACTACTGCGGAGGAATCTTCTCAATCCATAGATGCGTAAATCCTTTCTTCATTGTATATCGCATACCAATAAAGCTGCTGAGAATTCTGTTAGACTTATATGTACGTTTAATTAATTACCTAAACTAGTTATTCAGTGGAAGTCTAATTAACATGGTAAAACCAGTTTGGTTTGGTTCGTCACATGGTATGAGATAAGTTTGGTAACCCTAATTCTATTGTGGGAAGAGTATTAGGGTTACAATAGTATTCTATAAATACTGTGTTAGAGTCCCCATAGCCACAGTTAATGAAGTTCTCTCTGCACCCATTAGCAAGAGATATAAGGATATCCACTAGAAGCTGTGGAAGACTGTAGCTGAGGGATTTCGATCAAAGCTTGGAGTGTACAGGAGTGTACAGGAATCGATCTCTTCACAGACAGGTATGTCTTTATGATTCACAGTTTGTGGCTTCTCTACTGTGTTCTAGTGTCATTGTATGGATTGGAATGGGTTTGGTTGAAACCCTAAGTAGAATAATGTCTCACAAATTTTGCTATCAAGTTTGATGATACACCAAAAAACATGCAAATGAAAATATCACTACACCCGAGTTGTTTCAAAATACCCCTCCTGCACCAGCATGACTAGGCTTGCCTAGCGAGCTCCCATCAACATTTAAATATATATAGTTTCTAGGTGGCTTTATCCATTAAACTTGTTCCACCATGGTACTCTTGAAATGCCGAGTACAAAGATGAAACCTTTTAGCAAAGGCCAAATCCTACATAGAGAAGATTGTGCATGGTTTCCTAACTAAGATATTTCGAATATTTCTTTCAACATATCTCAGAATCCTTGTCACTGATTGGTGTTTACTTTCAAAGCACACCTTATTCCTCCCCAACCAAATTTGCCAGGCCTCTATATATATTCTGGCCATCCAAATATCATTCATTATAACCACAGGACACTTACATTTCTACCATGAGTGTCACAGCCCATTTTTGGACACGGGCGTGATAATCAGGTTGCCAACTGAAGTGGCCCAAATCCACCGAGGATTCACTAACTGTTGTGATCCAACAAACCAAATCCAGAACCTACAATAACAATATCCATCAATAATCAATAAACAAGTAGAGTAATAATAGCGGAAGCAAGACAATAAGTGAATAGATGTCAACTATCTGATAAATATCATAAGTAAAGTATTTGTTATGCCATTCATCTACTTGTTCCCAAAATATTATATTGTGTCATATATATATGTACCCAAATGGAAAAGAGTAAATCTGTGTCAATAGATCTAGATAGACTATACAAATCTATTTACAAAATAATCTGAGAGGGAAAGTAAGGGGAGAGCTGCATCAGGCGTAGATGCAGCCGCTGCAAATGGAGCCCTCGCCGTGCTCGTTAGAAAAGTCCTCGCTTGCAAAGGTATCACCCCTCATATTGATACTTCTTTTCAGATTCTGATGCAAGAGACTTCTCCATTGCTGATTGTATGGAGTCCCCTCTAGCTTCCATCCCAGCTCAGTGATAAATCAGGTATCAAATGTCTTGCACAAATGAGTATGATGTAGTTCTAATACTAGGTCAATGGTTTGGTTATATTGGTGCCTTATTGATATGTCTACCAAAGATTTCATGTCACACCCCAATTTCGGCTGAACCAGAAGTGTGAGTGAACCGGCTCAAAACCACGGTTCACACCAGGATCTCAATAGACCGTGTCAACCAATCATTCCCAAGCAGTCTAATATAATCAGAGATTAATACATAGCAGCGGAATATAAATAAATGAACTGAGATCTATGTGGTAATTTAAAATAATTATTCAACTTATTCCATCATTCACAAATTTAAATAATAAAAGTATTACAACGTATCGTTCAAAAATAGAATCCCCTCTAAAGGAAAACACAAAAGGAGCACTCGCATGATGTGTCATGCTCGTCCTCCACTGCCTGGGTATCAATGGCAGCAACTGTACCGTACGCTGGGGCAGTCACGAAGTCATCAACTGTGTACCCTGCATCCAGATCTGAAAAGAAATATATATATATATATATATATATATATATATATATATATATATATATATATATATATATATATATATATATATATATATATATATATATATTTGGGTGAGCTCACAACTTAGCTCAGTAAAGTACAAGACCAATGCAACATACAAAATGCATGAGATAACATTACAATTTGGGTCAGGTATAACTTGCAAATATGCTATGGTAAGGTTTGGCGGCCACCGCACCTCCATGCACGAGAGTGAGCACACCCACCGGTCGGCACCTACCACACTCTGCTTTGTTGCCCCACATCACTCACTCCGGTATGGAGATAGGGCTCGAGTCTGGCGGGCAGGAGGAACCACAATCCCACGTCCTCCCCCTGATACCCCACACCGTACCAATACCTAAACCCCTACTGGCAAGGGCTTGCAAGTGGGTTTTGTTTTTAACCAGTCCTAAATGTCAATACAGTATCAATGACCCTACCCCAGCACGGCTCCCTATGACATAGAGATAGGGCTCAAGTCTGGCGGGAAGGAGGAACCATAATCCCACGTCCTCCCCCTGATACCCTATTCGCACCAAGTTTGCTAAGGTAGATGGCGATACAAAAAAAAAGTGTTAGCTGTGGATATATCCAGGGCTCCACTCCCTTTCACATTCCACACACTAACTAAAAGCATACACATGCCTAACATCCAACAATCCTAGCATATGAAATTCATGAACAGATAATAGTAACAAAAGAAATAACTACATGGCATGTGAAATGCACAGACATCAAGCAATGAAATTCATATACAATTTAGTTGCAATGGTTTACTGTTTAATTAATTATTAGGATTTGGGGTCTTGTCCCTTACCTGACGTGTCACACCCCAATTCTGATCCAACCAGAATGATGTGAGTGAACCGTCATTGAACCAACGGTTCACACCAGGATCTCGAATAGGCCGTGTCCACTCATACAAACCATTGCACATAACCACAATCAGAATATAAATAATACAGTGGAAGTCTTTAAATAAATGAACCGAGAATCTATTGATAAATTTAAATAAAATATCCAATTATTCAAATTCAAACATAAAATATAATATTCTTACATCCACTTAATCCAACCGAAAATAATTAAAATAAATAAAAATCCAATCAAAGGTACACGCAGAAGGGGCATTCGCATAAAACGTCATGCTCGTCCTCTCTCGCTGTACATCCAACGCAAAAGAACACCACCATACGCAAGACATTCACATAATCGTCCACCGTGTAACCTTGCATCAACATCTAAAATAATGTAACGTACAAAGGGTGAGCTCACAACTTAGCTCAAGAAGACAATCGGCAGTTTCACAATATTATGCATGAGTAACAATCATTTTATGTCGTGGTCTGATTTTAAGTTTGCAATGTGCTATAGAAAGGTTTGGTGGCCCCACCTCTATACACGAGTGTGTGTCACCTCATGGATCACACCCCCATTGGCCCACATACACCCATCATGGAATAGAGATAGAGCTAAGATACCCCGCATTTCCTCTCGATGCTCTACCCATACCAAGACCTAAGCCCCTACTAGCCAGGGCTCTCAAACCGGGCTCACAACTAACCAATCCTATATGTCATCACTGTATGCTCTATCCCAAAGATAGTCGTCTCACGGCATAGAGATAGAGCTAAGGCATTCCCACACCTCCCGCGATGCCCTATCCGCAACTAACCCACTAGGATAGAAACAACGCGGTAGACCCTATCCCAACATAACTCCCCTACGGCATAGAGATTAGAGCTAAAGCATCGTGGACAAGCCAGCGTCAACCTCGGAGACCACAATGCCACATAACCATGGCCAAGCCAGCATCAACATCCGGAGACCACCATTACCACGACCTTCCTGATGCCCCACCCGTACCAAGCATGTTAAGACGGATACTACAAAGGTGCTAGTGTGAGGAGCGATCCGGGCCCATGCCCCACTCCACACACTAACGAAAACAATCACATGCTTAACAATCACATCCTAACAATGCATGAACAGTAATAATAACTGAAATTAAAGATGGCATGAATATGCACAAACATCACATCACATATAATCGGGTGATTAACAGCGACTTACTATCCATTAATTATTAGGTTTAGGTCGATTCCCTTACGGCGCTCGTTTGTTAGCTTGCTCCCGTCGCAAGATTCAAACGTGCTTTCATAAAGTCCTACAATATTATTAGGGTTTCATTAGAATATTTTTCTTAGGGGTTTCATGTTGGTCGAAACCAACAAAGTTACAAAGACCATCGCGGGCTGACCGGTGGCATGTACTCGTGGTCACGGCCTCCGTGGGGCAAAACCGGTGACCAGTATGGTCAGCCGATCCCCACGGACCAGCCTCCCGGAAGATACCGGTGGCAACATGCGAGGCACTTGTGTGCAACCGGTATAGTCGACCAGTATGTCTCCGGAAGACCATACATGGGTTTTTTGATTGCCGTCGATCATCCTCCATAGATTTCCAAGGTTTCTCTTATTCATTCTAAGTCTAATATTTGAGTTAGGGTTATCCCCAACTCATTCAAGTCACGTTTCGATGAATATCATCTCGAAACTCGAATCTAGGGTTTGACGACAACTTAGGGTTTATTGGCCAATTTAGGGTTTTAGATCAATACCTACTTTGCATGGTATTGATCCACACCACACAACTAACCTAAAATCACGAGTAAGAAGAATGATTAAAACACTTACCATCGGCGGCGTAAAGTGAGCATCGTCGAATGGCAATGGCAACACACCTTCTTCTTCTTCCTAGCTCCTTCTCCTTTCCAACCTTT